>CM033726.1:56456532-56584406 GCA_019671005.1 Hibiscus mutabilis
TATTATATACCTTTGAAGCTAGGTTATATTCCTTATCTAGGTCTTATTCATGTGGTTTCAGGTGAAGAAAAACAATGTTTCTTGGTTAACGGGGAGGATAGCGTTGAATATGGTGAGAATGTTTCTGTAAACAATAATTACCAAGGGAATCATGCTGAGACATTTTATGTGTCAGACTCGCAGATGATTATGACTAAGGGTAGGAAATTTTCCTTTTGAGTTGTTTGCTATCAGCAATACATTAAGGATTATATTCATGATTTGTTTTTCTTGTTATTCCAGAAATGAATAGTCCAAAAGAAGGTGGACAAAGATATGTGACGCCATCTGATATTGCTGTCACCAATGCTTTGGGGTCAAATAGGGAGATCGATGGTTCCACAAATTACATGGATGGATTAATGTCTTTTGATAATCGACCAGTAGGTGATATGAAAATGGAAAAGGACTCTAACGTGAAGGACAATGTATCGTCCATGCAATTTGGAGTTGGTAGCGGGCTTCCTGAAGGCTCAAACACTCTATTTGGTTTTCAGTCACTACAGCCTACTCTGGGCCGTAACCAGATAAATTTTGAGGGCCATAATGAGGCACATTCACTGGGAAGTATTATCCCTCCTGAGGAATTGAGTTTGTGCTATCTTGATCCTCAAGGGGTAGTTCAGGGACCATATATGGGGATTGACATAATTTCATGGTTTGAGCAGGGTTATTTTGGTACAGACTTACCTGTTCGATTGGCAAATTCTCCTGATGGATCGCCTTTCCAAGAACTTGGTGAATTGATGCCTCACCTAAGGATGGATCCTGATCATTTTGGAGGGAGCTTGGAAGAGAACGTATCTTCTGCTTCTGCTCCAGAGTTGAAGGGGTCTGCCCTTGGACATGAGCAGCAGCAGTTTTTGACTGCTTTTGAGACTTCTGGTACTAATTTTCAGTTAAGAAGGCCTTCTCGAAGTTATCATTCTGAGCATCAGTCTTCTGAGGATCAAAAGCTCCATAAATTTGCTGCTTCTCATGCAGATGGTAAGTTTAATGGGTTGGACCTACTGTTAATTTTGTTATTGTGGTTGATAATGATTCCTGTTTTTCTCGTGTGATGCAGAAATTATTTTTCCTGGAAGTGCTGGTGCTGAGCCTTTGAAAGTTTCTGCTGAAACTCAAGATCCTTTTGGCAATCCTCCAAGCCATCTGCCTAGTGCAAATGAATTTTCAAAAACCAATGTGCCTTCCCATTGTGGTGACGAGTTACTTCCAGATACTTGGCCCGATGATTATAGAAGAAATGCTGTGTTTAATCCTAACATTCATCTAGGCAGTCCCTTATCACACAGGGAACAAGAACGCAATGGTTTGGACCTGGTACAGCACCTAATGTCACAAAAGTTGCGCAGTGAACCACAGTCAAATGGATTTGGTGCCGAGCAAATTAATAGTTTCGATATGATGCAAAGGATGAATCTCAATCATCAGCAGCCAATCCATCTTTCAGCTCCGCATATGGAACATCATTTGGATCAATTTGAACAGCAGCGGCAGTTGGAACTTCGATTTGAGCAGCAACGGCAGTTGGAACTTCAGCAGCAGCAGCAGCGGCTGTTGAAACTTCGGCGGCAGCAGCAGCAGTTGGAACTTCAGCGGCAGCAGCAGTTGGAACTTCGTCGACAGCAACTGGAACTTCTGCAGGAGCAGCAGCTTCGTAACCAGCAAATTAAATTGTTGCAGCAATTGCAACAACAATGTCTGCAGCAGCAGCCATCTCAAGCCCGGGAGTTGCTACTTGATCAATTGCTGCAACATCAGGTTTCTGATCCTGGTTATGGCCATCACGTATTTGATGCTGCTCGAGACAACCTGCTTGATCAGGTTTCATTAAAAAGGCATCTTTTGAGTGAATTGCAGCAGAATTCTAATTATTCAAGGATCTTGGATCCATCACTGGAGCAGATTATCCAAGCAACGATAAACCAGAGTGCAGTCCAAGGGGAGCAGGCTGATATTTTGGATTTCATGTTAAAAGCGAAATATGGCAATATGCATTCTTCAGAGCATCAGCTTTGTCTTCAACGTGAGCAGTTTCAGGCTGAGCAATTATCTAGGGCACTGAACCAACAATTAAGTATGGAGGGGGATAGACAACATGCTGGTTCTTGGTCTGTAGATGAAGTTGGTCAATTTGTCAGGAATTCTAGCAATCATCCCCAGGCTCAACCAGCGGGGTTGAATGGTTCAGATCTTCACCAGAAGAGGTTTTCATCTTTTGAAGAGCAGTTCAGCAATCTTAAAAGAAATCATGCTTTGCAGGAGCAACAGCAGCGAGGGGTTTTTGACCCCAGTGCTACAGCATTTTCCAGATCGACTCTTTCTGCACCTGCTCCAGGGATGGAAGTAGACAATGTGAATTCTCTAGATGTATCTGAACATCTCTATATGCACTCTAACAACCAACTGGGTCCATTTTCTTCTGGTAATCACTCTCTTGGCCGACAAGTTTCGGCTGATGTGTATACTTCTCATCCAGATTTAACAGAGAGCTACCAATCTAGACAAAATGGGCAGCTAGAAAATAGTTGGGCAGAAAAGCAAATGCTACAATCGAGTCTTGAAGCAGATCTGCAAAGAAGGGAGTCTGAAGTTGATTCAAGCACTTGGACATCAGCTGGAGGGATTCATGAAAAGAAAGCTTTAATGGACCTTCTTCACCAAAAACTTGGTGTTCAATCCGCACAGTCATCAGAAGTAGATTATCAATATTCTACCTCATCTTCGAATTTACCTTTCAATAATTTCACAGATCAGGAAGTTCATGTGAACAGTTCATTTTCAGAAGGCCCTCAAAATCCATTCACATTTGCAGAAGAACAGTCATTCATGTTGGGCTCTGGAGATCCGTTTTCTAGTAGTTATGCAGGTGCTAGGTTGATGGCAAAATCTGCTGTGGGCAAAGAATTAGTTGAATTGGAAGGTAAGGAGAAGAGAAGTGGGTTGAAAGGCATGATTTCTAGGAGTGGTTCTGTATCAGGGTCTGAGGACTTTGAGCAAGTAGAGACTTCTGTGAACTGTGGGGATCTACAAGGTCGAACCCATATCCGGCATGGTTCTTTTAGTGATAAAGCTTCACAGGTTTCTTCATCCCAGAATGTTTTTTCTGAACAAAACGCAGTGCTTATGAAGCAGAAAAGCTTTTCAACTTCTGGTATGATATTTTCCTTTTTACTAGTATTTAGAAAAGATGAACCATAAAATAAATACATGTTCGTCCTTGTATATATATTGATTACAAAATCATGTGTTTGATGTAATGTGCGCAGAAGGAAGACAGGAAGGCACGACGATGAATGCAGGTGCAAAGAGGAACACAGAGACTCAGGCATTGGGCAAGAACGATGAGGGTATGAGAAGGACCTCATCTTGCAATGATGCTGCAGTGTCTGAGGCATCATCATTCATAGATATTCTTAAGAAGCCTGCTCATCTTCACGGAACGGAAGCAGCATCGTACGGCTCTGCTTTTGATCCATCACCCGATGCTGCCGCATCACAAGTTCCCCGAGCCGGCAAGAAAAAAGGGAAGAAGGGAAAACAGATTGATCCCGCGATGCTCGGTTTCAAGGTTACAAGCAACCGCATATTGATGGGTGAGATCCAGCGCCCTGAAGATTAATTTTTTTTACCCTCATCTGCGCGTACCAGATCATGTTGTACATTCCCTTTAAATTTTTGTTACCATTTCTTTTTTCCTTCCTTTAGATAATTTTCACTTGTGTACAGTATATTTGAGAGGTATAGTTAATTGATTGATTTTTTTCCATTAAAAAGGAATAATAATAAAGTCCTTTTGTTTTAAGAAAGGGTTAATCACCATAATCCTTCTTATCCCATCATCAGCTCATGTCATAATATTATTAATTAGGAATGGACCCCAAAAGAATTTTGGTTGCTAAATGGGCCCTCGTGTTATTATTTTAATTTCGTGTTATTATTTTATTTTAATTTCTTCTCAAAGCTTTGTCTTTGCATATATATGTATTATAAATCCCTAAATGATGGAGTTGTCAAAAATTGTTGTTACTTTATCCCATTCCAAACTGACCCTCTTTTGCAAATACCGAGTTCGAACCGAATAATTTGTTTCTTTATTATCGGATTGTTATTGTTAGCTGATCAACCATGGTAGTAACAGTTAAAACCTTGCTCTTCATCAAGCTTAAGATTAAAGTTGTGTATCTTATCTGCTTTTATACCATCGGTTCGACATAAAAATTCCTTTCTCTTTCAACTGCAGATGACGATGATTAATGCGTTTGCCCTATCATTTACGACATTTCATGCACAAGAAACCCTGATCATAAAACTGAATCAGGTTATGGACACATGATTTTGGACCGTTTGTTTGTTTTTCGATCATGTTGAAGAACCTTTTCTTCTTTTGCTTTTTTCCTAGTTGAATATAGGCTCCGATGCCTTGTGATTCTGGATGCAAAATGCAAACTGGTTAGTGCAAGTGTTTATCCTGTAATAATTAATAAATGATTCAAAGAAACTGCACTGTTTTTCATGTTGCAGTGTTTCTTAACTTTAAAATTGTATTGCAATGGATGGCGCTGTAGCTTTTCATTTCAATTTGTAAACTATAAACCATTCACTTTTCAATGTTTAACATAATAATTGGTTTTTTGTTCTCCAATATAATCTCGTAATATCTTTAGATAATATGTTTGTTAATTAGAGATTAGTGTGTTTAAATGGAAATAACAGAGTGTGGTTTTCCCGATGATGATTTCGACTTATTTTGATTCGAAAGTAGATCATTTGTAAGGTTCCATACATATTATAAAATGTGAAATATGGTTGTGATGTTAAAATCATGCATTCGTTTTTAATTTAATGCAAACAACGGTTTCGAATAATGCACCACATCCACAAATGGGAATGGGCAAAATTTTCGGACAAGACGAGTTTTGTGTTCTCATAAAACACAGATATGTCTCAAGGAACAAGTTTCCAAGCTAGCTGCATAGTTTGATCGTTGATGTAAGGTCGCAATGTCCACATCAGGGAATAGCTCTCTAGTTCTTCGGATGTTGACTTGAGATTTAGAGAATTAACAATCTTATCCTGCATCGGATAGGCAATGTTTTGTCGCTGTTTTAGAGAAAGAAAAGAAACAGAAGAGAATAGAAATTGTTTCGGGATCGATGGAGTTTCTCTCTATATCGAAAGCATGATAGTACATCACGAGCAGTACCTGCATTGAACAATCCTGCTTCACCATACTATAAATGATCCCCATCAAGGCAGCATAATCTGTCACTTCAGGCTCTCGAAGACGAGATGAAGCCGTTTCATCCTGAAAGGGAAAACAAAGGATCTTTCAGCAAGATAGTCAAGTTCCAATAAACAGAAAGAGTTGAAGCGTAAAGCCTACTTCGCCACTGCTCTCCTGTGGATGTAGTTCGACACTAGATTCAATGTCCAACAAAGTAGATAAATGTTTATTAGCCATTTCCAGTGCAGCTGTGGCATCCCTCAAGTGACATTCGAGATCGTTCAGTAAGCATTTGACTGCACACCATAGGTTGTTACTTAAAAAATATCGGTTTTGATTATAAAAAGAAATTGCAAACACTTGTTGATCCTTACACAGACAATAGGATTGCAAATATAACATTACCTTTATTCAAATGATCATGTAGTCCGTGTAAGCATGTGTATACTTCTGATATGAAAGATCATCAGGTAAGAAAAAAAGGTGATCTAAAATAAGCAGAATAAAGAGGGTTTGTATAAGGTAAACTACTACATAATCTAGAGTTTATCAGATATGTGAAGTTTTTTGTCACTCGGGTTAACCAATTATAGCACAAATCAGTATGACAAAAGAATACATTAAGGGATAAAGTACACAAATGGTCACTAAACTATCCTAAAAATTACAAAATAGTCACTGAGGCGTTAACTATGTGACATGGCAGTTACGAAAATTTATATAATAACATATTTAATCCTCAATATTTACACATTTAATCAATTTGGACATTAATAATGCGGGTTAAATTATGACTAAATTGGTTGAATGTGTAAATAGGAAGAATTAAATGTGTTATTATTGAAATTTTCGTAACAGTCACGTCATTAACTTAACAACAGTTAACAGTTCAGTGACAATTTTGTAACAAAAATTAAAGTTTAATGCCCATTATGTAATTTTTTAAAGTTTAGTGACCATTTTGTATTTTTTTGAAATAGTTTAGTGACCATTTGTGTACTTTACCCTACATTAAGTGCTCATTGTTTCCATTTATCAACCAAATAATGCTTTATCTATGAAAAATGGAAGTACTTACACTTGCTCGTATTATGTACACGGTCATGATTGTTAATACAACCAGCTTCAAGGTACGACTTTAACCTCTTTGTTTCATTGGCTTTAAGAATGTTCTCGATCAACTTGGACGTCTCGTTGATTGGAGGGCGCCGAAGAAACTCTGAAAGAGAAATGAGAAAATACTATCACTAAGTAAAACTAGCAAGGAAACCATCCTATCAATTGCAATGGATGGACTTTCAAAAGGCACCGACCTAGTCCTTGCTGAAAGCCAGTTAGTAGTCTGCCTCCAACAGCTACCAATTCATCAAGCTTTGCCACACTGCAATGTCCCAAAGCAGAATTCGGTAAAAAAACCCAACACTTCATCACTTTGATTTCTATTGAACATGGAGATGCATCTTAAATTTGCAAAACCAACTCCTTGCTCTAAGGTGCCGGCATACAATATTCTAAAGCAATTAAGGAATGAAAACATCGAAATCCGATGTTTGGAAACATTGGAGTAAGTTTAACATCTGTGAACAAAATTTTATGTTTTGATTACCTTGTTAAAAAATCTGTATAAATTTGGAAAATCTTCTCCTTTGTTTCTCCTTTTAATTTCTTCTCTTCTTCACGTTCCATTCCTGCAAAAAAAAAGCTTCAAAAATTATGTAACCAAAAACAGGCACAAAGCACAACTTTTAGCAGAGAAAAGCAATCAAAAGATTAGCTTAATTGTGTAAAAGCATTCAAAAAAGGACGGAAACAAAATCATCTCAAAGATTACAACATAAGGGAAAAGAAAAACGAATACTATTTAAAGAATATCATCGAACATCTTCCTTGCGTTGCATACTTACCCTTCTTTATAATAGTTGAGCCTCAAGTAAAATTATAACTACTCACACACCCTAAAATCCCTGCGTGTAGTGCTTATGTCACTCGAATTTAGAGTCTTAGACATATCTCTAGTACGAGGGTGAATCCCAAGCCAATGAGCCAGGTAGCGGGATTCTTATGCTTCGATAGCCACTGATACGGATACAAGAACAAATATAAGGATGGGAAACGGTAATTTCCAAAATTATAAGGTACGCGTAAGGCAAAGGTACGGCAAGTTAAAAATAAATTCCAATATATATATATATAATCATAAAAAAATTAAAATTCATAGTAAATTAGAAAATAAAACTCATAAAAACGAAATCACAATATTAAAGTGTCAAATCTCAAACAGTAAACTAAGTATAGAACAACATTAAACAACGGCATTCCCAAAAGAAAATACCACTAGGAACCAAGGACTCAATATATTCAATAGGCAATTTGAAAGAATATCAAACAACAAAAGTCCTATATTTCTTTTCTCATGTAGCATGAGCATAGCCTTTGACTGGTATTAAATGCACAAAACTAGACTTACACTAACCAACCATGTCCCAATAACCAAATAAGTGAGGGAAGGTTCAAGTTGCAACACATTCACGAGACGTAATCATTCACCCCAAATAGCTAAGAACTCTAAATGGTCATAGCATAGCATTTTTGTTATTGGTTTTAAACAGAGAAACCTATTTAGGCAGCAACTGCTCACTCAAATTGTTGTTTCGTTGGAATTGATGGGATGATTTTTTTTTTCTTTTCATATACATGAAGTTCAGACTATTCGTATAGGTTCATGAGAATTACAATGGAAATTCTGAATGAGCATCCAATGTTTGATTGTAAATTTAGCAACGTGTAGGAGTTGGGTCTGTATGATATGCACAAAACATGTTCTATTACATGCTCTAGTGAATAGTGATAGTAATCAACTCCTAAAGAAACAAAACAAATTTGGTGGTGTTTAAAGCCCTGAGCAGAACAAAAGAGATTTGGCACTGCAGAGGGTTACGCACACCACTTCATTTTGATTAATGCTGACAATCAACTACTTGATAAAGAAGGGTTGTTCATCCTTTCGATACAGCCTTGAGATTACTATTATACTATACCTAAATCTGGTAGAACAGAATAAAAGAAACAGGGAAGAAGAAGAAGAAATACTTGGAGAGTTAGAGTCTGGACTTTGAAGAAGAAATACTCCGGCTCCGGCCTCCTTCCTTGGTGTCCCTCTTCAATCGCCAGTTCGCCACTGCCGGTAAGAGAGAAGCTTGAGACCGCTTCCGTTCAAATGAAAATTGAAAAGTTAGGTTATTGTTTGGGTAAACTACATTGTAGGTCACTAAATTATTAATAATATTACAATTGGTCATAATTATTAAAAGTTACAATTGGTTCTCTTAATTATTAAAAGTTATAATTGGGTCAATCCTCTAATACAAATGGACATCTAAGTTTTGGTATAATGAAGGTTTTTGTCCTCAAAACTTATATATTCTACAAATTTAGTCACAGTTCAAAATAATTCAATAAATTTAATCATTCAATTTAAAAAATATATCAATTTAGTCATTTTTCTCCACTTAAATTGTTTGTATACTCTCGTTAACACTAGAGTACTTAATTTAAGATCATTCATTAACCTAATAAATAAATTTATAAATTTAAAGATATTTATAATTATTTTTTAATGTTAGATCTGTAATTAGTATCTATATTAAAATTAAACTCGTTAAAATTTTGAATGACATTATTATTTCTTTTTATTTTAAAATAAATTAAAAATTCTAAATTATTAAATTTTTATTATTAAAATAATTTTTAAAAGTTCAACAAGCCAAAAAATCATTTTTACTTGATTTAGTGAATATTTATATTTTTTATTAAGGTTCTCAAAATAAATGTTAGAATTTAAACTCACACAAAATAAAAATAACATGAGAATCCTGAACCCAACAAGTGTCTTAATAAAAAAGTAATCATTTTTAAAAAATACGAGTTTAAATCTTTTTATTTATAATGTATATGTACATTATCAAAGATTGAAAATATTATATAATCTGACATCTCGAACATGTGTGTATACTTTAACCATTTTTTCTATAATAATAACTAAATTTAGGTTAAAATTCTGTTTAGCCCTTAATATTTTATCAAAATTGTTAAAAGATCACTAAAGTTCGGGTACTAAAAGTTTCTCTATCCAAAACGAAAAGCAAGCAAAAGTTGGTCAACCTCTGGGAAAAAATCAAAATCAGCCAAAAAAAATTCCACTCAAAGCTCCCCGACTGTTCATCATCACCGAGCTTCTCTTTCCGCTTTGATTTTCCATTCTTCGATGGCAGGCATAATATACGAGCTCTTAGCCTCTTCCACGCTTCTCTCTCTGGGTCTTTACCATCTCATCTGCACTGCACGTAACTTCCTTAAATCCCCACAAAACTACTCCGCCAAGCCTTTTTACCCTTTCCCTTTCTCCCCCAATCTCCGCCTCAAACACCTCCCTCTGTATCTCCTCATGCTCTGCCTTTTCATCGCTTTCCTCCACCAATCCTTCACCTCCTCCGACCCCGACCCCCTCGTGAAAGGCCGCACCCCCGTTTACCATTTCATTACCCTCAACTCCGCCGCCGTTTTGTTCCTCTTCTTTGTCGTTTCCCTTTCGTTTCTAATTTCCGAAACCACCTCGCTTCTTCCTTTCCCTCCTGATCTGTTTTTTGCCTTTGGGTCGGCTCTTTTCTTCCTCCATTACTCCGTTTCCGATTCCGCCGCGTCTGTTCAGACGTCTAATCTCCAGGCGAAATGCGATTCCGTTTCCGCCCGTATCTCGGCTTTGGCTTCCTTGATGTGTTTGATTCTGGCTTGTCAACCCAAACTCTTTGTGGCGGAGGTGGGTCTGGGGGCGGCGATTTGCTTGCAGGGGCTTTGGGTGTTGCAAACCGGGCTTTCGCTTTACGTCGATGCGTTTATACCCGAAGGGTGTCACAAACTGCTGGATGTTGTGAGTGGCGTCGAGGGATCCACCAAGTGCGAGCTTGACGAGTCGCGGCTCAGGGCTGTGGCCATTCTGGATCTGGTGTTCGTTGTCCATGTTATGTTTGTTGTCATCATTGTGATGATAACTTACGCTCTTGTAGCCAAGACTGTTGGGACGAAGAGACTGGGATCGTATGAGGCGTTGCCTGCCATTGCTGCTGATAATAATCATATTCAGATGAAGGCTTTGTCTGGCACCCAAGCTTGATCCATTTTCCTATTTTTCTAACTCTCGGCTCTATCTCTTTTTTTCCCTTTCATTTTGAATGAATTGTCAGTTTGATTCTTGTTGCTGTTGGCATTCATTTCAAGGATGATTAAGTATATCGAAGTTTTGAACTATGTAATCTGTGGCCACTTTTTGTGTATACAATCTATTTCCATCTTTCTCTACTTTATGAGCTTGCTGGTAGACATTTTCACTCCATTACTTGATCTCTCTGTTGTTGAATTCTGCTTTCATTGGATGTTTAGTCATTGGTGAACGGAAATTAGAATTAGTCCAATGTTTGATAGCATGAAGACCGAAAGCGAAGCTGCTGAAAGTAGGAAACCTTTCTCTCTTTAGAATTAGTCATTGGTGAAGGAAATTAGAATTAGTCCATGTGTTCATTATCTGTAACTCGATTCCGTGGAATAGTCTCTCTACTGTTAGCCTCATTTTCGTATACATGTCTGGAGGAGAAAAGGGTGAATTCTCAACCATGTCATTTATCTGTGTAAGCCTCGGATGATAGATTTTAGCTGAAAAAAACCAAACCATTTACCCGCGGTGATGTACATCTTAGTAAATCTTACTTTGTTTTTTTATATATATAATTAACATGATTTGGTGGAATGTGTTGGGACATTGAAATTTTGTCTATACTGCTGAACAATATAGAGTATAGACTACTAGACTTGTCTGCATTATTGGCATTACATTTTTGGACCAGATCATCTGTCGCCTTGCTTTTATAAATGTATTGAGTAGAATTCATGATGAATATTGTCGAAACAGATTTCATGAAGCTGGACCAAAAGGTATGTACAAGTAAAGATAGACTCGCATATTAGCATTTTCGCATACATGCCTGGCAGAGAAAAGGGTGAACTATCAACCATGTCATTTACCTCTGTAAGCCTCGGATGATATATTTTGGCTGAAAAAACCCCCTAAACCATTTACAGATTAACCCGCAGGGATGTACATCTTATTAGTAATCTTACTTTGTTTATATATATAATTAACATGAATTAGTGGATTTGGTAGAATGTGTTGGGACATTGAAATTTTGTCTATACTGTTGAACAATAGAGAGTATACACTACTAGACTTGTCTGCATTATTAGCATTACATTTTCGTACCAGATCATTTGTAGCCGTGCTTTTATAAATGTATTGAGTAGAAGTCAGGATGAATATTGTCGAAATAGATTTCATGAAGCTGGGCCAAAAGGCATGTAGACTCGCATATTGAAATCATATTTCATTTTTGAAGAACCTATTCGGTAGCCATTTAGTTTGTATTCATCCTGAGCCTTGAATAAATTACCTGCAATCAATGAATTCATTTTGATAGCCTAGGGACCTTTCCTTGTACTCTCAATTTAGGTTACTTGTCCTAAAGATTATTTGTGTACACTTTCCTTCTCTTCAGTTTAATTTGAATGGCACCTCCAGAAAGGCTCCTACCAGAACCCGCCTTTCAGCTTTTCTTCACTAAAAGGTTAGAGTAAGAGCCAGACCATGGTGGCCAATTATATATATATATATGTCTTCTCACCTCATATTAAGGTAATGCCTTAAACCCGAAATTTCCTATTTGTTGCACTTATGAATATTCTTTCTATCATTTCGTTATGTTGATGATTTCATATCCGTGTGCTAGCAAGTTAATATTTTTTTCTTGGTGCTCTTGTAAAGATTAAAATTGATACCCATATCTATATCCATCTATTGTCTTTTCATTCGTGGAAAAGTATGTACCTCTGATGAGTTCCAATCACAAAGCTGATTTATTAGTTAGATGAATTTAGAAATCCCGGTTACATTACATGCCAAGAAAAAGGAGGGAAGCTGAAAAAAATGGAAAACAGAAGGTCTTAATGACTAATAACCAATCACCAAGGGTGTTTCTTGTATATCTTTTCAATTATATTCTTAAGCTTTCAACTTAGAACTAATTGGTAATTGCCAAAAGAACCCAACATGAAAAAAAAATCATAGGAAACCTAGGACTTTGTGGGGTTACACCACTTAACACTTCTCTCACATGTAGCAACACAAGGGATGGTGAACCAATTGGCAATAAGGGGGGGCCTCAAATTGAATATAAACCACAGGAAACCTAGGAATTAATACATGTGAGATAACACCATTTAACGGGTGTGTGTTGCTTTATGTTTCCATAATTCATTTTATTGATATAGGTTCCATTCTTATTGAACAGAACCGGAATAAATGATGGATTTTATTGAACAATCATTTCCATTTGTTGATATTTCTATTGGCACATTGAAAGGTATTTCATGTCTGATGTGTGTTTTAGTTTCAACTAGCTACTGAAATCTAGAGTTACACCCCACTCGAGAACAATCCAGTTTTATCGGTGTTGTTTCTGGAGAACCGAATTGTGTGTAATCTTATAAAAGTAAAACTATTTCATGTTCCTCTTGCTGTAATATAACATCTTGAGAGTGTGCATGTAGTTTGGTTCTTTTCTCCGTTTTCATTTTCAGTTGCTCTCTTCTGTCTGTAGGTGCCCTCACTGTAAATTCGTAATAGTCAGCTCAATGTATTGAGACTGTAAATAGAAAGCATCAGAAACCCAAACAAAGCTTAACAAGTCCTGTAGTTCATGGCCAACGCCCAACTGGCTATAAGGAACACAACGCATCTTGTAAAAACCAGACTGATTGTTGAACCAGTTAGACCATCAATTCCCGGTTCAGTCGGTTCAACAATTGTTAAGTACTAAAACTAAGAAGAATCATAAAAAATGGTTGTTTACCTGCTTCAACATGTTCTTTTTGCTGTTTTCCCGGGGGGGGGGGGGGGTATTGTTAAATTTTCATTGTTCAATGCTTCAACATGTATATATAGTAGCCCTTGAAAGGCGTCAATTTAGTTAAGATTCAATCAATGAAAAATTTATTAAATATCGAAGAGATTACTTGTAGACAAATTTATTTGTGTTTCTCTCATTTATTCTTCTTGTGTTTAGTTTTAGAAAATAGAGGTTGTTCTTGTTTTTATTTTTTAAGGAAATAGAAAATATTGAAAAACATACGTTTGGTTAAATTTAAAAAGAAAATTAGAAAATGAAATTATGTGATTAAAAAACAGGCTTAATAGGCAAATAAGTTCTTAAACTATACCTCCTTTTCTAGATAGGTGCCTAAAGTATATTTTAGGCAAAATAGGTGCCTAACGTTTTCAAAATTACCATTGAAGTGTCTTACCATTAACAATTGTTAAAAAACATTCATTAGTCAATATAAACATGACACGAGGCATGTTTAGTTTTATTTTTTTATTTTAAAAATCAGAATTTTTAAAAATATACTAAAATTCTCAAAAAATTTAAAATAGTCCTTAAATTCTTAAGTCCCAAATATCGATTTTAGTCGTTGCCTCCGCCAATCGTCGACGGCGAGTTCACCATTTTTATCACCGGACTCACACGATTATTTTCCTCATCTTTTTGTCACTGATAATCGACGGACGTCGTGACTATTATCGAAATAAAGTCAAACTCGCGAAAGGAAAAAAAAACGATCGACGACAAACGACGGCCGATCAGCCGACAAACTACATTCGAGTCTTGCAACAAGAGAAGAAAGCCTCATTATGTCGCCGACAGTGTGATAAATGACGACTATAGTGGCCGGATTTGAAGATCTAGAAATTTTGGGGCTATTTTGTAAAATTTGAGAAATATATGATTTTTTAAATTAAGTTAAAAGAAATAAAAAAAACTAAAATCAATGTCACGTGTCCTACCAATGGGAATGGAGTACATTTCATGGTCGGTTATTTATCTCTTAATGAGAGCACCCACAGTGAGTGGATTAGTCACTGCTATCGGCAGTGGATATTTTGCCTCAAACAACAAAAAAACCTAATGTCACGTGTCATGTTTTGATTGGTTAAATAATTTTTTAAATGACCGTTAACGGGCAGACACCTAAAATAGTAACGGTGAAAATGTTAAGCACTTACTTGGCTCGAAAAATACTTTAAGCACCTATCTGAAACAAAAGATACAATTTGAACAACTTGGGGAAAAGGGAAGAGGAATTTTGCTCTTATTGAGTCTCGAACCCACAACCTAAAAAAAAATGTCAACTGAGAGCTCTTAATCACTTATTCTAAAATTTTAACCACTTACTTTAGATAATATTTTTTAAGTTTTTTTGAATAGTAATATTATTTTAAGTTGAATAATTACAAATGAACTAAGAGATGTAAAAGTATAATAATTGACTAGTGGTAGGTACCGTACAGTTAGTAGTTACCTTCCATTTTTCTTGTAGGAATATTATTCGGCACATTACCATCGACCGACTCCCTTCAGACAAAATTATAAACACAAATCCTTTCTTATTTTGTTTTATTTTTCTTACTTTTAAAGGAAAAGAAAAAGGTTTCGATTCTTCGATTTTAGAAAAAAAAACTGCAATTTTAGTCGCTCGTATGCGAAGTCTGGTTCTCATTCTCCGTTAGGTGATTTCTTTTTTTGTTTTTTTGGTGTTACGTTTTATCAACAAACAACAAGAAGATTGCCGGGCAGCATTGAATCCATCGCTTGTAGATTCGGGAACCGATTGAACTTGGATCAGATCTGATCAGATCAGATCCTGTGTTCATAGACTTGATCCTCCGCTACGTTTCTCTTTATCTACGCAGATGCTAGTGTATGATTCTTTTTTCCCCTTTTCCATTTCTTCTTTTTCGTGTGGTTTGAAGAATGGTGCTGCATTTATTGTCAATATCTACTGTAGTTCTGCTAAATTTCTCTACTGGCTGTTGTTTTTTCAGTTTTTCTTAGGGGGGAGTCCAATTTCTAAACTATGGGAGATTGGGTCATTGGAGCATTCATCAACCTCTTTGGTAGCATTGCCATAAACTTTGGGACAAATCTTCTTAAATTAGGTCATAACGAGGTAACGATATTTGCTAAATTCCTGCTCAGTATGCTCAACTCATGTACTTCTAGACATGATTATGTTGCTGCATTAGCGTTCAACAACACTAGGAAAACATATATAAAAACACATATACTTAACTTTTGGTGTTACTAATAGGCCTGAGCATTGTAAACCTCTTGCTTCCATTTTTAGATTATGTCTGAACTCCATTGATCTGGTGGATTAGTCAGTTTTTAGTCTTTACATTCAAAATAAATATTTCTGCTTCTTTTTTCCTAGCATATGGTGAAACATCATCAAATTTGGAAACAAATGTCCTTTCGTTTCCGTACCTCATTATTGATTAATTTGTCCATTCCAAGTATAGTGTGACAGCTCACAGCTTTGCGATTCTATCTTAAGATACTATTTTGCTTGTCTAATTGGGTCTTACTTAAATTTACAGAGAGAAAGATATTCCACAATGGATGGGGAAGGAATGGCAGGAAAGGTTCCTTTGAAACCTATCATATATTTCCAAACATGGAGAGTTGGTACTGAATTTAATAAATGGTTTTTCATTTATGCTATATGTGGAGTGAATTAATGTTAAAATGTAATTCTTCATTTGCAGGTATTGTGATTTTCGTTCTTGGAAATTGTCTAAACTTCATTTCCTTTGGTTATGCTGCTCAGGTTAGTACCCCCAGCTTTCTGATCTGAATAGGCTCGATTTTAACAAAATTACATTTTAATTTCCTCCATAAAGAAGCTCTAAGAAGAAGCTAAGTTAAATGCTTTACCTTAAGTTAAATGTTGTGGGCTTGATGCACAGTTTTATGCTTAACCCTTTGTTAGCAGTAAGTAGCTTTAGAAAGCTGGACAATCATTAATTGTTTACTTATTATTGTGAATAATTGTTTGTTTGGGACACTGCAAAATAACATGGTCATTTGTTTGTGTGTTGTAACTCTGCTTGCTTCTTTTTCTTTCTCACGTTTTCCTTATTTCTTCCTCTGCAGTCACTTCTTGCAGCCTTAGGATCTGTTCAGTTTGTATCCAACATTGCATTTGCTTACTTCGTGCTAAACAAAATGGTTACTGTAAAGTATGTATTAGTCTGAAGCAAGAGTTAAAGTTTGGTAACTAGAAATGAGTAGATTTTATTTCCTGGAATATTATCTCTAACTCTGTCTCATTGGCATTGCCATTACTTCCAGGGTACTAGCAGCCACTGCATTTATAGTTCTTGGCAATTTTTTTCTTGTCGCCTTCGGTAACCATCAGTCTCCTGGTACCTGATCTCACTTTATTTTTAGACATGATTGTTTTAGTTTTCGAATCCTGGTTGCATCCCTTCCCCCTGACCATCAGCCAGTTGATGAGAAGGGGAAAGGAAGACATACAACATACATGGATATAAATGTGTTGGGACTCTCTCTCTCTCCCTATAAATATTATATTAATTTATAAGCATTAAGGATAGATAGAAAGAAACTTGTCCACATGCAGCATGGAGACTGAGCTTTGGTTTCACTGGATCTAAAACAAAATGCATGGGTGGTTTCTGTTTCCTTTTCAGTTTATACACCGGAACAATTGGCAGAGAAATACAGCAATATAACATTCCTTCTATACTGTCTGATTTTGATCTTAGTTGTTGCATTTCATCACTATATCTACAGGTGAGATATGTGAGTCAGCTGTTTTAGAGATGCTAAAGTTTTCATTCTAGAGAATTTTTTTAACTGATTGACATGCCTTAATATGCAAACATTCAGGAGAGGGGAAGTTCTCCTTACATTTTCTGGACAAGAGCTTAGACTGTATTGGAACATGCTGTTTCCTTTTTCATATGCTGTAGTTTCAGGAGCTGTAGGATCATGCTCAGTGTTATTTGCAAAATCTCTGTAAGTTGGCTGTTTCAGAATCAGATGCCATTTATCTTTCAAGTAAAAAATTGCATTGTGATAAAATCTGATTCTGAATTTCATATTATCCAGCTCTAACCTTCTAAGGCTGTCAATGTCCAATGGTTATCAGTTGCACAGCTGGTTCACGTACTCCATGATACTTTTATTTCTGAGTACAGCTGGTTTTTGGGTAGGAATCATGACAGAATTTATATTTTATGCTTCTGCCATGAAGAGTGATTTTAGGAGACTTATACTAAGCTTTCTTACCACAGATGACAAGGCTGAACGAAGGGTTGTCTCTCTTTGATGCAATCCTTATTGTTCCCATGTTTCAAATTGCTTGGACTTTCTTCTCCATATGTACAGGATTTATATATTTCCAGGAATACCAGGTTCTCCTTGTCTCTCTCACCCCCCCCCCTTCTGAAAAAAAAAGTATATTAGGTCAAGCTGCTTCCAAATAAGTACTTGTCATTCAGTAAAACGAACTAAAGTGAAAATTGAAGGCCTTTTCCATTTTTCATGTAGCTAGCTTGACTGGAAGGCTAATCATGCTTCATGCAGTTAATCTGAACAAGCCAGTGTTCTTCAACTCTACTTTGGATAATGAAATTAGATGAGCTCAAATGTTTTTTTTATGAAACAGGTGTTCGACGCACTGAGAACAACTATGTTCATACTAGGAATGATCTCTGTGTTCATAGGCATTTCTTTATTGGCACCTGATGAGCCAAGAGGTACTTAGATTGAGGACTTCATGTGATTCTCTATACATAGATTTAAAAGGTGTGAGCTTATTCTGACTTCTCTTTTTTCCCCTCTTAGGTGGTGAAGTAAAGGATAATTCACATCTGAATTCTATTATGTCTTCCAGCACTGAAACAGACAGGTAAACAACAAATTTCTCGGTGTTAATAACTTAGGTTGTAATAAATGAGAGCTGATGAAATGTTGGGCACAAATATATATATATATATATATATATATATATATATATATGGAAAATACTTTGATACACAAGCTTGTGTAAACTTTTAGTTTTCACAAGCCTTTTAATTTTAGGGTTTAGATATTTAGGTTGTGATTTAGGGTTTGGGGTTTAGGTTGTAGGGTGTAGATTTTAAGGTTTATGGTTATAATTTAGGGTTTAAGGTTTAGGTTTGGGTGTTAGGGCTAGAGATTTAGGTTTTAGATTTTATAGCTTAAATATGAAGAGTTGTGTAATTTTTTTTACACAGCTTATGTATCAAAATATATGTATATATATGTTTACCATCATTGAAACTATAAGTGCCTTCTTGTACTTGCATAATTGTATAACTATACTTGGTCGGCTGTTCTCATTTTTCCTCGTAGGTTTGTCTTGGCATCCGAAGATGTGGAAAATAAAGAGATGAAATCACTTGCACAGAGAATGATGATGAAGGTCACAGATATTCTTGCCAAGGCAAAGGTACTACAGATTGGATTTGGAGTCTTATAATTCAACGAAACCATTATAACACTAAATTAGTGCGGACATTGATATCGGTAAATCTGTTTGCAGACAGCATGTGCACTCTCACTAGGCTTCGGAGAGGATTCCATCAATGCATCTGCAGTTCTTGTAATGCCTATGATGTCATCAAAGATAACGGGATTTAGAGGAAGCGGGTTCGATCGGAGTAGGATGTTCTCCATGAGAAATTCAAGTTGGAGTAGGGTTGCGGTGGACAAAGAAAGTGCAAAGATGTTAAATGTAGACGGGGTGCTCCCTCAAAGCCCCTGATAGGGATAGCGACGAGCCACGATCTCGATTCTTTGGTTTTTTTAGTAACACGGCAGCATAGGATTGATTTGTTATCATTGTGCCATGTCGATGAGCATATTCGTGCTCATAGAAGCATTACACGGTCATACATGACATGAAGCATTTGTATAGAGTCTTGCTTACGGTATTGAAAGGAAAGAAAAGGAAATACTAGTTTGCAATGTAAATTAAGAAAAGAAATGCGTACTGCTGGAGTGGACTACTCTACCAGGGGTTATCCAAACAACAATTGTATTGAAGTGTACTGTGGTTAGATTTTTAGGTCAACCTTTCTTCCCCGTTGCAATAAATAAAGGTCAATATGGTTTTGATCCCTATACTTAAATTCAGAGTTTAATTCATGTGGTTTAATTTAGCATGATTTAATTGTTTATTTCAAAATATTTGTTAGGGTAAACAACATGAATTCTCACTTAATTATACGGTAATTTCTATTTTGAACATCGATCTATTAATTTTGTTATGTCAACCTGATCATTAAATTAGGCAATTAATAAAAATTGGTATAATTATACATTTGATCATGTTATTTATATATTCTCTGAGTTTAGTCTTAATTTTAATTCAGTTAAAAAAGCTCCATCAAAATAGAACTTACTCTATAATTAAGTTTATATTTTTTCTAAGCCCTTAACAATACGCACACCTTGTTTGAACTCGAATATCTTATTATAAAAATTATCTCTTTTTCTTTGGAGCTACTCGTTTAAATGGAGGTGAATGGCATGCAGAGCTAACGACGGCAACAAGCAACAGTCCTCATCAAAAGCAGCAGCATCCAGTTGAAGCTGAAGACCCTAAGCAAAGCCGAAGACCCCTACATCTCCTTGATCAAGAAGTGCAACACCCTTAAGTAGGGGCGGTTCAAAAATTTTGAGGCCTGTACAATTTATTAAAATGAGATCCTTAATTTATAATTAGTAAGAAATATAAATTTTTTTCTTCAAAAAAATATTTTAATAGAAAATATATTATTAGATTATTCTCTTGAGCAACAAAAAATTGACTTATAAACATCTAAAAATTAAACATTTTCACTTAAAAAGTATCATTCTTTTTGCATGTTTTAAATTTTAGATAATTGTTATATATACACACATAATTATATATATATATATTTATAATTTTTTTTATAAATATTTAATTTAAGTTCTCTATTTTTTGGCCCTCTCTTTTGGGGCCTATGCGGTTGCTCCTATTGAGCTTGTCTAAAACCCCCCATGCCCTTAAGTCTCTGAATACCCTCCATACTTCCATCCTCAGATCCGTCGTCCACCTCGATCTCCACCGCTTCACCAACCTTATCTCCCACTACGCTTCCCTCGGCTCCATTTCGTACGCCTACACTCTCTTCTCCCACCGCAACTCCTCCTTCTCCACCGATGCCTTCCTTTGGAACGTCATGCTGCGCGGCCTCGTCGACAATTCCCACTACCACCGCTCCTTACTTCTTTATACCTGTATGCAGTATCTCCCCATTGTGCCTGATATCTTCACCTTCCCATTTCTTCTCAAAGCCCGCGCTTCTCTCCGCAATCTCAATTTGGGTTCTCAGCTTCACGCGCATGTCTTTGTATACGGTTATTCCTCTCACGTGTTCGTTGCTAACTCGCTTATTTCCATGTATGCAAAATGCGGCCTTTTTTGTTTTTCCAAAAGAGTGTTCGATAAAATGCCTCAGAGAAGTATGGTGTCTTGCAGGCCGTTTCTGAGATTTTAGTGGTCTTAAGGCGAACTTAAAAATTGGGCCCTAAATTAGGGATTTAAATTGCGATTGTGATCATATATTCGGTCATGTTGCGTTTCTCATGTTTGCAGACATAACGAATGTTATTTCTATCACGGCGGGTATCGCATTTGTGAAAATTTTTAATAACATATGCTATTGTGGATATAACGGTTGCATGTATTGTGGTTTTGGATAGTGTCTCTACCGCTATATAACGATCTCTGTTGCGGTTACATACCCCTATTTAAATGCATGTCTATAATATGAAGTATTGAAAAAAAAATTGAAGAGTACGTCTATAATAACAAATATTGAAAAAAATAAGTTTTAAGAGTATGCTCATAATAATAAATAGTGGAAAAAATAGGCCCCTAATAACAAGTATTAAAAAATTAATTTTAATATTTGTTATTACGAGCATACTCTTAAAAATTGAATTATTTTTAATACTTATTATTATGAGCCCAATTTTTCCTCAATATTTATTAATATGAGCATACTATTACAATTTATTTTTTTTTAATACTTGTTATTAGAGCCCTCGAAACTTATCCAGCTATATATATATATATTTATCACTAAATTTTTTTTCATCCACTCAAAATTAAAAACTACACTTTTAATTTTCTTAGGCGTGGGCCCTGGTGTCTTGGAGCGCGATGATCGGACCGTGCTTGCAGTGTGGTTTTCATGAACAAGGGTTGTTGATGTTTACCAGGATGTTGGATGAGGGAATCAAACCCAACAGAGCTTCCGTTTTAAATGCCGCGGCTTGATTTTGTAGTGAGGATGAGGCTCGTCGAATGCGTAGAGTCATCGGGGATAATGAACTTGATAGTGATCAATCCGTTCGAAATGCCTCCATGCTCATTTTTGGTAGATGTGGAAGAATTGATATTGCTAGAAGCTTGTTTGATGGGTTTACATATAAGGATTTGGTTTGCTGGGCCTCGATGACCGACGCATACGCTCGGGCTGACTTGCCTCTTGAAGCTTTGCATCTCTTTAGCGAAATGAGATTGCAGTGTATCCTTCCTGATTCTATCGTCCTTCTTGCTGTGATTCAAGCTTGTTCGATACTAGCTTCATCGCACCTTGCACGAGCCCTTCACGTTGTTGTTATTCGTCGTCTCCTGGAGAGTTGGTTAGCGTTAGATACCGCTGTCATTGACCTTTACATGAAATGTGGGAGCTTAGCATATGCTAGAAAAGTTTTCGATAAGATGAAAGAACGGAATATCATCTCCTGGAGCACTATGATATCTGGGTATGGCATGCACGGCTATGGTAGAGAAGCGCTTCGTCTCTTTGATCAGATGAAGGCCTTAATAAAACCAGACCATATCGCATTTGTATCGATATTGTCAGCATGTAGCCATGCCGGTTTAATCACGGAAGGATGGGAGTGCTTTAATTCAATGGCAAGAGATTTCGGGGTAAAACCAAAATCCGAACACTATGCATGTATGGTTGATCTCTTAGGCAGAGCTGGGCAGTTGAACCAAGCCTTGGAGTTCATCGAAAGGATGCCTGTGAAACCAGATGCTGGTGTCTGGGGGGCTCTTCTTGGAGCTTGTAGAATTCATTCAAACGTAGAACTGGCGGAAGTTGCAGCCGTATTATTACTCGATTTGGATGTCGAAAATCCGGGAAGATATGTTCTCTTGTCCAACATATATGCATCATTGGGAAAACGGAAAGAAGCTTACAGGATTAGAAATTTAATGAAAAGCAGAGGTGTGAAGAAAACAGTTGGTCAGACTATTATAGAGATTAAGAGCAAGATCTACACGTTCATAGCTGAGGATCGATCGAATTCAGAAACGGATCCAATCTATTCAGAGTTAGGCAAACTTATGGAGAGGATTAGACAAGAAAGGTATGTACCTGATTTAAGCTTTGTATTGCATGATGTGGAAGGGGAGACAAGGGAGATGATGTTGTATGCACACAGTGAAAAGCTGGCCATCGTTTTCGGACTGATCAAGACGGGACATGAAAGTTCGATTCGAATAACGAAGAACTTGAGAGTGTGTGGGGATTGTCATACTGCTACAAAGTTCATTTCGAAAGTTACAGGAAGGGAAATTGTGGTGAGAGATTCTCAGAGATTCCATCATTTTGTGAATGGAACTTGTTCTTGTGGGGATTATTGGTGACTTATGTTCTGCCATAGTTATGAGCGTTGCTAATGCAGATTGAATTCTAAACCTTGCTCTTTTAGAACTCGGGTCTTTCAGCTTGAAAGATTTACTAGCAAACGAAAGGAGACTAGAAGTTTTCTGAATCTTATACATGAGTATTTCTTTCTGGGCTAATTACATGAAAAGTTCCCCAAGTTTTAGGCTGAATTCTACATTTGTCCCAAAATTTTAAATTAACCCTTTATTGATATATATTTGCTTTTGGATTACTTTTGATCGTAGATAATTATTTGTTACAAGCTTTTTAATTGTACAAGCAAAATTGAGAATTTGTTATATATCCTTAATTTATATTTGGCTTAACCGTCAAATAAGTGCTCAAATTATACGCTTTTCTCTAGATAGGTGTCCAAACTATATTTTGGGCCAAGTAGGTGCTTAACATTTCATTCCGTGACCCATTTAAGGTTTGGTCGTGACGGACGTTAATTTTTTTCCGTTATCCAATCAAAATCGAACATGTGGCAATATTAAACATTTTCTAAATTTTATTTTTTTAAAAAATAAATCAATTTTTTTTTAAATATCCTAAAATTTCAAATAATCCCAAAATAGTCCCCAAATCCCTAAACCCCCCAAATCCAGCCACTCCCACCGGCGTTGGTCGCATTTTCGACGACGAAATGAAGCGCCCTCCTCTCGTCGAACGACCTACACACCGTTCATCATCTTTTATGTCGTCGTTCGTCGAGAATCGTTCGAATAAATCATTCGACGATTTTAGCATTTCGCACGGTGTCGGTCGATTTTCTATGACGATGTGATGGGGTAAATAGTCGTGATGGTCCGGTGACGAATGTGATGGGAGGCGGCGTGGCAATCGGCGACAAAATCATGCCAAATCAGGATTTGGGTGTTATGGATTTCAAATTTTAGGGCTATTTTGTGAAATTTTATGTTATTTTGTTTTATTATTTTTAAATATAATTTCAAAAATTTAAGAAGATGACATGTGTCAGATAACGAAAATTAACGGTGAAAATTAACAGACGCACCTATTTGAGTAACGTTGAAAACGTTAGGCACCTATTTGGCCCAAAACAAAGTTTAGGCACCTAACTGGTGTCGTGACCATTTTTGAACCGGGTAAAAATAGTTTGACGATTAATATTTGAAGTTAAGGGTTTTCGTTTTTAATTCGATTTTGAAAAGACTAGTCGCCACAGATCACTTCAAGGTAGACCGGGCACCATAAAAATAACCAGAGATTCGTTCTTTTTAAAATTAGGGTTTTGGAGTCGGTTACGTGTGGGGAAGGATTAGCACCCCACACAAACGCTCGTTATTGGTATCTTTAATTTCACGTGGCATATTGCATTTCGAATAATATTTTGAATTTAATTTAACCATTAATTATTAACTAGATTTAAATTCTAAATGGGGATATTCCTTTTATAAGAAAATATATTTTTATCCGAATATAAAATTAAAAGCACTCATGTACGTTCAAGGCACCCCTATTCATATTCAAAAAATATATTTTCAATATAAAAGGTTTTAATGCATACCAATTATTGTCTTGTTTATTTTAAGTTCTGACTTAAAAAGGTTCTAATTAATCGCGTGTTATTTAATTCTATGAATACTATTTAATTTAAAAGCTTACATGAGATAACACCCAATTGCTTGAGCACCATCCATATTTAAGCCCAAAAATATATAATATTCCTAATCCAATTAATTAATCTAATTATTTAAGTTTTAGTCCTGATTAAAGCTCTAATTAATTAACTAGGTTATTTATTCAATTTCTAATATTCTAATGAATATTAAGTATTCTACTTAAAAGTCCATGCTGACAACACCTCATTGCAAGGGGCATCACCCAATTTTGAAACTTCAAAGTTTCCCACTTAACACTCATTAACTTTCTACAATTACCTCTCCTATTTAATTATTAAATCCTAATTAATCCTAAGAATAAGACTTTAAACAATTAGCAATTAAATCTAAGTGAATTAAGTTGTCTAACAAATATACTACATGCTATATTTAAATATGGATGGCAAATGGGCGGGGCGGGTGCGGATGCCCCCTCCTCCATACTCATACCAACTTAAAATTTTCATATCCACCACCTACCCACCACCCACGACAGGTACAATTTTTAAATTCACACCCGCCTATGAGGGTACATTCTTAAATCCATCCCCACACCCATTACCCAATTGGACATCCACCACTCAACCTGTACCCGCCTACAAGAAACCACTAATATCGAATTATGTAAAAATAAACCATAGACCTTTGTAAAAAAGAGTAAAACTTCGCATATTTTATTGATTGATCAAGTGTGTATATATATAATACATTTACACCGGTATAAATTTAACTACAACTAATTAACTAACTAACGATTGCTAACTTAACTAAAGCACATTTACACCGGTATAAATTTAACTACAGCTAACTAATTAACTATAGCTAACTTAACTAAAGCATATATGCACCTGTAAAATTCTACTTAATCACACATATTATAAATTTACAACCTGATTAATTCAATCTCGATCATAAACAATAAATTCAATCTGGATCATAAACCATCGTTTTTTCAAACTAAATTAATTGAGTTCAAAGTCTACAAACTTAAGGATTAACATAGATTTTAAAACAAACCAATATCTTAGTACATAATACACCATAATCAAAGGCATAATCAAAGTCTACAAACATAAATGGTCCAAAATTCATATGGTTGGTAGTTAGTGGGCGGGCGGATGGAGGGCGGGAGGATACGGTGTGGGTAAAGTCTCAAACCCATCACGTACCCACTACTCACGACGGGTATGGCTTTTTACATCCCCACCCGCCTACTACTCACCAAACTCATACCCATCCCCCCCAACTAGGGCCAGTACGGTGCAAAATCCGTGAAACTGTACCGTTTGCCATCCCTATATTTAAACCATGCAACAATTAAATAATTTAATTGCAATTAAAATAAAACAATTAAATTAAAAAAAATGAACTAAAATGCACAAATTAAAACTTGAGATCTGATTTCATTAAAAAAAGACCAAATTAAAATGTTTACAAAATTTGAAGCTCAAAGCATGAAATTTTAGAAGGCACGGGTCGTACACTGACCCGTTTAGCCACACAAGGATCTAACCAACCCGATGCCAAAACGAAACCGTTTCATTTGGCTATAAAAGCTTTTTTTAGCTAAACCTTAATTATCGGATAGCCTATTATCTCTCTACCCTTATCTCTCTCCTTATTCTCTTTGAACACAAACAAACAAATCCAGAATTTTCCCTTCAAACGGATCAAAAATCATAGTTTTCACATGGTGTTCATCCGTGCTCTTTAAGAATTTGAAGAACACGATGAATGTCGTCTTCGACCGCTGCGCGCTCCGCTGTTTTATCCTCACCGACCCACTTTCGATCAACTAAACATGTTTGCTGGCCACCACTTAAATTTTGACCACCGTTTCCCTCTGACTGTCGGCTGAAACCCTAAAATTTTTAAAAAAAATCTTTTTCATTTCGAACCTCTAATCCTAGCCCGGTTCAATAGAACCGCCATTCTTTCTCGGCCTAAAATTACCCGAACCACGCTCATGTTCGACTTTGTCGTTTAAACTACTCCAACTATCGTAAAGATGAGTTTTTGGCTGTAACTATTTTTTTCGATTTGGTTTTACAGATCCGTTCCATTTCGAAAGTACTAACTTTATTTTGCTTCTGTTTTTGTAGAGAATGAAAAGAATGGAAGGGATTTTACCTTTCGGTGATGCTTTGATGTCGATCGAATTACTTTGGCGATGGTCCAAACTTTTCGACATTATCTTCGACGACAATCAAACTTTTACGACGACAACTTTTTGACTTTCAGATGGTTCGGTAATTAAGGTAGCTCTTTCTTCCTGTAACACCCTCGACCTGGATGCTACAATTGGGCCACAAGCCCAAACCTCTCCCAAAAATTTTTCACTTTTAAAAGCCAATAAAATCAATCTCATACATCCCAACATTTAAATCCATACTTCCTTAAAACATTTAAAATAGTTAAAGGAGCTCCAAATACAGAAATAAAACATTTGACCAATACAAGTTAAATCAAATAGAGTTACAAATACATAGGGTCCTACGAATACATAGCCCACTACAATTAAGTACTTGTACTCTACCAAAAGGACAATGCTGGATCCTTGCTTCGATTGTGCTCCGCTACACTCGAACTATCTTTCAACTTGCGAACAGAAACAACGATTCCGAACGCTTAGCTAACAAAGCTCAATGGATACACAACCACTCGACCAAGCTTCAGGTGAATCATAATTAAGAGCACGCTATGATATGATGTCAAGATAGGATAAAGCATTGGCGCTACCATAACCACCTAAACACATGCTATAAGCAAACAGCACCTCAATAACAACATAAAAGTAAACAAACCAAGAGTGAGGCCTAATGTCACCCGACACTGGGAGACCCACCCATGCTCAGA
The DNA here is from genome assembly GCA_019671005.1 of Hibiscus mutabilis. Lineage (NCBI taxonomy): Eukaryota > Viridiplantae > Streptophyta > Magnoliopsida > Malvales > Malvaceae > Hibiscus > Hibiscus mutabilis. Next base: position 56,483,993 of record CM033726.1, read on the forward strand.
ATCTCACATCGAGCTGCTCGGAATCTCGCATCGAGTGGTATACTCAGAATCTCACATCGAGTCTTTGCTCGGAATCTCACATTGAGCGGGGCTCGAAATCTCGCATCGAGCAAATATCATCACCCAGAATCTCACATCGGATGGCCTTCATGTGTTACAACACTCCCTCACTGGGTATCCGAATCCCATCAAACAAGGACTCATAACCAAACAAGTTCTCTTACCTGGCACGACCACAAATGATCCACCAAGGATCCCTCAAACTCGCTTACCAAGCCATTTACTTTCATTTCAATACTCAGTTAACCATTTAATCTATATAAGTAAAGAGGAACATACATTCTTGATTTTAACAGTCATTTTATATCACAAGGGACCCATTAGAACCCTTGTCACAATTTATAAAACCCCCGAACTTAAAACGTAAAAACTTGGCCCAGCAAGTATTGATACTCGAAGGTGAGTATCGATACTCCCATCTAGGTATCGATACTCCCTGATGAGTACCGATACGCCATTTAGATTCAAAGAAATCGGCCCTTGCCCCGTACCGATACGCTTTATTCTGTACCGGCACCCTATATCGGTACCGGGATCGCCCCGTACCAATCCTTACCCGTACCAATATGCCTACCCTAGCGTTCCGGTACGCAAAGCCTTTCTAGGCAATGCAACAGTGGGTACTGATATGCCTCGAGCGTACCGATACACCAAATCCTTACTGGAATTCTACTCTAACAAGGGGTATCGATACGCAGAGAGGCGTACCGGTACGCCTCTTATAGTTCGGCCCTCTAAGATATGAGGGAGTACCGGTACGCAACCACCCCGTACCGGTACTTGAGCCCTGATTTCGAAACTTAGAGCTTAGAATTATACCAAACCCTTCCTCAACCACCATGGTTAAGTCCCAAAACGTTCCTACACGTTATTTGAAGTCATTAGGTGAGTTCTAGCCACTTTTACCCTTAAACATCAACAATTTCAAGATTTACCATTGATGATCATCCAAGCTCTAAATTATCAAAACATCATATATCAAGCAACACATACCAAAATGATGATACACATGAACACCTAGAAGTTAGAAGTGTACTAACCTCTGATTTCAAGCTAAGAAGAAGCCCTAACTCTACCTCAAGCTTTCTTCTTCCCTTGGGCCTTTGAATAGTCTCCAACCTCTTAAACTACAAGGGAAATGTTGTAAACAAGTTACAACGTTGATGAGAGGTTAAAAGAAGCTCAAATGACGATTCAACAACAAGAAATAGGATTAAAAACACCATTCCCGTTCTCACCCTAAACCCCCCACTAAAACCCCTTCTTCCGCCATTGCAAGCAAAACTTACCTTGGATTGTAGATCCTTGGATGTCTAACAACTTTCCCTTCTACACAAATCCGGGATTTCAACTCAAAACTAACAAAGGTAGAGCTTTTTCTTTCAACTCTAATGGAGGGAAGATGAAGAGGGTGGGAGAGCTTTTGGGGGGACACAGTGATTTCATCAACTTACAAAATCTGCAGCTCATAACTCACTCCCGTCATCTTTTCTTCAACTATGAATTTACCATAAAGCCCTTCTCCATAACCCCATAACTCAAGCCCAAAACCTAATCCAAGCCCACTAAGATTTAATAGGCCCAACCACATAGCCCAAACACGAGGCTCGTACCTCGGTTTAGCCCGAAGCTCGGGTTCCAAAACCTGGGTCGTTACACTTCCCTCATTTATTAATATATTTATATTTATTGTTATTGTTATTATTATGTTTAATGATAAGGTAATTAATGTGGTAGTTAATGATCTGAAATGGTTTCGGGGCAATGGGTGCTTGCCACATGTCCTAGTTTGGAAGGAAAAATCCAATTTCATATTGAGCTTTGTGTTTGTTGGGCTGGTTTTAGCTGTAAACATATTGTAAAAAAATAGGATATGGGCCTTGTAATTGAAATGTAATCTGGGCCTTTGATTTTAGATCATAAATAGACTGTTTAATGGATATTTGAGGTATTTTGGGATTATGGAATATTTGGATATGTTTGTTATTTATTTATATATTTTAGTTTTATTTATAGCGAAATATAGTATGTATATGGGTACCCGGATAAATTTTGGGTCTTACAACTAAAAAAAAATAGTTTGAACACTTATTTAACTATTCAACTATTATATTTTAAATAATAAATAAATAGACTTATTCAAGAGTAACTAGCATCTATAGAAAATGATGCTCTAAGCCAACCCTCATGTTGTACATAAAGAGAACGAACAAATGAATCTATACATCATTAAACTTGATATGGATGGATGAAGACAACGTATGAATTAATCATTTACAAGTATGATGAAATATTTTAAGCTTGATGTCAATCAAAACTAAAATAATATAATGTTTGATATCATTATATCACGGATCGGATCAATTCAGGTTATAACTTTTTTTTTGAAGACGCACACATATAATACAAATAAATTGTTCGGATTGAATCTTTTAAAAATAATAGGCTTAAATGAAAAATTAGACCTTAAACTATGCCTTTAGTTTATTTTTAGCCCTTAATCTATTTTTTGGTCAAAATAAGTCCCTAAACTATTATTTTTTGTCACTTTAAGTCTCTAAACTATATTAGTCAAAAAAAATCTTTGTGATGTGTCAGCACCTTATTGGCCGAAATATTATTTTTTGACTTAAATAACTACCGGACTTCAAGTGACCAGAAATGATAATTTAGAGACTTATTTTGACAAAAAAATAATTTAAGAGCTACAAGCAAATAAAAAATATAATTTAGGGGTTAATTTTTCATTTAAGCCAAAATAATAATAATACTTCTTTTTCATTAAAATCACTTAATAGGTATACGTTATAATTTTTTTAACTCGCCTAAGAAAAAAAAGGTCAAATGGCTAAAATAAATGTTACACTTGGATTGGGGTGACGATAATGAAAGTGAAAGCTTATGTGCTTTATCACGAGGATTTATTATATTACAAAAAAAATAACACAAGTTTATCCTAACAGTGGCCGAGACAAATGGCCAAGGAACGAGCAGAAGAAACAACTAAGAAGCCATTGATACTAGCAATGAAAGGACATCCCGGCACCGGAAAATCCACTTTAGCCCACGCCTTAGCCTCCGCCCTCAAATTCCCTCTCATCGACAAAGACGACATCCGAGACTCCACCTTCCCTCTCCAATCATCCGCTTCCCGCCACCAGCTCAACCACCTCTCCTACGAAGCCATCTGGCGAGTCGCCGCGACTCAGCTCCACCTCGGCCTTAGCGTCATCATCGATTCTCCTCTCTCTCGCAGATCCCATCTCGACCGTATAGTTGACCTGGCGGCTTCGACCGGTGCTCGAATCGTGATCGTGGAGTGCCGGCCATCGAACGAGGCCAAATGGATGGAGAGGCTTGAAGGGAGGGAAAAGAGTTGGCACAAGCCTGCCTCTTGGGGGGAGCTTCAGGAGCTGATTAAAGGGTATAATGGATGTTCGGAGTACGACGTCGGAGATGTGCCCGTGATGGTTGTTGACACGACGGTGCCGGATATTGGGGTGGAGGAGTTGGTTTCCAGTGTGATGCAGTTCATTGCTACTGCTTGTTGACCCACCCAAACTCCGATGTAATCCTATACTATACATAATCAGATAACATTTAAGCTAAATGTGTTACTAAGTTATCCAATATAATGTATTAATGTTGATTATATATTTAATATATGAATCAATTTTCAACACATATATATTTTTAATATTATAATTTACTTTTCAAAATACTATACTATACAAATTGTTCATAAAATAAATGTGAACGTATTTAAAGTTTTTCTAAACTCATGATTAAACTATAAAAAATTCGTTTGACAAAAAAAAACTATAAAAAATCGTACTAATTTTATGAAAAAAAAAGTCACTATATATCATAGCTTGAGCACGACGGTAACAACACATGTATAGCTTGTAAAAAATAATATTTAAATAATATGAGATTTTGTATTGGTTTATACACGTGTGTTATATGGTTTGTGCTTATGCTAAAATGAGTCGAATTCTAAATAAATATTAGACGCATAATAATATATTTTTTTATTCGTAATTTCTTAAAAAGACACAAACTCATATAAAAAAATAATTTGACCTCAAATCTTATAAAAATAACAACGTTCTTTTTTGCACTCACATTCTAATAGATTTAATTTGTTAGCCATTGAACTTAACAAATAGTCTCAGTAGAAAAGTAGATAATGTTCATCCTAGGAGACTCGGATTCAATTGATTTATATATAATGTGTGCGCATTGTCAAAAGATTAAGAATATCCATAAACAAATATTGCATTGTAATCATCTTTATATTATTCGAAAAAAATATTAGCCCTTATTTAACATAACTAAATCATATATAGAAAAAGTCTAGAATAAACGTTGTATACCGATTATGTACCACTTATATACACTGATTCGCATCATTAATTATTTTAATAACCTTTGAAACTACGAGTATCTAAAGCGTGATTATTCTTTCTTGAAAATAAAATATGTTAAAATATTTTGTGCGTTACTTTTTCAGATTTCTTTTACTTTTTAATTTAAAAATAATAAAATTTTATTAAAACAATAATTAAAACTTTAAAAGAATTTAATTAAAAGTTAAACTAATAATTATTGTTTTAATTAAAAAAGTTCGAAAAGTGTCATAAGAAGTGTTTCAAATATATTTTATTTTCAAAAAAAATAATTACATTTTACTCTATTAATTCCAAAAATTATTAAAATAATTAATAATATTAAATAATCAATCATATAGCCTTAAAAAATACTTGAAGTGGATGTTCCATTCTTATAATAAAATTTGAAAAACTATTTTATTCTGAGGGGAAGGTGGAAACAGATCCCAATCCTTATCTTCAAAGAGAAAAACTTTGTCCAGTGCCACAAAATGACAAAAACCACTAAACCAAAACAGTAAGTTATTTTAACGTGAATAATAAGCAAGGAATCTAGCAGCTTCTATTTCGTACTCTTTCCCCACTAACCAAATCCCGATATCTCCCGCATCTGTGTTTGATTCTCCCTCCTTTCTTTTCTTTTTCTTGCTCAACAGTTTTTGGTTTTAAACTGTTCGCCTGTTGTTTTTAGCTGTTGATTTGAGGTTATGATTGCTTTCTCTGCTTTGATGTTTATGTTAAATGCATTTCTCTTGTTTCTTGTTGAATGATTGAATCAGTTGCCTTAAATCTCTGGTAATTTTGTTTGTTTGTTTGCTATTTTAAATAGCTTAAAAGATTATTTGATGCAGTAGATTGAGGTGATGGAGGAGGATGGTGGTTGGCACTTGGCACGGAGGTGCTGAGAGGAAAAAGCCGATGATGGGGGTTCAAAGGTTTAGAAGGTGGTTTGGTATAGTTTTAGTTGGAGAAGGTGTCTTGACTAAGTTTGACTGCTGGCTCGCTCAGTCGGCCTTCCTCCATCATCGGCTCTCATTACCTCCTCCGTGCAAACCGCCATCCTACTCGATCACCTCACTCTTTTAGCAACTAGTAGAATAAACTAAAATTTCTTTAGTTCTAATGATGCTTTAGTTGTGTAATTGTATCTTATGGCTGCCAAAAGATCAATGAGAAAGCTTGGTTCTTTTCCTCTGCTTTTTCCTTCTTCTGAATCTTACATATATATGCTATTTGTTGGTGATTTACCATGTTCATATTAAACCACCGTTGGTGGGGATGAATCATGCATTCTTTATTGATATAAATTAGTTGTATATGTTACTTGAATTTGAAATACTTCAATATGCCCTCGACTTTGAAGTAATTCCTTGTTGCAAAATCTTCTTGCATGCACTGAACATTGCTTTTACTGCAATGCAGACTGCACTCCTTAAGATATATTATTGTTGCTTGATTGGTTAAGTTAAAGATATTTCCATCCGAAATTAGTTTCCGAACCACTAACTCTCTTTTGAGTACACGGTGTCCACATTTTCACATCATAGCCATCATGCACTTGCCCCTATCTCTCATAATTTTTTTTATTGATATGGGAAAAAGAAGAAAAGTTAGAAAGTCGTTTAAGATAGTGATATGTTTCTCTGATTGTCTTTCATACATCTTAGAGGGGAATGCAAAGTGGTGCATACTGTATTTGAAATGTGAAGTGCATTATTGTTCAAATTAAAGCAAATTATAGATTATATTTTTTTCCTTTTTATTTCTTTTGTGGTATTCATTTTTCCTTAATATTGTTTTAGATCTTATTCACCACGAAGGAGGAGAAGAGTACATAATTAAAGAATAATATCTGCTTCTGAAAGGAATCTATGGAGATAAAATCTTACCAGGATCAGGCTGAGCTGTTCGTGAAGGAATATTTACTATCTGATTCCATCATCCCATATACATCAGTTATTTGTGGGATTTGTGCTTGCATGATGGTATGTATCTTAATCGATCTTATGATTCGCTTAATCAGTTTGAAAACAATTCAGTTGAATAGAATGATGATTTGCATCTATACGATTATGAAGCTATACCTTTGCTGGTGGTTCTTTTTCATTGAGCTTTTTTGTAGTTTTTACTGATATTTCTCTCATTTCTTCTGTTTAAGCCGTTCTTTCTTAGTTCTTTTAATATCATTCCCTTTTCCTTTTTTCTCCAAAATTTTGACCATTACCCTTTTCCAGGTGTGTGATCTTACACAATTGTTTTGCAATGTTTACTTTAAGAGCTATCCTAGTCTATCAAAAATCAAGCAGATTGAGTGGATCAATCGGTGAGTTATATCTCTAGTTAACATCAATGTGTTCTTACTATTAACTTTTATTGATACAGAATTAATATCTAGATGCTTTATGCAGATCCATATCAACTTTCCATGCCATTTTCATAGCAATTATGTCCTTATACTTTGTGTTTTGGTCAGATCTCTATTCTGACCACCAATATGCTGACCTGGTTGCTTTCCGAAGTTCTACACCGTCTACATTCACGTTGGGGGTGAGGATACCCTTTTGTTTTAAGTCTTGAACGAAAACTTTTGGATCGAGATTATCTTTAATATCTTATGTTCTTTTATGCTTGGTTTAGAGTATTTGATATTAATTCATCTTGCTGAAACTTTTCATTTTTGACAGGTGTCTGTTGGTTACTTTCTTGTTGATCTTGGGATGATCATTTGGTTTTACCCTTTTCTTGGTGGAATGGAGTATGTAAGTACTTTTATTGTTTGAGTATTATCTTTCCCTAATTTCTCTTCTTTCTACAGAGGCCTAGTTGGTGAGTGGCCGATCTTATCGTGATGTAAATCAACCTAAAATCTTTTATTGCAGGTCGTTCACCATCTTCTGGCTGTAGCGGCTGTAGCATACTCTATGTTGACAGGGGAGGGTCAGCTTTACACGTTCATGGTACTCATCTCCGAGACTACAACCCCTGGGATCAACTTGAGATGGTAAAGACTCAACTATATAGAGTTCATAAATGCAATTTAATTTCTTATGTTAAGGACACCTGGGTTGATATAGGTATCTCGACACAGCTGGAATGAAGAGATCCACAGCGTATTTGATCAATGGAGTAGTAATATTTGTAGCTTGGCTGGTGAGTGAAGTCGGTTTATTGTTTTCAGAACCCATTTTTCTCCTTGACAATTTCGGAGTTTGAAACCCAAGCTTTCATTGTCATGCCTCACTGGCCTTTTGAGCTTCGATTTTTTTGGCAGGTTGCAAGAATAATCTTGTTTGTGCATCTATTTTACCACGTCTACTTGCACTATGATCAGGTAAAAAGAATTCCTGCAAAACTTCTCGTTCTAAGTACTTGAGAAAAGTTCACGTCAGAACAGTAAATCTTGATATAAACCCAACCACCATTTTCTGCTCAAACCAGGTGAAGCAGTTGAACACGTACGGACGATTGTTAATAGTGATCGTGCCATCGGTCCTATCAGTTATGAACCTGATGTGGTTCGGAAAGATTATCAAGGGAATGAGGAAGACATTAGCAAAGCGGAAGTGAAATGTGTACACCGGTAAGTGAGATTGACGGGTAAAGCCATCCTTTTTAGGCTTTAATTATTGTCCTGTGCACTCCCTCTTCCACCTTGTTTATGTGTAAATGGTGTAAATAGTTGAGGTAAAACCCATAAAAACTGTAATGGCTTATGGTTTCAATGTAAAAAAACAAGAAAAATCCTTCTTGCAGTGCTGAAGAATGATTAACTGAATCTGTAAAATGATTGATCTGATATGAAATCTGGGCCATTGCATTTTTTTTGTTCTATTTTTAGGTAATAAATACTCTTATTTTGAGATAATACTATAAGCTATAATATTTAGCTGTAAGTTTATGATTTTCACCTTTTTACCAATTATAAAGAAAAAAAACAGTACATGTTTCAGTTCATAAATCATTTATTCCAACAATCCAGCAAGCTTAAGCTTAGATGCATCATGCGTACATGAGAAATTTGTTCAACACAAAGGAAACGAGCATCCTTGTATGCCCCAAGCCCTGGGATAAAAAAATTGGCTAATACCGCTTTATGTGCAACTTTGATGTGTTCATCTTTCACTAGCATAAATATATCTCATTGAACGAAAACCGAAAACAAAAAAGGACCAAGGAAAACGATATCGACATACTCCGTGCTCTAATGCAAAATCACTAAGCTATCTAGTGCTTGAGCCCTAAAGACCATCTTTTAAGGTATGTGCATGGCATGCATGTTTGCTAATATCCCCATACCTCAAATGAAGCCCCAAGTGGGGGACTCCCATTGGATATCCAACGATTAGATTCTCTCAAGGTGGAGGGAGTTTTGAGATCTCTACAAATAGTTTGTGCAAGGCTTGAGGCTTTGAGAAAAATGGTGAGTGGTCGGCTCCTTTTAAACGGAATACTTTTTCCGGCGGGCTTGAGTTAATCATGCTCTCTTGAAGCACCGTTGGTATGGCATTATCTTCGGGAGTTTCTATGTAAAAACGCCTCACGGATCCATATTTCATGTCAGAAAGTGAAAGCTTCTCCAAAACCGGTGCAAAAGGGATCGGCCTCATTGACACAGATGCTAATGCTACATCCTGGACCAGCAAAAAGTGGAATAAAATCAGCAGTTTCAGAGGCATTACAGATGCACATACTGGAGAAAGTCTAATTTGAACAATAAAGAATCAAAAGACAATCAATCAATTCAAAGTTTAGATAATCAAGTTAGAAGGAGATGTCAAGCTACTAACTGCATAATGCGTGCACATTGCTATTTACAAATAAAATTTTGCGAGCATTTATTTATACAGAGATGCACGTGGTTATGCAGATAATGCACATTGTCACCTAGGGGCGCAGCCAGAAAATTTTTACTGGGGGAAGAGCACGAGATTGAATTGCAAAATTTTTAAGAGAGACAAAGCTCAACTTTACCATTTTATTAACTAAAAAAATTACAATTTTGGGACAATAAAAACACTTTTTGCCAAACTAGGGGGCCAAAGGGAAATTTTACCATGTTATTAAATAAATGTTCTACAACTTTACGGGCTACATAAACAATTTTACCAAACCAGGGGGGCAAAGACCCTGCCAGCACCCCCTGGTATTGCCCCTGTCGTCGACTGCCAGCATGGTAGAATATCTAATAAGTATGCCAAATTATCTTGTTATATGACATGCAAGTCATATTAATCGAGAAAGAAATCATTAATCCCGAGATCAGATGTACCTTGGAAGGACTTTGGTTGAACAATAAATCCCGCAATAAAGACTTGTCTAGATCTATAGCAGTTGGAGGATGGTCCTTTCCATTAGCATACACAAATATCTGAGCCTGCCGCATTAGATCATCAGAACCTGCCTGCATCAGTATAAGCACCCGTTACATAAAGTTGAAATTCTAAGATTAATTGTTCAGAGAAAGTATTAACAAGCTATGTTTACTCAGACGCAGGTGTAGGTGCCATATATGGATAATCGGATATATGTCCAACCCAGGTATTTTCAAATTCTTTTAATTTTTTAAATATATTTGAAGGATCATATCCCCATGCTCATGTCCAAAAATGCATCAAACACGGATGGCAGATACGGGTACTTAAAGAGAAATGAAAGTCGGAGCAACATAGTTACAAGTACTATATAGGAATATCGATGTCTTGATATATTCAATTGTCATGCCGTTCTCATACTTGTTGATAGATAAGGTTAGCCTCACTTCCTTCAGAAGAAGCATATGGAGAAACAAGATGTTAATGCCAAAGATTCAAGCAAAGCGACGAGTTCGAGCAAAAGTTAAACTACAGACACTTAAAACAGACAATCTATGGAAGTGCATATTTCGAGTAAACATCATTAGTACAAATCTGCGGAGAACAATTTTCGGAAAATAAATTAATAATTCAACCAATGCAAACCTGTAGAGCAAACATGTCACTAGTACTTTGTCCATTTGTCAGCATTGCAGCAGCCACAAAAACAGCCTTTGCAATTTTAAAAGGAAACAGCTCCATTGCATACGATATGCATGCACCACCAAAATCATGCCCGACCAAAATCACCTGCACAGTTTCAAGGCTATCAGCAATGAGGCTTTGTTACCAGTCTCTTAACTATATCAAACTTTCCAGTAACGGTGAGGATGAAAAATTGTAAAAAATGTGTCGCAGAGCTTGGTTAGCAGAGATATGTTGCATATGCAAGCACCGATATAAAGTAAAATTTAATATACCCCATAAAGGCTTATATTAACTATTTTATAAGCTTCCAGGGTTTAAAGCTAGGTATTGAGCGGGACACATGTTCAATTGGTTAACAAGCTTGAAATTTAATGTCCATCTCCATCAGAAAAAAGTTTCTTCCAACCAAGAAAAAGCAAGCTGAAAAGAGAGCATATGTACAGGAGTCAGGAGCTAAACAAGGAAAGAAAGAAATAGAGAAGAACCTTCTCGCCTTCGTAAAGTTTTTCAAGAAAATTAGTCAATGGCTTTGCATATTGTGAGAGACTGGTGATGCCATTTGTGTCGAATGAATGAATGCCAGAACCCGTTAGATCAACTGCAGTAGCTTTGAAACCACCTTCCTCTAGGAGTGCAATTGTTTTATACCAACACCAAGCACCGAAGCCTCCCCCATGGACAAGGACAAAATGATTTGTTTCCAAATTATCAAGCTTTATGTCCTGTCAAAAAAATAAAGAAAGATAGAAAGATCATAATCGACATTCAAACGGATTGAAGTTCACCTGACAAGCAAAGTTACTTATAATAGAATTTACAAATTAACATGAAATGGTAACAAAGAGCAGCAAATTTAAATAGAAACTGTAAACATGCAGCCTTATAGGCAAACCATTAACAGATTTATAGAATTTCTAGTAGGCCATAAAGAATTTGTCCAGAAATTTTATGAGCATAGCTGCATAGCTTTATTTTATCCAGCTGAATCGGAATCTAATGAATTTCCGCTTAATCTGTCAGTTCTGAGACTAAGTACCATTATAAGCACAACCACGAATGAGTAGCATTCTTACAAACCAAAAAAAATGGTTTTTCTCCTTAATTCACTCTTGCAGCATTCTTATCATTTATAGTCAATAAATAAATAAGCAATATTCATCTAAGTATGTCAGAAACATCATTAACAAAGAAAACTTCAATGTATGTCAAAAAAAGTTCAAAAAAATCCCATCAAGTATCGCGGAATCGTGCAAATGGAGCTTGTTGCTGTGGTGCAAAAAGCCTTTAATGTCCATCGCAGTGCTGAGACAAGAATGGATCATAGAATCTCTTAAAAGGACATCTGCAAGTTGACAATCCTATGCCAAAGCCATCACTAGCCACCATGAAAATAGATGGGATTCTCATGTTCTTACACCAGCTCTGGTAATTCATACACTTTGTACACAAAAAGGGTTCTCAAGGCATTTATGAACAACAGAATCACTCAAAAAGAAAGGAAAAAAAAACATTAGAAATCTAATACTACAAAATTCCATAATTAAACCAAGTTCTCAAATAGAAAATTCATTTTCCAGAACTCCAATTACATGAAAACTCCATTTCCAGATCAAAATTAACAGCCAAATGGCTAAAAATAAACAGAAATTTTAATACCACAAGTAACCAATAAAAAATGTGATCAGTATCTTCATTTCCCTCGTGCTTCCCATAATTTAAAGTTATACAATTATCAAAAAACAATATAGTAATTAGTAACCCACAAAATAAATGTTAAAAAATTAAACCAACACCCAGCAATAATGAGCTGAACCAGCAAAAAATGCACTTATGCCCAATAAATTACAGAATTGAAAATAATTACACTAACCTGATTAACAAGCTGATGAGGTTGCAAAAGCGGGTCAGTAAGGAACCTAGCTCTAGAACTGGAGCTCCGAGGCAACTGACCCGCTTTCTTAGACCCGGAACTAGAATTCGGATACCTCAACGAAGTCGCTCTATCAAACGGCAATGATGCTCCCCCGTTTTGCTGTTGGTGTTGCCGGAAGAAGATCGCAGCTGCCAAAGCCTGCTCTTGAAGCACAGCATCGTCGAGCTTGTCCTTTCTCGACGATCGGCCCCTAGCCCACCGGTTGCTGGAATTGGGTCCGTTCTGCTGGTGCTGCAACAGTTTCGCTACCGTTTTACGAGCAAAGCAGGTGCAGAGGTTTCCCATTTTCTAGGCTGCATGAAGAGTAAAGAAGAGAAAAGGGCAAAAGGCAGCGGAAAGAGGGAGAGAGGCTTTATATATAAGTTTTGCATCTGTGTATTTTGTACGTATAAATATACGGTGTTTATCTACGTAGAAGGAGCGGTGTTGGTTGCCGACGGGTGTTGGATGGTGAGAGTTGGTCAGACTTTCTAACTTCGTTTCTATTTTTTTCCTTTTGCCATTGTAAACCCTACCCCCTGAAGTGTACTAAATTGATATATATTCTGAATAATTAGAATTAGAATTAATCTGATTAAATTGACAATTGAAATACATTTGAAAATAAATCCGAATAAAAATTATTTTAACAAATTAAATATTATAGTTGAAATTTGGCTTTATTCACTATTTGACTTTTGAATTATACTTATTTTATTTCAATATAATGTATAATGGTTGAGGGTTAATTTTTAGAACTTGGATCAAATTGAAGTAATATGTAAATATTAAAGATTAAATTTTTAATATGCCACTTTTACAATCAACCATGTTTCATTAATAGTTAATGTCGATGATAAAAAAAAATAAGTTAATAATTGAGTGACAAAAAAGACTTTTACAGTAGTTGGTGACCAAAAAATAAACCTACTCACAATTGGGTGACTTCTAAAGTAGTTTACCTTAGATTAAATATTATAGTACAGTTTTGGTTTATTTATGATTTGACCCCTAAACTATTAACATGGAATAACAAAATTAAATACTAAAAAATGACAACAATAATATAATCGAATTAAATTTTTTGAATTAAACCTTTAAATTGAAATGAATAATTTTTTAGCAAATATTTGCCGATCATTCTTGTAATAAATTTGAGTACAAATTGATTTTTGTGATGTATTTTGCAAAGTTGTCCACTTCTTTATCTTAGGGGAACTTTCTTTTTGATCCGGTGGACAACTTTTCCGTCCTTCCAAACAGAAAGTAACACCAATTTCATTTCACTTTATAGAATTAAATAAATAAATAAATAAATAAATAGGTAGTTTCATTGAAATATGTTAGGAAGATTCCTATAAGTGGTGGTATTTTTTCAAAGATTTTTAATTGAAATAAATAATATTTTGATATTTTTATCATTGTATAAATTTCAATGCACCAATAAATATATATTTTTTAATCACTATTTAACAAATTCTCTGTAGAAAGTGATAACCACAAGTATCTTTTTTCATATAAAATGATTTCCATCCACGTGGTGGATGTGTGATTTTTAAAATTTCGTATATTTTGTTTAATTTTAATTCTCAATGAGAATCTCAGCTGCTTTGGATTCATCCTTTTCGTATATTTTGTTATGTTCGTTTTGTTTATCTTATGATATGCTTTCGTTTATTTTATGGCACGGTTCTCGTCTATATTTATGGTAATTTGGTATTTGTGTAGCGGTTATCACAGTGCATGTCTCTTATTAAGGAAAAATCGACGGTCGAATATAGTTAAATCTCTTTTAGTGGTAGTTAGCCGATGTATTCATAACTATAATATTGATTATGTCCTTCATCGCTCATGCATCGCTACTTAAGCGTTTAGTTGAGTAAAGACAATTATATTTTGATAATGGTTGTTGGATTTTTACGGAAGATGAATGTCATATTCAAGGGAATAATTTGATGTTTCTCCACGCCCGTTAAGTTTTTATATTTAAACCTTGCAGACATTACGATTGAACTTGGTCTTTTATGATAAATATCATTCGTTTTTACACTCAGATTTAATGCATTCTTAAACCAAGAATAACATTCATACTGATCAATTGCTATTTTCAGAATTTTGAAATTTCAAATTAGAATTAAATCTGTATTTGATAAGAAAATTCATTAGTTATTGCCGTTCTAATAAATATATATTTTGGGTTTTTTTAATTGATATATTTTGGTATTTAAATTTAGTTTTAAAGTATAATTTGATATCTAAGTTTTTTGGTTCAATTAGATCTTTAAACTTGGCCAAGATTTAATTTCGGATATAAACTTAATTTTTTAGTTTAATTTGGTACATGAACTTTGTTTCATTGTTTAAATTAATTCAACTAAATAATTTATTATATGAACCAATTTGGACCCCAAAAAAATAAAATTCAAGTATTAATTTAAAACAACCTATTAAGTTCATGTACCTAATTGAAAAAAAAAAACCCTACTTTCTCATGTCCTCTCTCAAGTCTTGTGATAGATCATGTAAAAAGCTGGTTGGGGGCTCCTGATTTTTGAAGCTTTCTTTAATGGCTTCACCTTTTTGGTACCCAATTCCATAATTTAATGCCCATAAATGTCGTTGCCTGGTTATCAAGTTTGTGTTAATTTAGTAATTCGTTAATTAATAGGTAAATATTTGATGCATTGTTAGTGATATTTTTTATAATAAGGTTTTTAAAGTTGCTCGGGGTCTGTAAACTCTAACCTTTAAATTTAAAACTATAAAATTTATTCTCGACACTTAAAGTAATCATTAACACTAAAACCCTTACCTTAACCCTAACATTAAACCCTAAAAATTACGTGCTTGTTGAAAATAAATTTTTTACAGTCAGTGCATAAAATATTTTCCCTTCATTTATATTGTATTTATTTTTTTTATTATTATTATATTTTAAGTGTTTTATAATTTTATATATTTTTTAAAAAATATTGATATGTTCATGTATTTGTGTCATGTCTGACGTTGTCAACTACAAGAGATGTGGCCATGGGGTTTTACCCCTTGATTTCGTGATGTAATTTTAATTTTAATCCATCACAAATATCAAAACTTTGATTTAGTTTTTTAACCTTTAAATAAATGGGGAAAAATTATAATTTCATTTCTACCATCTATGATTATACATCTATTAATCTAACAAAAATAAAAATACAAAAAATAACAAATTCAAGATGAAAAATCTTAAAAAAAATACAATATCTAAACAATCTTAATTCTCTCAAACATTAAATATGGGCAATCACACTTAGGCTTCGTGATTATTATAACAACAAGGATATTAATCAAACTGAAATTTAATTCAAAAAATTATATTGAAATAAAATACAAGGTGAAATATAGCTCAAGTCACTCAATTATGTGTTCGATTACAAACGTCACACTCTCTTTTTTTTTTCTTCTAAAAGCTATAATTTAACTACTCCATTAAAATTTTGTTATAACAATGTCATTCCGTTACTAAAATGAAATGAACGTCTAACCTGGTCTGGTATAATAATAATTTTAGTCCTACATTCTATTAGTTTGGTCTTAATTCAAACAAAAATTTATTAGTTAAGTGGTTATGTCTACTAGTAAGCGACGTTAAGGTCATAATGAGTATGATTCATTAGTTTGTTAATTTTTCAGTACGTTTTGTCTATCTAGTTATTTCATATGTCGATTATCGAGCTTATGAATAGTATCAAAAAGTGCAACAAATGGTCGGAGGATGTATCAAGAGAATGTAGTGTTGCAAATTTTAAATATTTTTTTGATCGGCAAAGAGTATAATTTATTATAGAAATATCATACAAGACTATTATCACGAGCCTCATTAAAGTCTCCTTACACCTAAAATGAAAAAAAAAAGAATACCATGATAATGTATACAAAACGAACACCATCAAAACACAAATCACCAAACCAAAAACAAGAAACCGATCTCGAACAAACACTCTCCTACCCAACACCAACTCACTGGACAACAGCCAAAAGATGCATCACCTACCCTCAACCCATGCACAACCCAAACACGCATGCCCAACGCGCTCTCCTGCCCCTCAACACTCTGTCCAGCCACGCGCACAACGCTGTATCCAGCATCAACGCCAACAAAACGCACTGCCCACACACTATAAAATGGCCTTAAACAACGTATCGCGATCCACGCCTTCCTTTGCTAAAGCCTACGCGAAATCATTCGCCTCACGAAACGTATAAACGAAACTAACATGTTTACCCCCACTACATGCCAAATTAATTTTAACAAACAACTCCCATAATCGCCATGGTCTTTTTTCGGATTGCATTACCCAGCCAAGCGCCACTCGCGAATCCGATTCTACAATCAAAGCATACTCCGAACTCCATCGAGAACTAAAAAACAGCTCCAATGCAAACGCGATGGCCCGAATTTCTGTTTTATTGGACTCTATCATCCCCAACGGACAAGAAAAGAGAGCAAGAATTTTACCCTCCGTATCACGCAACACTCCACCAGAGTCATTCGATCCCGGCTTGCCCCTCGTCGAACCATCAACATTGAACTTCAAGCTGTAAATTTTAAATATTAGAGTTAAATTTATTGAGTTATTTCGAACCAAGACTAAATTGATGTAGTGTATAAGTTTTGAGAACTAAAATTGTAATCATACTGAATCACATTAGACGCTTATTTCAATTTCATCCTCAAGGTGACATGTTTATAACAAAATTTTAATTGAATAATATAATTGTAATTTTTTTTTAAAAAGTGACTTATATGTAATCGATCATATAATCGAGTAACATAAAATATATTTTAGGAGTGAAATGGGGTAAATGTTGACATCCTTCTTCACAAAACATACAGTTAATAAAAAAATCACAAAAATAGATTTGTTGAATAAATAAGGACCACATCTTGAAAATGCTATAATAAGCATATCTTTCCACACTTTATATGCAGATTGTAAAGATGAAGTATATATGTATATATGATAACAAAGCATGTGATTTCCATTTACATAGCAAGAGAACATCTTTTTATGTGATGTTGAGAGGCAAAAGTGGGAAATATTGTATTGAATGAAATGAAAAGAAAACATGAGTTTGAACAATCATGGCAAACATGATGTGTGCACATGATCCTAGTAAAACCACCTGCAAAACTAATCAAACACTTGGTAATTGGCACATAATTTTATATCAAAGACGGACACATAATTTTATATCAGAGATGACAAAATATACATATAATTTTATGTTAGGAGTATAAATTCTTAAGAAGTTATATTAAAAATTTAAGGAGTGCGGACTTACAAAATCTTAGGGGGTGATAAATTAAATCATCAATAGAAAATACATAGAAGATATCTAAATTATATGAGGATTTAAAATTTTCATATATATACAACCGCATCCTAGTGTCCCCTCGGTCCATCCTTAGTTAAGGGTGCAAACTTTTATGAAGTTCTATTACAAATTCAAGGGTGTAAAATTATAAAAATTTAAGATATAAAATTAGATTATCAATAAAAATATAATAAAATATTTAAATTATATATAAATTTAAAATTTTCAGAAATACAACCGTATCCCATTACTCTTTCCATTTATCTCTGAACCCAAACACATGAATAAAGTGCGGGTGCACGAATCATTAGGTCTAATGTGATCAAATAAGCCTTTGATCCGATAGGAATTAAAGGGATCATAAAGGAACAGAATCAGCACTTCGTACATTCCTTTGAGCCATTTGATTTTTGTGGTCTAAATTCTTGCACTTGACTTAATGCAACTGGTAATGTCATGATCACGTGTGACACGTGACAACTCTTACATGTTAAGTTAAAATATTGTTCTTTATTAAGGAAAATTTTCATTAAAAAAAAACACAAGTTGTGTATGTTTGACGTACACTTAGACAGGCAGATCATTAACTTGCTAACTGTGGTCTATTTACCATTCCTATTTTAAAAATTTCCTTCTAAAGCCAAAGCTATATTTTCTTGAAATGGTTTGAATGAGATTGGTTCGGTTCAATGAATTGTTCAACTTTTTGAACCGTCTATTTGAATTCAATTATGGTCTCAATTTTTCTATATTTATTTCGATTTTTTAATTTATTTTGAAAAAATAATTTTTTTATGAGAAATATTTTTAAGTAAATAAAAACAACTAATATTTCTTATATAAATTTTAAAGTTATCTTCACTATTTCAGATATAGTATACTTAATTTTATATTATTAAAAGTTAAATTATTTTAATTAAATCGACTTCTCATTCTCATTATTCTCCAATAAAAAATAAATTATCATAAGATTTTGATAAAATAATTATTGTAAAATTAGAGGAATACCCATTAATAAATTAAAGACTTTACACTTGTTAAGTTAGGTTCATAGGTGGGTCATGGGCAGAAGTTTATTTGATTTCTGGATTGGGAACAAAAAAACCCGGCCCAATTGAATCCACAACAAACCCTTTTTAGACAAAAATCCGGGTAAAACCAGCCCCGGCAAGCAAAGAGATTTTTTTTTGAATATGTTGGTATGATTATAAGGTAATATCTGTTCAATTTTTTTAATTCTTTAATACGCACACATACTATGCACACATGATGTTCCAACCCGGGTCACCTGAATGAAATACACCATCCTTTGCTACTGGGACCACTCCACGAATTCAGCAAAGAAAGATTTATAACATATATAATGGTTAAATCATACAATTTAAACGACATGAGGCAGCAACGAAAGATTTATAAGATGTCTCATGTCGTTTAAATTGTATATTTTGTGACTGTTATAAAGTCTATATTTAAGGTTCATGACCGTTATTAACTTTCTTTTATGCCTTAAGATTTAAGTCTTTGCTCCGAAAAGGGTTTGAGTATGAAAATATCGAGATATGATCCCCGAATACATAAAAGGCTTATGAAAAGAAACTTGAACATATCCGATACTCTTGAATTCGAGTAACATAGGCTTGCTATGCTAATATTTTAGCAGAATTTAGTTGAGGTAGAGTATGTGTTTGACAGTATGTCTCAATGGAGAAGAAGTTTTAGTTCCAATGATTGACTCATATTGTGTTGAACTTAAATTTGTAACATACATAATGCCTATGTTATGTTTTTCTGTATCGGAACGTCGGAGATAGGCAAGGACGTAGCCCGAGTTCTCGACAGAGGTAAGATCGTTCACGAAAAGGAAAATCGAGTTTGGGAAAAGGATGTAATATTGGATAGTGGTTGGAATTTTCACAATCAGTATTTGTATTCGGTTTTAACTTCTGAAAATTTGCCCTACAACCTAAAAAGGGTACAATAACACTGAGAAATATCCATTAAGCTTAACGTTATGATGTGACATAAGCGATAATTTGAGGATAAAATTAAAATTTTCAAATGTTTGGGAACCAAGTTAGAATAAAGGTCATAGTTTAGGATGAAACTAGAACATTAAAAAGTTTTGCGAACAATTTAGAATATTGTCAGAGTTTAGAGATGAAATTGACATGTTCAAAAATTTAAGAACCAATTTATAATAAAAGTCATAGTTCAGGGACGTGTGGTGCAATTAACTCTATAAAAACTTTTCATACTTGCGTAGCTTCCAACTGTATATCAATAAAAATAATATTATAGATCGGTATAATAAAGATAAATGATTGACTCGAAAATTTTACATGATAATTATAATTATATACTTTGTGGCAATATATATATATATATTCAAGATACGATGCTATTCCTCTTGACAATGTCGTATCCAAAATTTAAATAAGTATATTAATAAATTTAACAATCAATTATTGAAAAAAATATGGAAATGGTATAAAACCAACCTTAAATTTACATGTTTATATATATTTGGATTCTTACGTGTCTGTAATAAAATCTTATCTTTTAATGCACATGCATGACAAACGGGATAAGATGGAATCTTGACTTTAACAATTCACAAACAAACCCTCTCCTCCCAAATAAAATATATCATGGGTCATTCCCACCACGTCATCTATAAGATCAACCAATAAAAAATACTCATTTCATTATTTTTTGCATATTATATTTTTACCAAGTAAATTCACTTGGTAAAAATTATTTTTTAAAATTGATTTACCGTAAATATGAGTGAAGATTCACTTGGTAAAAAATATGACATGGAAAAAATAATGAAATTGGTGATTTTTATTAGTTGGTCTCATAGTTAACGTTGCGAGAATGACACACGATATAATTTCTCCTCCTCCCCATGTTTAAGGTTCACACTATCCAATCTCCTTTATGTAAACACCTTACAATGGCAGCATGAACCTCCCTTTTCAAGCTATTGAATGTTTATTTTACTTCTAAAGAAAGACATGGTTTGAGATTATTATTTTGTTTTTAAATTAAGCATTAAACTCACAATATATTTTATTAAGACAATTTGTAATTAATTAGTACTAAATTTGGACATCGTGGAGTGTTAATCCTCCTCGCACATAACCTAACCGACTTGCAAACTCAAACTCAATTTTCTTTTACTTTCTTTAGTAATTTGATTTCAAATTGTCTAGCTTAAGGCCATGTCGACATAGATTATTTATTCAAAAAATAGGAATGCTAGAATTCCAAATCCTAAATTATTTTTTTGTCAACTAACAGTTGATGGTGCAATTTTCGTTCTGGCATGAAACAACTTTAAAATTTATGGTTAATGTCTAACTTTTATATGTGCTTACAAAACACGAATAATTAATTATTGGACTTGTTCTGGTGGATATTTTGAAAAACCATTTTTTAAATGATTGAATGTCAACTATAAATGAATAATTGAATGAAACTTAGGGTTGATATTGATAAAGAAAACCCTATGTACCATCTCCTTGTTTCATGCTCACACTATCTTGGCTCCTTCATGAAACAGCTTAAAATGGAAGCATGAACCTCCCCTTTTTAAGTTGTTGAAAATTATTATTATTATTATTATTATTATTGGTTGCATGAATTAATTAGATTATGTTAAAAATGACAATGCTGAAATTCATTTTTTCCGTCTTAATTTAATTATAATTTTACTTATATGTGTACATTGATATTCGAATCTATCTTATCCCAAATTTTACTTAATATTTTAGCTATCGATTTCGTTTCGAATTCGATTTTTTTTTTCAATCTCATCTTAACCTTTCCCCAAGACTTGCATGATATTTATATTATTTTTCCAATTTTAAAAAGATTATAATTGAAATTTGGTAGTTCACACGGCAATGAATTGGGTTGGTTTGATCCATGTAAACCAGCTTTTTGGGAAGCAAGTTTTAGGATGGTGACACTGATGAGCTGAGTTGGTATATTTGGTCCTTGCCTGCCTTATGATATGTACCCATCCTTCATGTGATTCCCTCACTTTATGCATGTGTTTTTGCATCCCCTCTTTTGTAACCCATCCCCATCACTTATGTCTCATTATTTTTTCTTCCCTCAAATTTAATAACATCCCATGATTATGCAAGCAATGCCACTCCCCAAAGTTTCCATCCCATTAATAAAACCCGAGTTAGTCGATGAACTATTGGTTAAGGTAGTAGAGATTTCAACCTCGTAAGGATGTATTCACAAATTCAAACATTGGCGAGCTTTACCTTTATGAAAAAATTGAGTAATTACTAACAACTAGCTGGTCTAGTGGGATGAGACACCAAATCTCTTAAGCAATATTAGAGGTTCGAATCCTGACGTTGTGAATGAAGTAAATTGAGTTAGAGACCTATACAATATCTGATTCAGATTAATCAACTAATGGATTTGATACTGATAATTATAAAAAAAACCCAAAATAATTCAAAAGTTTTATCATGAGGATAGATAGCAAATTTTATCCCTATAATACAAATTATGTGATAATTAGATGAAATTGCCCTCTCACTTTATCTCTATTATATACGTAAGTATGGGGAGTACATTTTGTTAGGTACTCCTAGGTTTTGACATATCAATCCTACTATAATTGTTTATCACATTTTGGTCCAAACTACAAAACACAACATTAAATGATTGTCTGGCTCCCACCCATCATTATCACATGTTATGACTTAATAACTTTATTAATTGAGTATTAATTCGAATAACATGTGAATTATTAAGATTATAAGTTTAAAAAGATTTGGATGAGTAATTTTTTTTTACCTGAATTGATTAGGTAAAAAGTTAAAAGTGGTAGCTTAAAGCAACTACAGATATAGTATAAAAACATGTATAATTATATGAAAAGGAATATCAAATATTCGAAAGCGAATTTTGTTTAGTGCTATAAATGGGGTATGAAATGGATGTTTATTTTCTTCTCAATGATAGGTCAAAATCCAAGAGGGAAATCCAATGGGAAGTTAAAACGTTGATGATGATCAATAAGGGTCGAGTGTATTGGTATATTGTATTTTTAAGAAGAGAATTCAGATTTGGATCTTCAAAATAATATTATTAAAAATAATAATTTTTTTGGTATACGTGTTGTGTAAATTTTTTACACAAGTATACATATTTACTATTTAAAAATAAGATCTAAATTTTTAACTCTAAAATTCTAAATCCTAGATTTTAGACATAAATCCTGAATAAACCTATAAAGTAAACCTAAATTCTAAATCTCTAAAACAGAAAGGATAAAGACTGTGCAACATGTGTATTGAATATTTTTTTGTTGAAAAAGATAATTATAAATCATAAATTTAAAATATAAATGATAAAAATATAAAAATGGAGATTAAAAAATATTAAAAAGGGCTGGGTTTCCATTTCAGTATATGAAATAAATGTAAAAATATATAAATAAATAAATTTTAAATCTCTAACTCTAAAACAGAAAGGATAAAAACTACATAGCGTATGTATTGAATAATAATTTTTCATTGAAAAAGATAGTTATAAATCATAAATTTCAAACATAAATAGTAATATTAACATAAAAGTAAAAAAAAAGTATAAATTCTAAATCTCTAAAATAGAAAAGATAAACCCTATTTGGTAAATAACAGTTTGAGCTAAAATTAGATGTTTGACCGGTCAAATCTGCTAATTTGGATGTTTGGTGAATAGCGGATTGGAGTAAAATCTCTAATTTTGAAAAAAAAATACTAATAAAAGCTTTTTAAAATTAGAGATTTTGACATTGGAGTTATAACGATATTTTTACCCTTAACAATTATTAAAAATCTCCAAATAACCTAAATTTAACCTTTTATTTTAATTTTTTACCCTCACGTATTTACATTGTGACATTTGTAAACTAATATTTTTTCTTTTTATTCTCAACATTTATATTTGTATTTAAATTTAATAATTAACTAAATTTATTAAAAATAATTATATCAATAATAAATTAATATATAGATTCTTCAAATATGCTTAGTAATGTTATATTAAAAAATATTTTTCATAACCTAATTAATATTAATTGATACAAAATATTGGTAATTAATAAACTATTTAAACAAGTATAAAATATAAGCATGTCCTTATATATCATTTTGTTTGTTTAAACAATCAAACAGTTATCAGATATTAGTTAATTTTACCAAACACTTTTATACAATCAGCTATTGTAATCTACTAGTCAAATCAATTCATATAATACGCTATTAGCTATTAACTATCTTCTAATTGTCAAAGAGGGCCAAAAACTATAAAACGTATGTATTGGATAATGTTTTCATTGAAAAGGATATTACAAATCATAAATTTCAAACATAAATAGTAAAATAAACATAAAATTTTTTATAAAAAAACGAGATTAATTAAAAAAAAGGTTGGGTTTCCATTTGAAAACATAAAACAAATCCAATTTTCATGTTATTTGTTGATGGATATTGATGATGCTACTCTCCGACAAACTCCACATGCTCTCATGGAAGAAACCTCCGGACTCCGCTATGTCCACATGTCATCTGGACCCACCTATTCTCGCTGTCGTTATCTCCTTCTCTAATTTTACAAAAATTATTAATATAAATAAATAGATAAATATAAAATATAATTTTAAAAATTAAAACAAGCAAAATACGAAAAACAAATAAAAGATGTTTCGACATTTGAAAGAACAATATTTTTAAAGAATCATACAATACCACAAGAGTTCATTGCACCACACGTCTCCAAGCTATGACCTTTATTTTAAATTAGTCTCTAAACTTTAAAGTATTTCAATTTTATCCTCAAATTATGACCTTCATTTTAAATTAGTTCCCAAACTTTAAGTATTCCAAATTCATCCTTAAACTTTGACTCTCATTCTAAATTGGTCCTCAAACTTTTTGAACGTTCTAATTTCATCCCAAATTATCAATATATGCTAATCATATCTTTTGTTAATAAAACCGTTACAAAAATTATTATTTGTTATGAAACACTTGTGTGTATTATGTAATAATATGATGTGATATAAACGATAATTTGAGGATGAAATTAAAACATTCAAAAGGTTTGGGGATCAATTTAGAATGAGAATCATAGTCTGAGGATGAAACTGGAATGCTCAAAAGTTTGAGACCAATTTAGAATGAAGGTCATAATTTGAGGATAAAATTAAAATATTTTAAAATTTAGGGACTAATTTAAAATAAGAGTCATAGTTTAAGAACGTGTAGTGCAATTAACTTATACCATAATAAAATTCAAAAGCTTATAACTTCAAATTCAAAACTTTTATTCGCTTATTTGAACATTCACATATATAATATTAATCACATGAGTAAATATTTTTAAAATGTCACGTAACATATTTTTTTACACGTGTCAAGAGTATATGAACCTAGAGTACAATTAAACCCATTTATAAGGTTTTATAATGACATGTCATCATTTAGTTATTTTGCTGTGTATATAATTACGAGTTATATTTTGATACACAAGCTGTGTAAAAAAATTTATACAACCCTTCATATTTAAATTATAAAATTTAAAACCTAAATTTCTAGCCCTAACACTCTAAAACTTGAACCCTAAACTCTAAATTCCAACCATAAACTTTAAATTTTACACAATACACCCTAAACCCCTAAACTCTAGCTTAAAACCCTAAAATTAAAAGACTTGTGTAAACTAAGCTTGTGTATCAAAATATTTTTCTATAATTATTCATTATCAATACATCAAATATTAATATATTATTTTAATATTTAGATTTAGAATTTTAATATAAAATTATTCTTAGTTAAATATTTGAATTGAATCCGTATTAATTTAAAATTCAAAGTAAACTCAACAAGTGATTTCCGTAGAAAAATGAATAATATTTATTTTAGAAGATCCGAATTCAAATTTAATTACAATATATACAAAATGTATGTGGGTTATAAAAGGTTAATGTATGAACACATAATTTCACGCGTTCAAAATCCTAAAAAGGTATAAAACTATAAAAAAAAAGTTTTGAACTTCATCATCAGATGAGAAAGGTTGGCAATACAGCTTTTGAGTGTTCTCACATGCAGTGCAGATCTTCAGATTGCATATAATACAGTAGCATTGCTCTTGTTAAATACTCCAAAGCCTCTTAGCTGCCATTTCCGTAGAAAGCCAAGCTAATTCTTTTATTTATTTGTTTGCTTTGTTGGGTCCCATTCATTCATTTGTGTCTATTCTTTCCCAGCTTTGTGGCAGAAGATATTGTCTGCCATTGTTCTGCGAAGCCCAAGAAATCAACCCTTTTATCTCTTTGCAAAATGGGAATAAATGGACTTGTCTCCTTTTCATCTCTAAATCTGTGCCTCCCTTTCTTATTTTCTCTCAAACCAAACATATAAAACATATAGTACTATATATATATTAAGCCCCTTTGAACAGCAGTTCATATGGTTTCTGGCAATGCATGTAACATGTTCGACCGTTGGTAAAGCTGAAAACAGAAACTGAAGATGTCTGCAAAGTTGGTGTATTCAGATGGAAACCCAGATTTCCAGAAGCAAATTGGGTGCATTAATGGACTTTTCCACCATTTTCTTGGTAGCCCACGCGTTGCCACTTCAAACCACAAAAGCTTTTTACCAGGTAATTTAGCTCTCGGAAATTACTAGCTTTTTTCTCTGGAAACAAGTTAAAGCTTTGCTTATGACATTGTAGAATGTAGACCAACACTTTTTATTGCACTAGCCAGGTTTTGTTGTTTATGTAGTTTGTTTCTAATTGTTAAATTTTCCTACGTAAAATGAACAGTTTAAGTTCATGTGTTTATTTACTTAACAATTGAATTAAGTTCTCAAATTTCTTGAATTACGAGGATTGAATTCTGCCAAATTAGAGGACCAACTCCTCGGTTTTGGTAAAGTGAAGGGATGAAATTCATAATTAGACTTTTTTTTCTTGGCAACTTCCATGGCTGACGTTCATTGTTTTGTAGGTTCAAATGGGAAGCATGAAACAGAGGCTATGAATGCTTCCCAAAAAGTAAGGAATTATGTAATCAGTTGTATTGGTGTGGGAATTGACAAAACCAAAATTTTAGAGCTAATTTAACTTGCTTTACGGCTGCAGGGAAATAATCTCAAGAAAGCTGTGAAAGAAAAACAAAGATTGTCCTCCGAATCACCCCGAACTTCCTTTTCGTCGTCCGCTTGTTCATCGAGTTACTCATCAGCTGACTGCACCAACGCATCTCGAGTTGATCGACATCGATCTTCGTCAAGCCAAACCGGATTTTGTGAAATCCAAAAGCAGGGAATTTCCAATGATCAATCACTGGTTTCTTTGCAGTCAAGCCAACATTCAGTTGACCTTAGAAATGTGGTTAAAGACTGCATCTACAGAGAATCCCATGGATTATCGGTTAAAACTGCAACGAAAGCGGATGCAGGGCTGCACCAGATCTTGAGGTACATAGATTCACCGAGGCCTTTGCAGTCACTAAAGCCTGCAATGACAAGGAACACCGGTCTCAGTAAATTAAGTCATGATTTTTCCAAGCTTCCAGAAGTGCCTAGAATGGCCGATGGACGCAAGGATGGTTCACTTGCTTTCGTGCCAAGGGATGCTCGCCGGTTCTCTTACGATGAGAGGAGATCGCACGATGGGGTTAAAGTTAAGATCAAGGATCAGCCAAGGTTTTCGCTCGATAGTAGGGAAATCTCCATCAAAGGTTCCACCAACAATATGAAATCAAAGTTTCTTCTAGGAGAGCTAAACACAAGAAGCCAACAACAAGAACCTGGAAGCTTCAAAGGACCATCTAGTGTTGTAGCCAAGTTGATGGGGTTGGAAACATTGCCAGACCCTATGCTAATCAATGGGAATCAATGTTTTAGGACCAAGACTAGTCAGGATTTGAAAGATGATCCCGCTTCACTCTCATCGAGATTCGATGAGAATAAGAGAAATCAAGTTTCTTGTTCTCCAAGAAACTCAACGAAGGAACCCAGCACACCTCGTTTGACAAATGCAGACACAAGGAAACCTGTTGCAACTAGATGTCCCAATGAACCGGCCCCATGGAAGCATATGGATGGAAGCAGAGATCAAACATTGGCTTTGAAGTGTAGTCGAGAAACTCCACCTATAGCCCAAAATGCCTCTCTAAGTGTTTATGGTGAAATCGAGAAAAGGTTGACTGAACTTGAGTTCCAAAAGTCAGGAAAGGATCTCAGAGCACTTAAACAAATACTTGAAGCAATGCAGAGGTCTAAACAGATGATAGAGACCAGAAAAGACGATCAAGCTTCAAATTTTTCATCTCACACAAACAGCATCCTTGGTCAGAGCTCAGATTTGAGAAAGCTACAACACAGCAATACAGTTTCCTCCATAGTTAAGGGAACTAGTTCTCCGACACACCTTAAATCCCCGATAAAGATTCTTAAATCAGCAAAATGCATGGATAATGCCAGCAATTCTAGTTCATCAGCAGTTGCAACAGGCAGTTTAAGCAGAATTCGTACCAGTAGTAGCCCTGAAGATGCCGGAAATGAAAAGGTTGACAAGCAACTGTATAAAGAATTAACTCTAAGGCCTAATTCTCCTAAGGATCCTTCCAGCCGCCACCAATCGAGGGATATGACGACTTCCAGAACTTTAAGATTTAACCAAACTTCAAAAGAGCTTCCACATATTGCTCAGAAAAATTCAAACCTGGCAATGAGCTCAGAGACCACATGCCTTGAACTGCAGCAGAAGAAGCTTGAACCGGAAAAACAGCCTCATCGCACTTGTCCAGCATCAGATCGGAGCAGAAGCAGAAGACAATCAATCAGACTACAAACAGAACCAGGTTTGACACATTGGAAGTCCAGGCATAAACCCCACAGTTTGCAAGGAGATGCTAGTTCAATGCAACTCAAGAGCAATATAAGTGCAGCCACTTCTGGCATTGAAGTCACAAGCACGGACAGATCTTATAAGATAGAGAGACCAGTCTCCCCAAAACAGGGAAAGAATCATAAAGTAAGCGTTCTTCCTTCCTTTCGTTCATATAATATTTTGGTCCATCTTTTAATCAGCTTACATTTCTATCAACTCAGAATTCAACAACAGAACTTCCAGGTGCAGTCATGGAACAACCTAGCCCGGTCTCCATTCTAGATGCCACATTCTATGGAGACGAATCACCGTCTCCTGTGAAGAAAAAATCAAATGCCTTTAAAGGTGACGCTCTATATCCTTTATACACGTACTTGTATTTGACACCCTCGAGTCAAACTAACATAGTGCTTAGGCAGTCTATGGATTGAATTCTTTTCATTTTTTTTTATCACAGGTTATGAGTGTCTTATTGCTGATGAAGCAGATCTGAATAACAAAAAGCTTATATTCGAGTCGGTTAATGAAATTCTTGCGAGAATGAAGGAAAGCTCTCACAAACCATGGGTCTCCCCTAGTATGCAGGAGGAAAGAAAACCAGAGAGACAGCAGGTTGTAAGCGATTCATGTTCAGAAAGAGAGAAACTACAAACTCCATCAATTATAAGCTTGGATGATAAAGCTGACAGTGTGCAAAGCATCATATCGAGAAATTTGACGATAGGATCAACGGATTGGACGGAGTGCAAGAGTGAAATTCCAGGGGTTGTATTAGATGTGGAGAGGTTGATCTTCAAAGACTTGATATGTGAAGTTATTAGTGGTGAAGCAGCAAATCTTCAAGGGTAGCACTGTATGTGAAGTATGATAATAATGTTTCAGTAAAGAGGGTTGTATCTTTCTTTATGTTCCTCTCAACTTCTTTATAGTTATAGTTTCAAATAAAGCTTGAATGAAAGCTTACTTTGATCATGCCATGTAAATTAAAAAGCTTGTGAAATACATGTAAATTGCAATATTTTATATACCTTATATACATACATACCAACATTGTTATATCACAAAACATATGGATTGGACAAATAAATATATGATATCATATAAGAACATAGAGAATTAGTTGTTAACAAGTTCAAACAGTTAGACAAAAAGTTGTGATAAGAGAAATGATCGTTCATGCAGAATATGAGTATTGAACATGTTTAAATGCTATATCTTTCTATTTAAATGTCGAAGAAATCTAGGTAGTTGAGATTGTATAAAAAGTCCATTGAATTATTTTAAAAATAAATATCAATATAATTAGGGAAAATATTTGATGCACAAACATTAATTTATTTTAGGGATTGGGAATTTAGGGTTTAAGTTTTAATGTCTTGAATTTTAGGGTTACAATTTGGGGTTTAGAAATTCAGGGTCTAGTATTCAGGATTTAGATTTAAATTTTAAAGCTTGTATGTTTTAAAAAAAAATTCCGACAGCTTGTACATCAAATATTAACTCGTTAATTAATAATAAAAGCTTTAATATTTGATGAGAAAGTAACATTTTTTTCTATAAGCATACCTATTTAAATTGTAAACCTCAAAAATATATATCTCTAACCCTAATCTATAAACTCTAAATCCCAAATTTAAAATCTTAAAACATAAACACTTAAATCACAAACTAAACTCTAACTTTAAAATAAAGTTGTTTAAAAATCGAAAGAAGACAAAAAAAAAAGGTGAAATAAAAATCTCAATCCTCGTTTTATAACATGTGCTCTTCTTCTTTGTGGATAACATAAAGGGAAAGAAACCAGAAACAGAAAACAGAGGGAAACCGATGCTCCAAAGCTTTTGCTGCTCAAAACCCTCTCCAAACTCCATAACCAAATTCATATCAGAAAACACTTATCTTTCTCTACTAGAAACAAAATGCACCACCATGAAAGACCTCAAAAAAATCCATGCTCAACTCATCAAAACCGGCCTGGTAAAAGACATAATAGCAGCTAGCCGTGTCCTGGCCTTCTCATCATCTCCAGCAGGAGACATCAACTATGCTTGTTCTGTCTTCGCTCGAATCGAACACCCAAATCTCTTTGCTTGGAACATCGTCATCAGAGCCTTCTCTCGAAGCTCCAACCCAGAAATTGCCATCTCTCTTTTCATTCACATGTTGGTTCATTCGTCTGTTGAACCAGAAAGGCTAACGTATCCTTCGGTCTTCAAGGCCTATGCCCAACTTGGTCTAGCCTGTTATGGGAGACAGCTTCATGGGAGAGTTATAAAACAGGGTCTCGACCGTGATCGGTTTATCCGAAACACGATTATTTATATGTATGTAAATTGTGGGTTTTTGAGTGAAGCTTGGTTGATGTTTGATGAAGAGATGGAACGCGACGTTGTTGCGTGGAATTCAATGGTTATGGGGCTTGCTAAATGTGGGGAGATCGATGAGTCCCGGAGACTGTTCGATAAAATGCCGCTGAGGAACACGGTTTCGTGGAATTCGATGATTAGCGGTTACGTTAGGAACGGTAAGTTTTCGGAAGCGATGGAGTTGTTTCGAGAGATGCAGGGCGAGAAGATTCGGCCTAGCGAGTTTACAATGGTTAGCTTGTTGAATGCGGCTGCTTGCTTGGGAGCAATTACACTAGGGAAATGGATTCATGATTTTATAGTAAACCAGAACTTCGAGTTGAATCCGATTCTCGTCACTGCAATTATAGACATGTATTGCAAGTGTGGCAATGTCGAAATGGCTCTACAAGTTTTTCGAACATCTCCCGAAGGCGGATTGTCGTGTTGGAATGCCTTGATCTTAGGCCTAGCTACCAACGGTTGTGAACGAGAAGCAATTCGATTGTTTTCGGAGCTAGAGTCTTCGAGTCTTGAACCTGACTATGTCAGCTTCATTGGTGTTCTAGTGGCTTGTAATCATGCAGGGATGGTGGATAGAGCAAGACAATACTTCGCATCGATGATGGAGAAATACAAAATTGAACCATCCATTAAACACTATAGTTGTATGGTTGATGTATTAGGTAACGTCGGGTTCCTTGAAGAGGCAGAACAGCTGATAACAAATATGTCTATTAATGGAGATGTTATCATATGGGGGTCATTGCTCTCAGCTTGTCGGAAGCATGGGAATGTCGAGATGGCGAAAAGGGCAGCAAAGCATGTTATCGAACTTGATCTGGCCGAAAGCTCCGGATACATACTTATGTCTAACGTATATGCTGCAAATAGGCAATTCGGGGAAGCCAACGAGCAAAGGCTTTTGATAAAAGAGAAGCAATTGGAGAAAGAACCGGGGTGTAGTCTGATTGAAGTTAATGGTGAAGTTCATGAGTTTGTTTCTGGTGGAAGGCTTCACCCTCAAGCAAAGGAGATTTACTCTGTTTTGAATGAGTTGAAACTCATTTTAAAACACAATGGATCATGGTAACATGTGTTCGGTATGCGTCCCGGCCTACACGGTATATGCTCGATTGTTTCTAATTCTTTTCATATATTTAAAAGATCCGAACACATTTTTCGAGGAACACGAAGAGCGGAGAATAACATAGATGGTAATACATTTTAAATCACACTTACGCAACTACTACCATTTGAGGCTGTGAAGATACTGCAATGAGAAAAGTTGGGTAAATAATCCTAAATGAGGACTATTTGGATGTAGTTCGTCCCGGTGCCCAAGAGTACATCTCAGGAGGTGTAGTGCCACTGGTGATCAAGTTCTGCGGCATCCGGTACAAATCGGAAATGTCGAGCTGATGATGCGGACCATTGTGATGGTCATACTGGTTCAGCACAGCGGCTGCAACTTCATCTTCGTCCAGTGGTAGACGATCAAAGGTGGCATTCATGAAAGACGCAGCCATGATGAGAACGGGACCAGAAGCAATGAGTGCACCGACTACTACTCCACCAGCAACCTGTCCCTGAGCGCCGGCCAGGTAAATTGTTAGCCCTGTAATCCCTGGCGGGGCTGGAGGTGGCAGAATTGATCCAAGCAAGGAGAGGATCTCGTACCGGCCGTGAAGGGTAACAATCATGCCCGACGAAGCCGGTTGTCTGAGTGTAACATTGGTCACACACCCGCTCCCGCTAAGCACACAAATGCCACGCTGTTTTTTCCTTGCAAAGTTAGCTAGACTCTCATTCACATCACAACCCGAGCTCACCTCCATCGCATGAGCTCTTATCGCATTGGCACTGTCACGAGTGACGATAATGGGCGGTTTCGGTTTGTTTTTGGAGCCAGCCGGTCTCCCTCGAGGCCGCTTAACGTTCTCACCACCAGCTGCAGTACTGATCGGTTTCACCGCCTTTGGCATTTTGGGAGCCATTAGTATTTCATCGATGTCCGGTACATGTAGATTCCCCTTGTCTTGTTCTTGGTTATGATCCATGGGCACTCTCGAATAGTCGGCTTCTCCCAGGCAAGCACACTTGGAACTCCGAATCGGATAGCGATTTTGCAGAAACTTGTTCGGCATGTCGGTTTAAGTAGTTGATTTCAATCATTAATTTTATTATTTGTTAGGAGATGGTTAAGTGATACCAACCTTGTATCCATGCATATGTACTTTAATCCTACTACCTACCTGCAACTGACCATTGGATCATGTTAATTGCCTTTCCCAACAAATACTCTGCAAAAATAGAATATTTAAAGACGTTCAAGATTTTTTTTTTTGAACGAAAAAGACGTTGAAGATTAAGAAAATAAAAAAGACAACAAACTTTTTTTTGAACATAAATCGACACCAATTTACATGAAAAGAACCGGCAAATCATAGGGATGGGCACAGAACCCGAATCTGTCGGGTACGAGTTTAGGGTGGAAAATATCCGACCCGACCCGGGACTAATTATGTAATTTTTTCTAAATTTTTTAAGGATATTTATAATAATACCCCTTATATTTTTTATAATTAGGTCCCTAAAATTAAATTTATAATTTTGTCCTTCAAATTATAATTTTTTATAATTAAGTCCTTTAAATTATTTTTTTTACAATTAGGTCCCTAAAATTAATTTTTTTATATAGATTGGGTCGGGTTTAGTATATTTATTTTCGGGTCGGGTCAGGTTGGATTTTTTAGAGAATAGGTTTGGGTCGGGTGCGAGTATAGGGTGTTTATTTTCGGGTCGGGTTCGGGTGGGCCAAAAACCCCATCCGACACTACCTGACCCGTGCCCATCTCTAGCAAATCAGGTAAAATGAAATCGGTTTGTGATTTTTATTTTATTTTTTTAATTATAGTTAAATGAATGATTTTACTATTCATATCAATTGAAGATGATAGGAAGAATTCGACCTACAACATCGAATATTTTCTTTGATTAAGTAAAAAAATATTTATATTTTTATAATAAATATTAAAATTCGAACCCATATAAAATGAGACAATATAAATACTATTAGTCACTCGACCACCGAATTAACCTCTACAAACATTGAATGTTTGAATTCACATTCAATGGAACTATTTTGATTCAGATTTGGGCCTCCCTATGAATAGACCAGTGTAGTCATCATAATTTCACTACAGGCTTACTAGGATATTTGTTTTGATATAATAATTGAAAAATAGTTTTAGACTAAATTGAAAAGATTTTAAAATGTTTTTAAGTCTAAACAACTTAAAAATAAGTTTGAGGAATTTTCAAAAGGTTTTGGAAGTGTTTAAAATGTTTTAAAGTAGCCAAACTCAAATTTTCAGCACTACCGTATCGATACGTGATTAGGCGTATCGATACCTTGTGTTTTAAATCCCCAACAGCTAATATTTAAACCCCCAACGGCTATTTTCTCTACAGCGTATCGATACACTTCATAGGTGTATCAATACAGCAGCGTATCGATACACTTCACAGGTGTATCAATACACTAAGGCTGAAGTGCATAACGGCTAGTTTCTGAAGAACGCGTATCGATACGGAAACACTGTGTATCGATACGGTTAACTCCATAACTGCATTTTTGCGGGAAATAAAGTCTCCAACGGTCTTCAACGGCTAAAAACTCAATTGGGAGTATAAAAGGCCTTAAGAAGCATCTGAAGAAGCTAATGATCAAATTGCCAACATCTATTATGATTGTAATCAAGTCTTAGTGCTTTAATTCTTATTCTTTGAATAGACAACACTTGTGAGCTTTAATTGTTATATTTGCTCAAGTGTTTAGGTTTGGGTGGGTGAGCTTAATTGTGCAAACAATCTACCTTGTGAGTGATTTCTTGTTTGCTTTGTTTTTTTTCTCTTGTAAAGAGGGTTTACTCAAGTTTTGGGGTAGAAGCTTTGAGTGTGTAAAAGGTTGCCTCCTAAGCCTATAAAAGGGGAAGAAATTCATAGTGAATTTAGAAATCCTTAGTATGGAAGCTAAAGTAGTGGATGTAGAGCTTGTTAGAAGCTTGAACCATTCTAAAATTCATGTGTCAAATATTTTATCTTTTGCTTTCACCGCCATCACACAAAAACCGACTTCTCCACCACTTGGCAAGCAATTCGGTTGAAGGAAATCGAGCCCAACAGTTTCAAAAAAATCATAATGGAATTCGAAAATTTTAAATTTTTTGACTTGGTTTGATTTAATTGGAATTGTAATTTTATAAATTTGACTCAATTTGAAAAAAGTTTTAAGTAAAGTTTGAATTATAAGACGAGACTTCGAATAGCTCGAATTTTTTATTAATTAATTAATTAGTTTTTAAGTTCGTGTCAATTTTCTCAACTTTGTCTGATATATAAAAAAATACGAAGAAATATATATATATATATGGTTATAGAAAAATGTACAAATTGGAAACAATTACTACCATAACATTATAAAAATCTACAATTAAATTTAAACAGAAACTCGAACAACTCAACTAAACTTGAAATTTTCAAATAAAATTATAACTGGAAACAATTACTACAATAACATTATGAAAAACTGAATAACTCGAACAACTTAATTCGATTAGTTCAAAATAAAAATAAATCAAAATTTTCAATCATCGAATATTGTAATCTCTAATATCACATATAATTTGTCCAATAAGAGGTATAGGTAAATCATAGAACCGGTATGCAGTTGCAAGTTGCATTTTGAGGAGGCAGCTGGACCAATTTTTAATATTTGCTAACTTCAAGGGTTAAAATTATAATAAAATAATAGTTTAGAGACAAACCGAAACCAAAAGTTAGACTGAAAAAACAAATATATTTTAGGGTAAACTACACTCAATGTCACTTAATTATAAGTTTTATAATAAATATGTCAATTTTTTTCTAAAAATTATAAACAAATCACACAATTAATATATTATTACAAAAATATCACATCATCGTTTAAATTAAAATAGACATCCAATGTGGTCCGCTATAATAGCAAAAGTCACTTAATTAAGTGAGCTCAGATAAAAAAAAGTTTTTTTAATGATACATTTTCAATACGAGGAAGAGAAGACAATACTAGAATTTGAATTTTAATCTTTATTTTCCAATCATGTGTTAAAGAAGTGTTGTAATAAAATAAAAGTAAATTTTTTTTTTATATAAGATGTGTAAATAATTACATAAGTTTGTATATTTGCTCTTTAAAAATTAAAATCTTATCAATGGAGATTAGTTTAAGTGGGTAGCTTTGTATCGCTTAATAGGTCTCAAGTTCGAGGCCTTGTGTATGCAGAAAATTTCCGTTGGGAGACTCACCCACCAAAGTCAGGTGTGCGGCGCAAGTCAGTACAAAGCACTAGGGAATCGAGAGGGCAACAAAAAAACTAAAATCTAAATTCCTAGCACTAAACTCTAAATTCTAACCCTAAATCCTATATTCTAAACCTTATAAAATAAAATCATAAACCTTAAACTAAATTCCTAAACATTAAATAAAAAAGATTATGTGTATTGAATAATTTTTCGTAAAATAATAATTAAAATTTAATGTTAAAAAACATTAATATCAAATTAATACTGTAAAAATCAAATTCAACTCCTCATATTACTTGAGCAATTGATAATTACTAAATTTTAAGAGTTAAGACTTGAAGAACCAAGTGTTTCGGTTTTATAATCAGCCCAACAGGTTTCGATTCTTGATATGATACCAACCAAAAGTGTACGGATGGGAATTGGGTAGGGCGGACACGATTTTGCATTCTTCATTTCGTCCTTATGGTTTAAGAAAATTCTCGTTAAATGTTTTGAAGATTTTTTCATCCATATATCTTTACCGCGTGGATCTCCGCGGTTTTCGGGGAATCTCCATATCCATAAAACTTAAACAAAATTATTGTTTTACTTACCAAAATAAATGGCAAATTCAGTTTAAAATATAAAGTTTGGATACTTTGATTGGAAGCCGTTACGAGATGGTGAAGACCAAAAGGGTCTTGTGTTTGGGGATAAGGGTTTTAGCTTATATATAAAAACTAAGATAGAAACATATTGAGAAATTTGAGTGTAGTAGGTTTGAGAGAAAGTTGAAGTGATAATAATATAGTTAGGGTTTTTTATTAAGATATATATTAGGGGTATATAGATAATTAAGTATATATATTTTAAAAATATAGTAAAATATCAGTATCCTTGCTGATATTTTTTGGGATCCACGCGATTATTTATATTATTATGGTTCGGTTATCCCAACGGTTCGGATATAACAATCTCTATCTTCATCCCCATTTGAGTTTCGGTGATAAAACTTCCCCATCCCTGTTCTCATAGGTGAAAATTTTTGTTATTCTCCATCTTCATCGGTTCGAATTCCCACAATTTTCAGATATTCTCAACCCAATTCTCACCCTTACAAAAGTGTTAGTATGAAATTAAAACGAACCAATGGCCTTGGTCGGACTATTGAACCTGTTGATTCTGGATTGATCTGTTTCCAACAATTTTAATTATAATTATATTTAAGGTATAATACCAAAAATGTTCCTAATATTTGATTAAGTAGTTATTTTGGCTCGTATTTTTAAGTATTTTAACCCTCAATATTTCATTTTGGATTAAAATGATCACTCATTGGATGAAAATTGTTAGTCGACTAACACTAAATAACTTGAAATGATCTGACAAACTTACATGGCAATACACTTTGACATGACATTGACATATAAACAAATGTGACAACTTTACAGAATGACACATAAATTAAAAAATAATTTTATAATATTGTATAAAATATAAAAATTATTTTTTCTAATGATGTGTCATTCTGTTAAGTCATTTTAAGTTTTTATCCTCAGTTGACTGATAGTTTTCATCCACGGATAGGTGTAAATGAACCAAGCATGAACAAACAAGACTATGTTCGTGTTCATTTGTTTATTTTTAAAGATGTTCATGTTCGTTTAAATTTTTAATATTGTGTTCGTGATCGTTTTTTATTTTTGAAGATGTTCGTATTCATGTTAATTTGTTTAGTGTTCACGAATGTGTTCGTGAACATGTTCGTTTATTGGTTCGCGAACGTGTTCGTTTATTCGTTCATGAACATGTTCATTTATATGTTCAAAAATATTAAACTAAATTAATAATAAATAAATAAATAAAACAAAAGCAACAAAATAGATATTACATTTCAATATAAACTTATATAACATACTTAGCAACAACAAAAAATAGTATTTAGATACATCCACAAGCATTTTTATCCTATAATCGAGCTTATAAACGAGCCTATAAACGGGCTTGTTCGTGAACATAAACGAACCGAACACACATTTGTTCGTTTATTAAACGAACATAAAATTTTTGTTCATACTCGTTTATCTAGCTTAATAAACGAACATAAACGAACGGTTCGTCAGACACTCTGTTCATTTACACTCATATCTACGGAGGTACCATTTTAACCCAAAATAAAATGTGAAGGTCACTTTAAAAAAAAGAATAGAGGCAAGAAATGACTATTTAGTCAAACGTTAGAGACATTTTTTAACATTATATATGTATTAAAATACCATACTTTTGTAATACTAGGTCAAAATAATTTTCATCGAATTAGAGTTTTGAGTGACACCAGATCCTAAATTCAATTTCTTAACCATGCATTTTTCCTCTCATACATATATATATATATAATGTTTATATTAACTTCCACGTGTTCTTATTTATTAATATGTTTTCTACTTTTTAATCTTTTAAAATGACACACATTATACAAGCTACGCTACTCAAACTCGATTTGTCTAAGAGAAACATCACTATTCTTTATTATCAGAATCATTCAATGAGTTCGTATCGAGTATTATTTTATATTTCAACAACTAAATTAATGGATTTTAATTTTGATGTAATAGGTGAATATGATCACATGGAGCCCCATATGCCCAACACTCTTAATCCCAATGCCCTCAACTTCCCACTTGTTTCCTTTTTGGAAACATCACCACCTCCTCCATTCTTTCCCACTTAACAAATCTATTTTTTTTTATAAAAACATCATGAGTAGGTTTGGTTATATTGAAATTTGTCTCTATACATTCTAATTTATTAGGGTTAATTTAAGAAAAAAAATTTAAAATAAAAAATAGGAAAATGGTCCATCTTATATATTATTTAGTGAAATGGTACAAAACTCATAGTTTTATACAAGGATAGAGCCAAAATTTGAGGTTAGGAACAAAACATAAATATTTAAAAATAAAAGATAAATTTGTAAATAATTCAAATGAACACCAAAGGTAAAAAAAAAAAAAAAATTGAGGGAACGGGGGCAATTGCCCCTCCCACACAGCTCTGTTACTGGTTTTATAGAGAGTCGTCTTCCTCTAGTGTCGATTCTAGTGAAAGTCATCACTTGGTGTGTGACGAATTGTTGGTGACTTTATTATTATTATTATTGTTATTAAAATAAAATTATGGTGACTTAGATGAAAATTTTCAAAAACCAATGCATTTAAACGAAACGTTGTGTAGAAGACCATTAATAATGTTGCTTTATAAATTACAAGTATGGAGCATTTTTTTTTAATTAAAATTACAATAATCAAAAATGAAAATTTTCAGAATGTTTACAGTGAAAATTGTACATTTAGCTTATCTAAAAAGATAACGTCTGCTCATATATTATTTTGATATAAAATAGTCTAGAGACCCAAAATGGAAATTTTCAAAAAATTTGTAATTTTTTTGCACCACATGGACCATATTAAAAGAAAATTAAAATAACGGGAAGTGAAATTACTCGTTTAGAATCCTTATAGACAATGATATATTTTTATACATAAAAATCGGATTTCAGGTTAAAAAGATCAAAGCTAAATATTTAAAAATTTTAATCAAATTGAATAATCAAATTTAAATACCAAAACAATTATACTAGAATTTTCTCTACATTTATTCTAACTGCATATTTTTATATTGTATTCTTTTAACTGTAATCGTTATTATATATATATTACTTGTGGCAACTTAAAAAAACAAAATAAGGCATGTCCAAATTCTTGAAATCTCAAATTCGGCTGTTATCTTATATAATAGATTTTTGTAATATTTAATCTAAATAATATAACTGGATATTAATAATTATTTAAAAAATAAGTCACACAGCTTGTTTGTACATAAAAAAAGAATTAATTCTGTAATTCTAATAAAATCTACAAATAAAATACTAAAAGAAAAAAGCATCACAAACAGGGAAAAAACTTTGATACGTGAGCCGTGTAAACTTTAGTTTACACGTATATTTTAGTTTAGGGTTTAAGTTTAGGAGTTTAGGTTGTAGAGTTTAAAATTTAAGGTTAGTGTTTAGAATTTAAGGTTTAGAGTGTGGGGTTTAGTTTTTTAGGGTTAGGGTTAGAAATTTAGAATTTAAGTTTTTATAGTGTAAATACACATTTATGTAAAATTAATTTTACACAGCCTGTGTATCAAAGTTTTACCTACAAATAAGCCCGAAAATAAAGATAATAAAAACAGAGAGGAGATGGAGTCGATCTTTTAAGGAGGGTGGGTCCCGATTAAGGGATCACCACGTGGCGTTCATGCGAGTGGTGTTGATATTGATCATAGGAGAGAGGGGCACATGGGCGGTGTTTGGTTCGAGAAAACCATGTGATCACATGTGCTTTCCGTGGGTTCTCCCTTCCAATTTGTTTATTCCCTGGACCTATCCGCAGGTGATCCTAGATGATCATCACTCACTCGCCCGACTGCCTTTGGGGATTTCCGTCTATTTGTTCCCCAAACACTTTCCACCCTATGCATGTAGGGTGTTTATATTAGGTTAATCGTACCATGTAACTTAAACGATTAATTAATCGTTATAATGACTGTTAAATTTTATTAATCATAATTTAATTATTAAGAAACGATTAATTGTTAAGACGCGATTAACCGACTGTTCGATTATAGGTTAACTTGTAATTTATTACAATTTTTTTTATATGTTCATTA
This sequence comes from Hibiscus mutabilis, assembly GCA_019671005.1. NCBI lineage: Eukaryota > Viridiplantae > Streptophyta > Magnoliopsida > Malvales > Malvaceae > Hibiscus > Hibiscus mutabilis. The sequence continues at coordinate 56,525,025 of CM033726.1, forward strand.
TTTTTTAGAGAATAATATAATTATCTTTTCTATAAATATTATATTAAAATATTCATAAAAATACTTAAATAAAGATATTTTAATCACTTACGCCATAATTAAAAAAATACTTACATACTATAAAATTTCAACACAAGACAAAACACACAAGCTTCATAATGTTTTAAAGTTTAAAAAGTTTGCAGCACATAACAATAACATTATAACAATACACCACCAAAGTTCAAGACATAAAATGATGAATTGAGTTTGATAACTTTAGAAATAGGGTTTAGAATTAAAAAAAGGCGTGTATATTTGTATCTGCGAGTTGATTTTTTAAAAAAGTTATTTTATATTTTAAATAAATATATATATAAATAATTTAATAACGGTTGTTAGTCAAAATTTGTAACTGTAACCATTAACCATCATTTTTAACGGTTCAGTTAACCGAAACAATTTAACTTTAACGGTTCGATTAATTAACATGTAAATGTAACGGTTATACCGATTAACGATTACGATTAACGGTTATGGTTAATTATGCATACCCCTAATATGCCATGTTGTACATCCAGCCTGCTGTTAACCCTTTCACCATGCCACATGCAGGCGAAAAATTAATAAATGAGTAATTTATCACGTTATTTATAGTTTTATTTAATAATAATTTTTTATTTTATTTTTTAAGTTGAATTTTTACCCCTTTTTACATGTTATTAAATAATAGATAATTACTTGGAAAAAGTCCAAAACCTCGTGGGCCCCCTACTACCTTCTCGTTGTTGCCATTCGCAAATCTTTGAGCTTTAAAATCTCTGGTTCTACTCTCAGTCCTTGTACTCTTTTGATTTTTTAAATTTACCCACTCTTTTTCTAAATTATAGGAATTCAATCCTCAATTTGTCTTACTTAGAAATTAAAGTCTTCTTTTTACTCTACTGTGTCAAGTAGCCATATGGACTTTTATTATATCCGAAGTTGAGTCAGATTGAGACCTTAAATAGTAGGCATAACTTTTTTAATATTTTTTCATCTACGATACTTAAACTTATGACCTTACTTAAAGGACATTAAATCCTTATCATGGTAACGTTTAATCGATAACATCATTAAATTTGAATGTGTTAGGAATTGGATTATCTTTTGTAAAATTATATGGTTATTATTTGTACTATGCATAAGTTGTGAATTTAGTCAAATCACTATAATTTGGTCAATTTTAGTCCATGTACTTCTCAAAATTTCAAATTCTAATTTTAACTCAAATAATACAAGGACAATATAATTGAATTAAGTGACTTAAAATTATCAAATTGGAGAACAATAATTAAATGTACAACTAACATATAATATTTGAACTAATGATAAAATTTAATTAGAAATATTCACGGTCATAACTGAAATTTCAAAACTTGAAAAGTACATAACTGAAAAAGACCAAACTAAAGTACAAAGACCGAATCCAAGACTTATGTACAATGCAAATACTAATAATAAAATTTAACCATAATTTTTAAACCATATATTTGAATATTAAAATCTAACATATTAAAATTCAATCAAAATCCATACTAGTGTTATGAGATAGATTTTAATTTCCAAATCAGACAAGTAAAAAATATTCTCAACGCCCCTTAAACATTGTCGCTTACTGATTTTTTTACGTAGTTTTAAGTTTTTTTTTTAAATATAATGTGAAATAATTTAGGTGATGATTTTGTGCTTGAAAAGTTTAATTTTATTTGGTGGAAAACTAAAAAAAGTAGAAAGAGAAATACAAATCTTTAAAAGTAATTGAATTTTTCAATAACACAATTTGAGTAAGACAATTTTGAAAATCAAAAGGAACAATTTTAATGGGATAAATGAAGTACTAAAGAGTGGTCTCAAAAGACAGTAGGATGATATTTATTTTAGGAAATCTGAGTTCGAGTGACTTTATTGCCAGGTGTGTATGACTTATCAAAGAATTAAAAAAAAAGTATGAACAAATAATACATTGTAATCACGTTAAGACTATAAAAAAATACTAAAGAGTACAAGGACCGGATGCCTAATTAAACCGAAACCCCATGGACCTACCACCTTGGTTGGCATTGGATCTGAGTCAGAGAGCTTTAAAAATATACTAATATAACTCCCCTCATCTCCCTGTCTTAGTCTCATGCACCCTAAGAAACTCACTCCCTTCCATTTCCTTTCTTTTCCTTTTGATCAATGGAGATCAATGCCATGAACCACACAAAAACACCCACATTCTATACCAAAGAAACAAAACCCCAGAAATCAGCATTGCATGAACAAGCTTTACCCATTTTCCAAAGAGCCCGGGGCACCACGAGGAAAAGGATCGAGTACTCGAACAAGGATTCTTCGAGCGGAAAGCAAGACGAAGACGACGACGGTTGCGGCGATGACGCCGATGACGATGACAAGAAGGTTGAAGTGAAAAGAAAGATCGTGGCATTGCAAAGGATAGTTCCGGGAGGCGACGATTTAGGTGCCGACCAGCTGTTTGAAGAAACGGCTGAGTATATATTGGCTTTGCAGTGTCAGATTAGGACCATGAAAGCTCTTGCCAGCTTTATTGAAGGCGTAGATAAAGAGAAAAGAAAGCTTGGGGGTTGATCGATTAAAGCAGGTTGCGTTGTTTCCCATCAAATTGTCTGTTTTTTCTTCCTTTGTTTCCTTTTGTTTTCTTATAAGAAAATGCAGAGAAATATGCTAATGGATGATTGAAGAAGAATGGAGATACTACTACTACTTTAGCAAATTCATTAATTTTTTAAAAAAAAATCATTTAGGGTTAAGATTTGCTTTTATCATGCGTGGAACTGGGGAGGGAATGAGCTTGATTTTTGCTGGATTTATATATATTTATATAATGATAATCTTAGTTTACAGTAGCGGAGTCGCATGTAGTTTACTTGATTTGTTGTAGTACAAGATTTTAAAAAAGTTAAATGGGGTTTTCAAAGAATTAGTGTACCATTTTTTTTATGGAAATGTTAGAATTGATCTCACTCAATTTGTTTGGTATAGAGTCAACAATATTTATATTGTAAAGGTATGAGAATCCTCGTACCCCAAAGTTTATTTTGACCATACTATATGATAATCCTGACTCCGCTTCTGCTAGTTTAGGATAATGGATATGAGTATCGAAATTCAAGATTTAGTGTGAATTATGTATTCAATTCAACCCAAGTTTTTATTAATATACCAAGAGCTCCAGTGATAATTGAATTGAATTGTTTTCTCGGGATTTTTGTGCGTCGTTTTTGTTCTGAAATTTTATCTTCCAATTTGTAAGAGGGTCCAGAAATATTTTGAGGAAGGAGAGAATAATCTTTAGATTGTGTTTAATTTACAGTGACTTGCCATATATATGTCGAACCATGGCATTAAGTACCATGCTTGTACCAAAAAGCCCATTAAGCCAGGCTTAGGATAAGGGTTCAATTTCCCCTAATAACGCCAACTAAAATCTCGACCTTACTTTTTCGTGATTTTAAATTTTAACCCTAAATATTAATTCTGGACTTAAATTTTAATTTTGAAGTATTGGAATACAGTTAGAGATAGTAAAAAGGATAGAAGATTTCTGTTCCCCAAAGTATGAGCTGAGTCACGGTAAACTGAACACGATCTAAGATCTTGTTCTCCTTTCGACTCCTTTCATTAAATTGTGTAATTTTAATTTTTAGTGAACGTGGATGATTCAATTTAGATCATTTTAATACATTTTTAATTTTATCTCGACTCCAATACGATATTATTTTCATGTCGTGCATGCATAAACAATGAATCTAGAAAACAACACTTATTTTCATATAAACACAAGAGGGTAGACAATTTTCTTCTATGTTTTGAGCATTCTAATTTCAATTACTATGCAACATCTTAAACCTCCTCTTTTTCTCTTTACGTTGAACTCAACGATTCTTGCACACATCCATGCCGAGCGGACTTTGCCGATTTCGGCTAGACCACAACGGAGCGATGCCTGTATACTTCCTAAATTAGCTCTAAAGAATACACAAAATTTCAGTCTAGGCTCAAATCTTATCAAGTATAAATTTATAAGAGTAAAACTTTGATACACAGACTATGTAAAATTAATTTTACACAAGTCTGCGTATTTACGCAATAAAAACCTAAAGGGTAAACTACATAAATGGTCACCAAACTTTTAGGGCGGATTCATTTTGGTCAACGTACTTTTAAAATATTCGATAAGGTCACCCAACTTTTAGTTCGATTTCAATATAGTCACCGAACTTTTAGGGCGGATTCATTTTGGTCACCATATTTTTAAAATATTCAATAAGGTCACCAAACTTTTAGTTCAATTTCAATATAATCAATGAACTTTTAGTTCACTTTCAATATGGTCCCTCTCGTACCTTCCGTTAAAAAGTGATGTTACGTTTTCCTTAATAAGAAAATGGGTAAACTACACCAATCATCACTCAATGTTCTTCTCACTCCTATTTTGGTCACTAGAGTTAAAAAAAAATCAATTTAATAACTTAACTTTTGAATTGTTCATATTTTGGCCACCCTCAAATGACATGTTTATACAAATAGAAAAATTCAATTAATCCTTAAAAGATTTATTTTGGTTAATTGGTAAATTTAGATTATTCAATTCTCGATCTTATATTGTATTAATTAAATCAGATAATCGATTAACTAGTTAACTGAAATATTTGATTCTGGAAATGATTTTTTACTTTGTTTATTAAAATATCAAATATGATAATATGGTAAACTTAATACATTTTCGGTTCTGATAAAAGTGTAAAAACAACTAGGAAGTCAAAAATTGAAAGTTCACACATATTAATTCTACCTAGAGTCAAAACTTTTAAAAAATCAGAAAGGTATCAAAATTATTAGACTATAAGATATTGTAATGCATAAAATTTAGAAATATTATATATACTAAATCAGATTAGTTAATCAATTTTGCTTAAAACTGTGAACCGTAATCAAATCGAAATAATTTATTTTAAAAATTTATACCGAAATCGGGTTCAATTAATCCTTAAAAATTATTTCGGTTAATTGCTAAATTCAAATTATTCAATTCTCAATCTTATATTGTACCAATTAAATCGGATAATTGATTGACCGATCAATTGAAATATTTGATTCGAGTAATATTTTTTTTACTATTCGAGTAATAATTTTTTTACTTTGCTTATTAAAATATCAATTATGGTAATGTGGTAAATTTAATTAGCAAATTAAAAATATCATCACCCGAAATTTTTTTAAGGATTAATCGAATTTTTCTATTTGTTTAACCATATCATTTGAGAGTGACCAAAATATGAACGATTTGAAAGTTAAGTTATTAAATTGAATTTTTTAACTCTAGTAACCAAAATAGGAGTGAGAAGAATGTTGAGTGAAGATTGGTGTAGTTTACCCTTTTTTATTAAGGAAAAACAAAAACTAACGTCAGCTTTTGACGGAAGGTAACGAGAGGGACCATATTGAAATTGAACTAAAAGTTCAGTGACTATTTTGAAATTGAACTAAAAGTTAGATGACCTTATCGAATATTTTAAAAGTATGGTGACCAAAATGAATTCGCCCTAAAAGTTCGGTTACTATATTGAAATCAAACTAAAAGTTGGGTGACCTTATTGAATATTTTAAAAGTACGATCACCACAATGAATTTGCCCTAAAAGTTCGGTGACCATTTATGTAGTTTACCCAAACCCAAATCCTAAATTCCTAACCCTAACCTTAAAAAGCTAAACCCTAAACTCATTAACCTTAAACTCTAAACCCTACAACCTAAACCCCTAAACCTTAAACCCTAAACCTTAAACCCTAACCTCTAAAATTAAAAGGCACTGACTAAAGTTTACACGGCGTGTGTATCAAAGTTTTTTCCAATTTATAATACATTGAGAATTGTTTAAATTTATTCTGTTCTAAATCTGAATATATATCGATCAAACTAATATTATTTTATTTATGAATTGTATCAATTGAATTAATTATACTTGTACGAATATGCATAGATTGTTTGTTGTTATTTCATCTTAAAAAAAATCTTAAACCACTCGGAAAATGCAGGAAATGAAATCACAGTGTCACCACATAAATTAGTCTGCACTTATTGTACACAACACGAAACACTCCACGGCATGTCTGGATATCCTAATACATTGCCAACAAACTTCATTTCGGACCAACATCACATATCTTGTCCACCATTATTTTGCAGAAAATGCTTGGGGGGAGAGAACATCGTAAAAACCTATAAAACATCACATATCTTCTCCACGGTTATTTAGGTATTGAACTATGACATGACATTTGAGTTAATTCGAATAAAAAACTTTTGCTATTGACCCACCAATTCGATCGACATAATTGTTATTCTTCGATATTAAGTTTCAGAAACTATGACTAGCTAGCATGGATGCCAAGAAATAAGCTTTAAGACAGGTTTCAATCACCTTGAGTTTATCTGTCGTCTTAGCGCCATAGAGCTTCGAAAAGTCCACAGCAACTGCTACATGAAGTTGGCCGCGGCAGACGACGACGCACAGAGACGGTAGGCTGTGACTGTCAAAAAAATAAAACCACATTTCAGTTGATACCTAATTGAAAAGGGCTGGAAACAAAAACTGGGTTTTAAGTTTTTGACCTGATTCTCCATGCTTTCATCAATGTCGGGCTTGTCTACAACTTCACCATCACCAGCATCTCTAGTCTCAACGACGGAAACATTTGCTGCTTGCAAGGAATCTTCGACCGAGGAATTCCCAGCATTATTGTCTGAAGCAACGAGTACGCCATCGACCGAGGAGTCATTAGTCGTGTCCGTAGCTGGCGGCAGCATTGTTTCCTCGTCGGTTTCCTTCGATCCGACATCGGTTAAGAGCACTTCAGATGATTCTCGAGTGGCCTGCTCTGTTAATATCGGAGAATCAGCGGCATCTAACTCAGCAACATCCGACTCTCCTGGCTCGATATCTCGAGTGGCCTGCTCAGTTAATATCGGAGAATCAGCTGCTTCCAACTCAGCAACATCCAAGTCTCCTGGTTCGATATCTCTAGTGGCCTGCTGAGTTAATATTGGAGAATCAGCACCATCCAACTCTCCTGGTTCGATATCTCGAGTCACTGAAGAAACCTCAACCGACGGCGACTCAGAAACCAGTTTCTCCTCTTCGGCACAACTGGAATCATCCTCATCAACTACGGCAATGTCTCTCGCAGATTCAACCTTCTCATCTTCGTGTGATTCTACTTTCTGCTGGATATCCTCCTCTGCACTTCCCTTTGAATAATCTTCCATTCGGTGTTTGTCGAAGCTGCTGATACGAAGAATCTCTCTCTCTCCCTAGGCTTTTTTATGGTAAATGAGCAGCTTAACCTGCATGAATTGCTCACCACGTCCGTTAAAGAATAAGAAAAAGAACAAGTCAAACAATGGAACCTTAAGCGTTACGGTATAACAGAGAGGAAGAGCAGTAAAGAAATGTGTGAGGGAAACAATTAATATGGTAGAAGTTGAAAGGCAGGTGGAGAAGAAGGAGAAGAGGAAATGGTATTTCTCCTAGCAAGTCAAGCCCATGACCGATCGTTAAACTCGACTTTCCCAACGAATGGTAGGTAAATAGATAAAAGCAAATGACCCATCACGTTTTTTGGGTAATCTACACTGGAGGTCACTTTTATTTTTGGTATGTTCAGTGTTGGTCACTAATTTTAGAATTTTTTTGTTTAAGTCACTTATGTTATCATTTCATTCTATTTTGGTCACTGGGCGTTAACTTTCGTTAGCTTAGTGACGTGACATGTTAATAAAAAAGGATAATTTTTAACTTAACCCCTAAATTTTTAAATTTTATTTTTTTTCATCATCTTCAACAAAAAACTCTAAAAAAATTTCTCCCAAAATTTTTCATCTCCAAACCTAACCTTCATTTTTATTGCTGTAGATGCTGTCAACCGCCACTACTGCCTTAACACGGTTAACCGTCACACACCCATTGTCCAAACTCAAAACCCTTCGGCTATTATAATCTCTCTGTTGTTTTGGAATGGTTGATTGTCATATTCTGAAGCTATTGAGATGTTGATTAATTTTTGCAATCTTAATTTCAATTGATGTAATTTTGACTGTCAACGACATTAGTTTTTATATGCAATTGATCGGTTCTCTTATTCTTGTTGTATACAAACTGAATTTGGAAATTAAAATACGACCGAAGAGCACTTTCAATCTTTGAGAGGCTTCTTAATGAAAAAGTACATTAGAAAAGCAAAAGAGGACCTTGCAAGACTGTTTTAAGTAGGTGTGTTCATTGTCGGATATCGGATCCGATCCAATCTATTTTTTATGGATATCCGGTTTTTCAGATCGACGATATAGTGATATGTATCCGATCTGGAAAAAAATAGATATCCGGATATTCAAATATTTGGATCGGATATTCGGATATCCGATTATCCGAAAATATATTTTGATTTAATTATTTTTTTTAAATTTGAAGTTCGTATTTATAAAAATTTTGGATTATCGAATATAACAAACAACAAATTGCTAAATATAACAAGTTTCACATCTATGAAAATTTTTATTTTTAAAATTTTTAGATATAACAAGCATTAAATTGTTAAAGTTAACAAAATTAATATTCATAAAAATTAGGATTTTCGAATTTTCAAATAATCCAAAAATTGAAATATTTGATCCGTATCTGATCCGAAAAATTTAAAATCAGATCGAATATCTGATCCGGAAATAAAAATCGGACCGAATCAGTCAGATCGGATATTTTTTAACACCCCTAGTTTTAAGCACGATTACTGTCAACAATTAATTAGCACCAATCGATCAAGTTTCTATGAGCAAAGATTAATCAATCAGCAATTCAAGCAAAATTAGAGATGTTTGAAACATAGTTCATATTTGAACATTTAAGGTTCAAAATATCCAATCCATTATTTGGTTTTCAAAGTGCAAATAACTTTCAAAAACCGAATAAAAAACTATGTTGAGGAATTTTTTTTTTCAGTGAAGCAACCCACATTCATTTTCAGTGAAATACTATCTAGTGACCAAAAAAAGAGAGTAGCCATTGTCAAAGTTGTTTTGAAGAACCCAAACTCTTACTACTTGATGAAGCCACCAATACTCTAGATGTGGAGTCAGAGCGTGTGGCGCAACAAGCTCTTGACAGATTAATAAGGAACCGAACAACAGTTATAGTTTGTAAAGTTTGATTTCTTTATTGTTTGTGATTAATTCTTCATGAGTTTTTGATGTTGGTTGTTTTGATTCATGAATTGTTGAGAGTTTATGAGATTAATATTGGTGGGTTTTTTTTTTGAAATTGTGGCTGCCTTATAAGAAAAATCTTTTCTTTTGAGCAATCATCTTTGGTAGATGATAATACTAATTTCGGGAGAAAAATAGATTTTAGGATTTTTTTTTGTTTGAAGATGGTGAAAGAAATAAAAGTTTAAAAGTTTAGGGGTTATACTAGAAATTATTCATTTTTGTTAACGTGATACGTCATCAAACTAATGGAGATTAACGTGTTGAGCTCAAAATTCCTTCAATCGATATGCTTGCCAAGTGGTGGAGAAGTCGATTTTTGGGTGTATGTGGTGGAAGCAAAAATATAGACAAATTGACACAAGGATTTATAGTGGTTCAAGCTTCTAACAAGCTCTACATCCACTACCTTAGCTCTCACTAAGGATTTCTCAAATTCACTAAGAATTTCTTCCCCTTTTACAAGGCTTGGGAGACAACCTTTACACTCCTAGACCCAATTATCAAGTCTACCATCCAAAGCTTACAATCCAAGCTTTGGGAATCCTCTCAAACAAAGAAATAAGGCAAACAAAGAATCCTCTCTACAAGGTAGATGTTTGCACTCTTTTAAGCACTCGCCCAAACCTAAAACACTTAAGAAAATCTAACAATTAAAGCTCACAAGTGTTGTTTATACAAAGAATGAGAATTTAAAGCCCTAAGACAATTTTGGCATCATAATGTTGTTGACAATAAGATCATTAGTTGTTGCTAAAGCTTGAAGGGTCCTTTTATAGTCCCAATTGAGTTCCTAGCCGTTGAAGACCGTTGTGATTGAATTGGAGCCGTTGGAGGCTTTATTTCCCACAATAAATGCAGTTCTGGTGCTGTTCGTATCAGTACGCGTGTACCCGTATCGGTACAGCTACTAGCCGATACACTTAGTCTTGCTAACTGTATCGAAACACCTTGGTATGTTTGCTAACCGTATCAGTACGCCTTGGTTTGTTTGGAAAACCATATCGGTACGGGTTGGTCTGTTTCGGTACGCCCTGCAATTCAAATAGCCGTTGAGAAATAGCCATTGGGGTTGTTGAAAACTAGATCGGTACGCGAGTATGCGTATCGAAACGATCCACTCTGTATCGGTACACCTAGGAGCGTATCGGTACAGTTTTTGGTTACTGGAAAAATTCTGTAGCTGAAACCCTTGGACCGTATCGATACGAGGTATACCGTATCGGTATGCCCGTGTTGAAAACATTAGTTTGGCTACTTTAAAACATTTTCAAAAACTTCTCAAACTTATTTTCAAGTTGTTTGGACTTAAAAAAAAATTGAATTCTTTTCAAATTAGTCCAAAACTATTTTTCAATTATTATATCAAAACATAAATCCTAACAATCTTCCCCTTTTTGATATAATAAAACCAACTTGAAAAATTGTTTTTGAGATTCTCCCCCTTAGTAAAAATAAAATTTGAATAAGAGATTAATTTATTAAAATCTTATAAGCTTCCCCTTATTCATTTGAAAAATCACTTTTTCAAAACATTCTCCCCTTTTTGTTATATCAAAAATGGTTCAAACTTTAAAGACCAATAACAATGGATAGTTTCAAATAAAATTTGACAAAAATAAGTTTTTTTAAAAAATTTGGCTCCCCCTTACTCAAGCATCAATCAAGTGTTAGTCCAACATGTATGATTAACTAGTTGAATTAAAAAATCAAATTAAAATAAACTCAATTCAACTAATTTTACCACACTTGAATCAAAGGGAGGATGTGAAGCCTTCATTCTTCAAGTGTTCATCCTTTGTGTGCATAGAGCTCCCCCTCAATCTTATCACTTGTTGATCAAAGCTCCATCACACCTACAAAACGACAATCACAAATATTTTGGTATCCAGATTGCTTTGGATCCATTGGCATTATTGGCACATAATTTAATCCCCTTAGGAATCCATTTTTCAATTTCATCCTTTTTAGTTGAAGTAATTAGTCCTTTTAGGACCCAAATACTATATTGTCTTTGATAAAACTTTGATTTTCTCAAATATTTTTCTTTTGAAGTTCATTGGAAATCAAATCTTTTTCTTTCTTAAGATCATCTACTTCCTTTTGATGATCTTTTTCTAAACTTTGAAGCAAATTTTGTAAATTTAAAACTCTAAGTTCAAAATCTTTTAATTTTGCATCAAATTCCAAATTGGTTTTTAAAGCAAATCATTTTCAATTTTCAATTTTGAAATCGTCTTTTTATTTTTCGAAAATGAAGCCTTGAACTCAAAAATCAATTTGTCATAGGGTTCTTGTAACTCATCAAATGTATAAGAATTTGAATTTGAATTTGAACAAGATGAGTTAGAAGTTACCTCATCCTCTTGGAGGGCCATCATGCATAGGTGGGCTATCTCATATTCATCGGTGGAGTCTTCATTCACTCCATGTAGCCACATATGCTTTCTTTGATGATGATCCCTTCGTGTTGAAGCGAGGGCAATCGGATTTGGTGTGCCTCATCTTCTTGCATTTCGAGCACTTGGGGGAATCCACCATCTTCTTCTTCCATTCATGCTTGAATTCTTCTTTGTTGCTCTTCATGAATCGGGCTAACTCCTTGACATCTTCACTTTCCTACTCATTTGATTCTTCTTGGTGGCTTGTGAAGGATTGTAGAGCAATGATGTTGACATCGATTCCGTGCTCTTAGATTATCTTCTCATTCTCCCTCTTCAAGGGTAGAGACATCATCTCATGGGTGAGAAGAGACCCAGCGAGCTCTTAAAGCTTAATCTTCTTCAAGTCGTTGACTTCAATAATGGTCGTCTTCTTGTTTTCCCATGATTCCGGAAGTAAATAAATTAACTTCCGAACAAGCTTTTCTTCCAGAATCTCTTCTCCAAGACTTTTGAGTTGATTGACGATTGTAGAGAACTGGTCGAACATGCTCTTGATGTCTTCATATGGGTCTATCTTTGTCATACACGAATTTTGACTGGGCTTAATAATAATAAATAAATAAATAATAGTAAATATTAAATAAATAAATACATATTAAATAAATAAAATCCAAAATGTCCATGAAAGTCCAATTTACATTCCTAAGATCCCAAAGCCCAAATACAAATTCGTAAGGCCCAATTTACATCTGTTTTTCCCGCCCAAACTAGCCTAATTACAGTCTAACCAATCCAAACAAACACAAATCTAATAAAAGCCCATTTTTCCCACCCAAATAGTGTCACGTGGCACTCTCCCATTAGACCGAAAAGCCTTCACTCGGATATGTGTTTCTTTAAACACAGTTGGCCACCTATGACGTCAGCTAACCACCCACCTATAAATAGGTAAGAGAGAGTGTCAGAGGTCATTAATCACAATCATTAAAACCATTAATAAACTAATAAATATAATAATAATAATAAATATAATAAAGAGAGAAGAATTTACCCTCTCGGTAACCGAATTGATCTGAGAACTCGTATCGTCGTCGGGAAGCCGAGCAATCACCACCGGGAAGTTTGTCGGTCATCGGAAGCTCACCGGTGATGATGACCGGAACTGCAAAACTGCCATTGAAAGGTATTTTTCCTACGATCTTTTGTTTCCTGCAAGAAAAACACCAAATCGTGTTAGTTTAGCCCAAGAACAGTAATAAAAATATATTTAAAGGGATCGAAACTTATTTTTCTTGTGGTGGCCGGGGTGATTTAGAGGCATGTCAGAGTCGAATAGGGTTTGGTTTATGGGTAGTATAGGCCGGGGAAGAATGGGATCCTATCGGATCTGGGTAGATCTAGGGTTCTAAGGTCAAAAAAATTAGTTTTTAGGGGTTTTAGGGTTCGAATGACGATGGCGATCGACGGCCAGAAATCACCTCGTGGTGGCCGAAAGTCACACCACGGTGGCCGACGAGGGAAGAGAGTGATTGGAGTTAGGATAGTGGCCGACGGTGACTGGAGTGGGGAATAAGGTGACCGGAGACGATGGCCGGTCGAGTTCGGCATCACCTCCAGCGGCCGAAGAACAGGCCGAGAATAGTTTATGGTGGCGGTGATGAATCGAATGTGAAAAAGATGAACTATGGTTGAGTTTTAAGGGAATTTGGGTATTTGATCTTAGACAAACATGAAAGGGATGTGTTTAGGAGTTTGAAGCGAATTGAATGAGGGAATGTTGAAGAACTAAGGATGAGTTTGGGAGAGTTTTAAAAGTTTGATCCAAAAGGAACACGAAATGGTGGTATTTATGTGTTTGTGACGGATTAAAAGAATGAAAAATGAAGAACAAGTCTTGAATTTTGGACGAACAGTGTGTTTTGATCTCTTTTAGTCTAAATTTCTGGGGTTTGAGTGTTATAAGTTGAGAGAATATGTGTGAGGAAAGAGAGTAGAGTGATAGAGTGGCTGGTGCAAATGACCGAGCTAACCCGGTAAAAGGGTTTTTATACTCTGAGCCAAACGGTGCCGTTTTGGCACCGAGTTTGGCTCTAACCCGCGAAATGTTATCCGGGTTGGATAAAGACCCGCGTGTTCTTTAAAATGGGGTTATTCACCCATTTAATCCCTCAAGCTTCGAAATGAAATCCAATTCAATCCCAATTTCCTTTTAATTGAGCCTCGTGCTTTGTAATTTTCCAATTTAGTCCCCCGAATCCCATGATTTGTCCCCTTAGGTTTGAATTGTTTCAATTGGGTCACATGTGTTTTGTAATAGGGCATTTGGGTTTTGTAATTCTATCAGTTTATTCCCTATAGTAATAAAATCAGATTTATGTTTCAATTGTTTTCAATTTAATTATTTTAGTTAATTGTTTTATTTAAATGTTATTAATTTATATGTGTGCATGTTTTAAAGTTAGCATATAGTATATTTTGTTCGATAATTAAATGCACTTAGATATTAATTAATAGAGCCTTTAGTTTAGGTTTCTTTAATTAGGGTTCAATAATTAAATATGGTAGATAATTGTAGATATTAAAAGTATATTAAATATGATTTTAGAATCCAAATATGGAAGGTGTTCCATTATTTACAATGGGGTGTTATCACATAATTTTTTTAAATTATATTTAATATATTTCTTGCTTAAAATTTATTATTAATTTAATTTTTAGCTAAAATCAAATAATTAATAATTAATACATTGTAGTTAATTAAATGTATATCAACTAGAATTTTTGAGGTTCAAATCTGGATGGTGTTCTATTGTTTACAATGGGGTGTTATCTCAGCCTTGGTCATAAAGGTGTATACTCGATATACATTTTCACTTATAAAATTGATTAAATAATTTGTTAGAGCCGTAATTAGGACAATAACTTTAATTAACTAGAGGAATTAATTAATTAGGAATATGATTAATTTAAGGGCTTTAAATATATGGAAGGTGTTCATGAAAATGGCATTTTCACATAAAAACCATTAAATTAATTAATATTCATAGCTTTAAATAACTAATTAATTAGAACCTTCTTAGGATTGGTACTTAAAATTGACAAGACAATAAAATATCATTCACTAAAAACCTTTTATGTTGAAATTCATTTTTAAAATACGAATGAGGGTGCCACCTAACGGGGTGTCTTTAATCTCGTATTCGAACAAAATGAATTTCCTTATAAAAGGATATATGCATTCGAAATTTAAATTCAGTTAATAATTATGGGATAAATTAAATTCAAATTATTATTCGAAATGCCAAAATGCCACGTAAAATTAAAGGTACCGATAACGGGCGTTCGTAGGGGTGCTAATCCTTCCCTACACGTAACCGACTCCCGAACCCACTTTTTAAGACAAAATCTCTGATTTGTTTTTCGGTGTCCGGTCTACCTCGAAGTGATAGGTGGCGACTCCAAATGTTTTTAAGGATAAATAAAGGAAATTTGATTTAATATGAAAAAAATCTAAATTTTCAAGACTAAATTAAAAATGGACAAAAACCCTAATTTTCCAAAAGATTCATCGTCAGGCTATTTTTTACACCATCCCGATTTAAAAAAAATGGTCATGACAAACTTAAAGTTTTTGTATTCGAGGTTGAGTAGACCAATCTTTGTCTCATTCACCTCATTTTTCCCTTCATGGATTGCTTCAAGTTTGTCCCATAACTCCTTGGCACTCTCACAATAAGATACTTTCGCATATTCTTCCGGGCCCAATGCACAAAATAGAATGTGTATGGCCTTGTAATTGAGCTCCATCTTCTTGCGATCTTCCGCGCTACATTCCGCCTTGCTCTGATTTGGCACGAACGATCCATCTTCAACTATGTCCCAAAGACGATAGTCTTTACTCTTCATGAAGAATACCATTCTATGCTTCCAAGAAGCATAGTTGTCACCTTTGAAGAATGGCAGTTTGTCGATGGATAACGCCATGGAAGTCGGTTGACTTGTTTGTTTGTTGAGCTTGCCGGATCGCCTCAATAGATGGTTAAACCTTCTCGATCAAGCTTTGCTATGATACCAATTGTTGAGCTCGAAATTACTTCAACCGATATGCTTGCCAAGTGGTGGAGAAGTTGATTTTTGGGTGTATGTGATGGAAGCAAAAATATAGACAAATTGACACAAGGATTTATAGTGGTTCAAGCTTCTAACAAGCTCTACATCCACTACCTTAGCTCCCACTAGGGATTTCCCAAATTCACTAAGAATTTCTTCCCCTTTTACAAGGCTTAGGAGGAAACATTTACAATCCTAGATCCAATTACCAAATCTAGCATCCAAAGCTTACAACCCAAGCTTTGGGAATCCTCTCAAACAAAGAAATAAGGCAAACAAAGAATCCTCTCTACAAGGTAGATGTTTGCACTCTTTTAAGCACTCACACAAACCTAAAACACTTGAGCAAATCTAACAATTAAAGCTCACAAGTGTTGTATATACAAAGAATGAGAATTTAAAGCCTTAAGACAATTTTGGCATCATAATGTTGTTGACAATAAGATCATTAGTTGTTGCTGAAGCTTGAAGGGTCCTTTTATAGTCCCAATTGAGTTCTTAGCCGTTGAAGACCGTTGGGATTGAATTGGAGCCGTTGGAGGCTTTATTTCCCGCAATAAATGCAGTTCTGATGTTGTCCATATCGGTACGCGTGTACCCGTATCAGTACAGCTACTAGCCGTTACACTCAGTCTTGTTAACCGTATCGAAACACATTGGTCTGTTTGCTAACCGTATCGGTACACCTTGGTTTGTTTGGAGATCTCTATATTTCTATGACCACCGACAGAAACAAAAGCATAAACTAACGGCTTGAAGATCTCTATGCGGCACTAAACGACCGCTAAGGTATGCTGAAATCATGCCAAAATGACAGATGAAACGAACGACAAAATCAAAAAAAATGTGCCATAAAGACATAGGGAACACGTGCCACAAGGACAGAGATCTTTATTAAAAATATGAAAAAACATGAAAATAAAAAACAAGGAAATAACGAACCCGGTGATCGGCGTCCAGTACTAAGACCAGTGGTTGACAACCAATACTAAGATCAGTTGTCGACCATTGGCCAAGGAAGCAAACAAATAAGAGCCTGCGGCGCAAGGTTGTGGAGAAAAAAAGGCATAAAGTTAAAAATAGCTCATAACTTTTGACATTTTGGTCACTTTAGTCCTTATTCTTTTTTTTTGTGCAGTTGAACCCTTAACGTTTTGATTTTAAGTAAAAATAGCCCTCTGTTAAAAAAATTATTAGTCAACTAACGGTTAACTCCCTTTGATGACGTGGGAACTTCAACGACAAGGGTTGTATACTCTATAGACTTTCTAAAACTTTGCAATATTCCAACTTCCCTCCCAACATAAATCTCTATATAACTCTCGGAAATTGAGTTATCCATCTATACATGAGAAAAAGCCCAAGGATGTTGATTTTCTTCTCTCCTTATGGAATTCCTTATATTGTTGTGAATGGGAACTCAACCAACCCAATTGTAAACATGTTGACGTTTTACCTACTTTATTGATTTATTCTAACAAAAAAATTTGGCTGTAAACAATTAAATTCAGATAAGAGACGTTTAAACTAGAGCAAACACATTTGGTTGGTTGACTAAGCTGTTTATTTTTGTTTCATATGTTCTCTTAGTCATAGGTTCTAGACCCACTAGGAGCACTTCATTTCTTCCTCTAAAGTCTTTCTGTCCCCTCTCAAATTAGAGTTTTTTGCAAAATATGTCGGAGTTTGAAAGCACTTTTTTCTTCGATACAGTGCTTAAATTACTTATGATCTTTTTTATAAATTAAATCAGAACTAAAAATAAAAGATAAAAAACTAAATTAAAATATTTTGAACTTATTAAATTGACTTGATAAAAGTAAATTTATAGCTTAAAGATATGACTATAATTATATATGATTTATTAAATTTTAAAAAAAGTTAAAACTTTTAATTACTTTATCAAAATGGCACTTTTTCGCTGACGGATAAATAAAGGCACATTAATAATTCATGCTTTTAAAAACACTTTAAACCAAACATGTCTTCAAAAACTAAATGTTATAGATATTGCAGGTGTAGTTCCATAGGCTAGTCCTAGGATCAATTTTCTTTAGGTCAAATGCACTTTTAAATAAATGAAAAATGCTTTTGACCAATCTATAATAAAGGGACTAAACTACCCATTTAAGAGTAGAGGGACTAAATTGATACATTAGCTATAATAGAGAGACCTAGAAGACACTTTCGCCCAAAATTGGGAGAGATGGAGCAGCAGTTCCAGAACACTTACCTCAGTTGATTACAGTTTCAAGGAGGGGGAGACCATTGTAGTTCAATTAAAGAATGTATATGCCTTTCTACATCCTTTTAACACTATACTATAACATCTTTTCATATTCAAGTAGTTTTTCTGTTTTATGGTAATTGCTCAGACACAGAGTGGTGGTTCTAGTGTGAAGTCAAAAGCTTCGGAGCTCTGTCTTTGGCAGACAAAGGAGACCGGAAAGATCCCGTTCTTAGCATCAAACTAC
This sequence comes from Hibiscus mutabilis, assembly GCA_019671005.1. Taxonomy (NCBI): domain Eukaryota; kingdom Viridiplantae; phylum Streptophyta; class Magnoliopsida; order Malvales; family Malvaceae; genus Hibiscus; species Hibiscus mutabilis. The sequence goes on from CM033726.1 coordinate 56,543,296, forward strand.
CGCCACCTCCACGGGACCACTTTCACCTCTAGGTAGCCCTCTTAAGTCACCCCCATCCTCATCACTTTCGACGTAAATACGAATAGAAATTCTCCGACAAGCTCACCCCCGAATCTCCAATTGGAGGGTAATTCGGGCTCCGAAGTCCGCGGAGGAACATGCGGATGAACGTCGTGGTGAAGGTCAGAGCACAGAAGACATAGAGGATGATGATTTTGGGGATTTTCAAGCTGCAGGGTGAGGCTTTGCAATAGAGACTGTTATGTTTGTAGTCAAATACACATTTTTTTTTTTGTATTTTATGGGTTTGGATACGTACTGTGATGAAGGGAATTATTACTTATTAGGTCCTGCTGTTTAAAGTACCATTCCTCCGGTAATGTACTTGATTAAATTGACAAAAATACTTGGTACATACTCAACAAGAGAATTATCTATAGTTTTTTTTTAAATTAATATAAATAAGCATGACCTCTTTTTTATTACCTTTTCATTGATTATAACATACAAGTTTCTCCAAAATCTTAAGTCAAATTGTTTGCAAACTGTTTAATATATTAAATATATCAAAAATCATTTTATATTAAAAAATAGTTAAAATTCTATTTATGTAAAAAAAGAAAATAGTAAAAAAAATAACAGAAATGAAATAAATAAAAATGTTGTGTTTACCCCACCGATGGTGATCCAAACGTGTTGGGATAGAGATTAGGTAAAAGGTCAAAAGTAGCAACATTTGATTTTTTTTTATCACTTTAGCCTTTGTTTTTTTGTCCAAACAATCATCTAACGTTTTTTTTTTGTTCAAAATTTACCCCCGTTTGATGAAAACCGTTAGTCAACTAACGGCCAACGCCTGATGCTGACGTACATGTTTGCATGGCATGGAGAGATGACGTGACATTTTACTGATGTGACACTTTGCTAACGTGATATCGTGATTTTTTTTTTAATTTTTTTATATTAATTTTTAACTAAACAGATGATGTCATGTGTCACAATCATATGATAACACGTAGCATCATGATGCCACGTGGCTGGTTGGTTCTAAGGCATAAGAAAGAAGTAAAATTTAATAGATGTGCTGGGGAGATTCAAACTTGGGTCAATTAATTGAATGACTCAACACAACCACCAAGCCAACCTACTATGTTGTTGTTTTTTCACCATTTATTTTATTTATTCATTACTTTTTTATTTTTTAGGGTTTAGAGTTTAGTTTTTTAGGGTTTAGGATTTTAGGTTTTTGGATATATTAGTAAATATTTTAATAAATGTTTCTTCACTTTCAAACAAATAAAGTAATGAATAAATAAAAGAGCTTTTCAAGGTACGTCTTCTTCTCCTTATCTCTATTTCACTTCTAGTTTTTTTTTAATCCTCCTCTAAATTACTAGATCTAGGGATTTTCAATTGATTTTTCTTTTTAAAAAAAAATTTCTTTTGTTTTTCGTTTTTGATCTGAATATTGGACTGATAAAAACACTTTTTACCTTTATTTCATTCCAAAAACCTTTTTTTTCTCTCAAAATCCGTAGTATATTATAATGGTTTTATAAGATTTTATAACCAAGAAAAGCTACACAACTTGCTTTGATTTACAGATAATAATGATTTGTTTTTGCTTTTGTAGGTTATGGCGGCGACTTGGGCGGTGGAGTAGACAAGTGGGCTCATGGGAAGTGTGGCAGAGGCGTGCGTGCATCACACGGCCATGGACGACTGGCGCGTGCATCATGGTCACTTTGGGCGGAGGTGGCTGGGTGCATAATAGGGTTAGGGTTTTATTTTATTTGTTTTAATTGGGTTAGGGTTGTAATAAATGGGCCGATCGGATGTTGTAATTGGGTCTGGATATTTGGGTTTATAATGGGTGTGGTATTTGGGTTTGTAATGGGTATGATTGTATTTGGTATAATAAAGGAACGTTGGGCCCGAGTATTTTAATGGGTCAAGCCAGGAAAAAAATAGGCTATTACACATCCTCTTAGAGTTAGTTTAGCATTGCTTTTGAAAAGTGATTTTTAAAAGTATTGTCGGAAAGAGATTTTGAAAAGAAATTTTAAAAAGTTGGTTGTAAGATTTTAGTGTTTGGCATTGCTGATAAAAAATGCTTTTAAGAAGATAAATGACCATTTTAGACATGATATTGTAAGTTATATATATATGTGTATGCATATATATATATATATAATATTCAAATTTTTTAATGTTATAATATATGAAATATATCAGCTTAAATTATTAAAGCAGTTTTTTCTCCAAAAGTACTTTCGAAAAATATTAATAAATTATGATAAAATATAAAAATATTAAAAATGAATCATATAATTATGTATTTGTAAAAAAATATATGTTTATAAATTATAAATAAAACAATAGCAAATGATCAAATTGTAATTTGACTCCCAAAAGTACTTTTTCAACCGCAAAAGCTAAAAATTTCAGCTTTTACGTTTGGGTTGAAAAGCACTTTTCGAACGCAGTTTTTTTTCCAACAGTTATCTGTTTAGCATTGCTTTTGGTCTCAAACCAGCTTTTGAAACCAAAAGCTGGTTTGAAAAGCAATGCTAAACGCACTCTTAGATTCTCTTTTCTCGGCGTAAAGGGTGGATCCGAACAAAATCGATGAAATAGAAAAGCTGTGAGTGACCGGAAAGAGAAAAATGAAAATAGACAAACAAGGAAAATCTTTTAACAATGTCAGATTGTCTGAATAATACTTTATTATCATTGCATGAACTGTTTCACTTTCTTGATTCCTTGTTTGAACCTTATTTACATCAGTCTTTTCCCACTACGTGAGATGGGAACATCAGCTACATAAATTGAAATTTAGTCGAAACAAGAAGAAGATAGAATCAAGAGAAGCATGGTTGCCACTGAAGTGTTTCACCTGCAAACATAGGAATGATGTCTCCGAAAGAAAACGAGAAAGACTCCGGGACCTTCCATGGATTCTTCATCAATTTAATTTTCGAGGTGTTTCTCGGGAGACTGTAGAAGTCAGGTCCGTTGAAGCTTGTAAATGCTTCTAATTTATCGAGTGCACCCGCCTGTAACAAACAAGAAAAAATGGACTTAAGGTTGGTAAAGTGCAATCAAAAAGTTAGCTATCCGAGTATCAATCACCAAGAACTGTAGTATCAGATCAACATAGACAACCATATTAAAATGCAATTACCAACAAAAAATGGACTTAAGGTTGGTAAAGTGCAATCAAAAAGTTAGCTATCCGAGTATCAATCACCAAGAACTGTAGTATCAGATCCTAAAAATAGCCATTTACCATTTCAGTGAGAAACATGAGATACCCTCGAATGTCTAAGCACAAACTTTCTGCAAATCCACGGCAAAACTTATATTACTCGAACTTAGGTGTGAGATTCGGATATCTGTATGCGTGACATGATTTTATTGTCCTTGAAGAGACATATCCTTCTACCGATGCACAAATATGCATCAGGCATGGGTGTAGAACATGGATATTTAAAGTAGAATAAAAAGTCGGAGCCATATGGTACTGTACTATTTTCATAATCTCATACAAGAGGTAGATCTTTCACAGGTTTATAAACAAGCTATAGATGTACATGTTCCTATTTGAAATAGTAGATATCAATATTGGAATCCCTAACCAACCTTTCCTTAATCCCGTTAATGTAGCTTATATCTTATTCAAATTCCATTGCAGCATTCATGAAAATGGTAAGAACCTTATAATTAATAAGAAAATTACCTCTTCAAAGACCTTAGCATATAGCGATAATGCAACAGGGGCATTGTAAATGCCAGCACAACCGCAAGGACATTCTTTTCTTAGTCTCTCATGGGGAGCACTGTCAGTTCCCAGGAAAAATCTTTTGCTTCCGCTAGTTACAGCTGAAACAATAGCCTGCCCTGGGGTAAGGCATGATCATTTATAAGAAATGCTGTTGAATTTATCAGACTATAAGTTCTAAAACCACACGAAACAAAAGTATACCCATATATCATAACTTCACCATGTTTTTAACAAAGGCAATGATCAATATACTAATTCCAACACATAAAATAAGTCCAACGATCTACATATAGATAGCACTGCTTATTTCCGGAATCAAGGAAAATGTTGAGTGGAACATACTGTGGGTTTCTCTTTTAAGTACAGGAAGGCAGTAACTATGTGGCTGCAACCCTCCTTGGAAGAGAGCATTTCTATTGAGAATAAGATGTTGCGGTGTAACAGTTGCAGCCAAAAATCCTAAAGCGGAAAACAAAATTTGTGAGCTAAATGAGAAAAAAGTAAGAAATGAAAAAGGCCGTTACGATTTCTATCACTAAAACAAGAAATGATAAGTAATTGGCAAAATGTTTACCTTCTTTTCCAGACTCTACAAATCTTACAGCATCCATAGTGGTGATATGCTCCATCACAATCTTTAGCTTTGGAAGCCTTTGAATTAAAGGTTGCAAAACAGTGTCAATGAACACTTTCTCCCGATCAAAAACATCAACATTAGGATCTGTGACCTCTCCATGAACCTATAAATTGATCAGATTGATATTATACAAGTTGAAAGCAACAAAAGTAAAAAAGAAAAAGCAATGTTTTGAAATATTGACAATGTTATATAGGCTGCACTTGCCTCTCATATGTTATCTAAGAAATCACATTGCCAATGTACAAGAGCCTTGTAGTTAACCAACAAATAATAGTGAACCTAGTATAGTTGAAATTATTACCAGTAGCGGCATGTTTTCCTCAACCATCTCTTCAAGAACTGGTAGGCATTTCCCAAACAGATCTGTAACACCGTCTTGAGAATTTGTTGTAGCGCCAGCAGGGTACAACTTAACAGCAAAGACAACTCCACTCTTTCCTGTCAACACATTAGACCCAATCGTCAGAAAAACTGCAAGACTCAAGTCAGAACAAATGGGACCAAATAACAAATAGGAGTCGCATGTTTAAGTGTAGTTCCTCTACAATTCTAAATGAACAGAATAAATTAAAAATGGATGTAAGTGCAAGAGCCTTGCAAGGAAAAGAAAGAGACAGAGGAATTTGGTTGAGGTTTTCCACATGTGAAACAAATAAGAAGAATCCTAGATGCCATATTAAATATGAGATAGACTTACTAGCAAGCTTGATCTCATTCGGACTGGTTTTATCTGTTAAATATAGTGTCATTAGTGGAGTGAAGTTGCTATCAGCAGGCAATGCTTTCAAGATTGATTCTCGATAAGCAACGGCAGCAGCAGTGGTGGTAACAGGAGGCTTCAAATTTGGCATTACTATTGCCCTTCCAAAATACTTTGCACTGCAGTAAGAATATGAGAAAATGGTTTCCCTTTCAAATTAGATTGGGGGGGGGGGTCACAATCATTCAGAATGTAATCAACTGATAATTTTCCCATAAATTGAAGTAGTTCAAGTCAACTAGGGGTGAGAAAATGGTTGTTTTGGTTAAGAATGATAATACAGAATTAATCAAACATTTAACTTTTGGACCTGTGGAAGATGAGAAAAAGCAACGTGGGGTTTCAAGCCCTATCCAATGCATGGAATGTTTCAAGTAATAGTTATTGAATTCGAACCCAAAAACACAACTTTTTATTATTTAAGAACATTAACCAAAATACCAGTTTAAGTGTTCAACTAAATTGCAAAAGCGATTTCAGCCACTTGAGTAAATGTAATTACCAAAAATTGAATGCCCCAACAGTCAACAATTAGAAAACGTTGTTATTAGAAGTAAAACAACCTGTGAGGGGCAACAGCTTGAAGAAGGTCGCCATCACGGAGATGAAGATGCCAATCATCGGGTTGAGTTAGGGTGAGCTCCATCCTCGGTCTGCTGTACTTCGATTTTCTTGATAAGTCAATTTTTTTAGAGGATAACTTCAATGCCTATGACAAAACAAACAGTTAGACCAAGTACAAAGGCAAAGCAAAACCATGAAAACGAGCAATGGCCAAACATCAAAGAACGATGAATGAATGGAAGTATAAAGATTAGAACAGAATCTGATTCAAACAAACATTGCTTTATTCCTCTCAAAAGTCAAAACCAATAAAAAAATTGCAGAAGCATCGGTTCTTATAAAAAGGAGCAAGTAGAAAACAGGGAATTAATTAAAAGAATGAAGATTATACATACTTCGCTAGGCCTAGGCAAAACCAATGTATTTATCATTTTTAGTAGGAGCAGAGCAGCCTAGAGTCTCTCTCTCAAAATTGTGTCTGTTCAAGCAGAAACGATAGCATCAGGGAAAATACTCCATCTCATTCCAGCATTTCTTTTTTCCAAGTATCAGATCATTAAAAGAAAAGAAAAAAAAATGGATTTTGTTCAGTGCACTGTATTATATAAATAATGGATGAAACTGGGAGAAGGTTTCTTGCGGACAATTTATCAAACAGTTGGGCTACAAAGTGCGGTGAGTCGGAACGAATAAATCACCTGAATTCTTTCCCGAGCTTGAAGTGGCTGGAAGCTCGATGGAAGAGTGTTTGTTTCCCTTGCAATCAGATGCAGCGAATGATGGATCAGCAGGACGGTGAATTTTGCTATCGTCAGTCTACTTAAGCCCTTGAACACGTGCTCAATTCAATTAGTTGTTGAATTATGCTATTAATCCTTATACTATGTATAATTATAAATTTAGTCACTATAGTATAATTTGATTGAAGAATAAAACTAAATCTACAATTTATTCATAACACGTGGATTAATAATTTATTTTATTTCATTTTTTTATATTATAATTTTATTTAATTAACTGTTACTATTTGAGTCAAGTATAAATTTTTTAAAATTTGGATATACAAAAACTAAACATAACAAAAAATGTAGTACTCAGTACAGGGATTAAATTCACAACTTTCATATAATACATTACTTTAAAAAGAATAACTTTTATCATATTATTTTTTATTTTATAATCAAATTCAAGATGTTAAATATTTTAAATAAATTATTATACATTATTAATTTGTTTTATGAAAACTTTAAATGAATTTATTATGTGTAAAATCTAGTTGATAACTTTCATCAAACAAAAATTAGAAATGGTAAAGTAATTGCATTTTTAAAAATAACATAAAATATGATTAAAAAAACAGCTAAAATAAATAAAATTAGAAGTGGCATTGTTCAATAACTTTGAGTCTTTGACATTGTCACGTTATTGGTTGTATTGTTTATTTGTTTTTAAATTAATATATATATATTTAAATTTTTAATAAGCTGTCTGATGTGACTTTTGTTGTTATTTATAGTATTTTCCTTGCTTTGTTGCATTACCTTGAAGATTAATATCTAATTTAACCCCAAACTGTAATTAAAATTTTAATTTTGTACTTTTAGGAATTTATAACAATAATTATATTTTTTTAAATCACAAAAAATTTTAAAAAAAAAACTAAAGTTCATGCAATTTTTGTTAAAAATAAAATTTTAAAATATCAAAATTTTCAAGATGAAATTTAACTAACGGTAACATTAATTGTCGCAATCTAATCCAATAATATTTATCTCATTCCAATCCAATCCGGACCGAATTTCGAGAAATTACAGTAAAATTTACATTCAGTGCAACCACAAAATACCATCCCTCACTGCGGCGAATCAAAGAAGAAAAATATATATTGAAATTTAACCTACAACTGACTACAGCAACATATTCTATCCTCAAAATCTTAAGAATGTCAAGCTCAAGACAAATGACAATTGGATTGACATTGGAGTATGAATGCTGGAAAGCATTACCGTACAACATCAAGAAATTGTTTGTGACTTCCTATTAATGCAGGAAACATTACCGTTTCACCGACGTTATTGGAGATGAAACGATCTTCGACAAGCAAAGTAATAGAGCCCTGAGAGAAGGAAACTGGCGGCAACACTCTGCTCAGCATCTCCTGTTAGAACTGAATTTCGATTAGACCATAATAGATCATCATTACTACAGATAATCTAGGTATGATGGGAAAATACGAATGGTGAATCCAGAAATACGTCAACTTATTAATCAAGGGATTATCAGGGAGACCTACTAGGTTTCGTTGGACGGACATCATTTGATCTCTAAAGCTCTCGAAGGGTATCGTCTTGATCCTCCATCTCCTCCTCAAGGATGACGTACTTTGCGGCAGAATTAGTTGGAGGTGACTCCTTCTGCAGCTTTAGGTATCTTAAAAACAGGACAAGAAAAATGTATGTTGGTCAACTTAGCCATAGTAGAAATTAGAAACCAATAAACAAACCGAGGAAACACGGGGGTTGTATTCATTCAATTTCTCATCCACAAGTGCCAAAATATAAAAGAAAATGTTCATAAAAATATGATAGAAATTGCAATTTCAAAAAAGTAGATTAATTCATCACTTACTTGTACCAGTTGAACAAACTGACTCCGATCATGATTGTGAGAAGTCCGGCTCCTTTTAGCCAGGTAAACTCATCATGGAAATAAAACACAGCAACCTGAATAAGTATCAGAAAAACGAATTACAAAACAAACACAAATAAATGGTGGGGAAATAAGCAACAGAACCCGATCAGCTTTAGCAAGCAAAACAAGAAAATAACATTATGCATGTGAAGACTGACACTGGATGAGCTAAACAAGATTTCGTTGGATCAACTAAAGGGAGTAGGGATTCAACTCCCAGCCCGAATACATGCCAAAAAAATTAATGAAAATTAAGTGAAACATGGAACCAAGCAACTCCATATCACACTTTATTTCGGTAATGTACTCCTGGACAAAGTTGGAAGAACTATGGAGTACCACCAATAAGTTTACACAATGAAACTGTGGACAAAAAATGTTCTAACCTTTAGACTGTAGTGATAGAGTATCCTCACTTAAGCTCATTGCACAAAAATATGTGACCGGTCATACATCAGAATACATTAGCATCAAGAGGTTGAAAAGAAAGAAAAAAAGATGATACATATCAAACAATTATTCCATGTCAGCAGAATTACTAAATAAAACATGACACATTCCTAGTTTTTAACAAGTCAACCTTTTTCACACATCAGATATGGTGTCAGTAAATGGCTATATAGAGTTTCAAAAAGAAAGATACATATCACAAATGTAATGGAATGATATTTGCCGACGTACGGCGTTCTTCTCATAGGGATTGTTCATAAAATTAAGATTGAAAAGATAACCCCCCCCCCCCGAAAAAAAAACAAAACAAAACTGAAACCCAAACTAGTTCAAGTTGAATAGGCAAAAATGCATAGCATCAAACATGATGCAATTCAAAGCCCATAAACCTAAGACCCTGCAAAACCCAGACCCGATCCATATTTAGATGTAAAAACAGAGCCAGGCTTCTCATTTCATGTTCAATCTGACTAAATATTACTAAGATTGAAGTTGAACAAAAACCAAGTTAAAATGAAGAACAGGAGTTATTGACTGAACTTCGTAAGAGGTAACCCATTTTGGCTCCAGAAAAAAGAACAAACAAAAATGTTGGATTAAGATGACTACTATCTCAAAGGAAGTCAGTAGAATGCAAAAGTAGATAATAATTGTTTGTACTACCAACGGCTCAGAAGTTGTAACTTGTATCTTAAACTGATGACAAGCATGAACTAATTTACTTTTAAGCGTGCGCACACACCACAACAAGTAGATGAGACAACCTTTTTCAAATACTCACAAATGTAATTCTAAGGTAAGAGGGCTATATTCAACTTTGGACCTTACTAAGTAACAGAGTCAGAATGCCACACGTGAGTCTTAAGTAAAATGCCAAGATTTTGCGAAAAAAACATTAAACAATTCTACAGAAAATATACCAATATGGTGACAGCCTCCTTGACAACTCCAGCTATTGTCACCGTCACTGCACTGGTTACCGAAATAAGGATGTATTCTGTTAAAACCTGCAAGAGAAAGATAAGCTTAGCTTCTTCAAACCACAAGATATATATTACAGCTGCATGAAGAGAAATGTAAAGCCTGTAATTTGAACTAGCGCTTTCAAAAGCTTTAGAAAGAAATAACCTCACCAGCCTTCTGAAGGGTGAGAAAAGACAATATTTAAAAAAAGGATGCTTCAGCATAAATTCCTACCATAAAGAATGCTAGTGTTCCACCAAAAAGCATCAAGAAGCAAGTTCGAGCAAGATGCCATGAACTATTAAAATAGTTGTTATTTCTGAATTCATGCCATGGATCCAAGAAGAGGGAAAGAACAGCTGTCGCAACTGCCATTACGGGTGTCACATAGCTCATGAAGGTAAGAGGGTTTTTCAAACCTGGAGAAATTAAACATAAAAAATAAGACTCTCGTTTTTGAAAAATAATAATAGCAACTTTTAGCCAAACTACTCACAATCTATAACTACTTATAAATTAAAACATTTTCGTTGTTAAAAGGAAGCTTACTAGAATATCATTATCAAAATGATCGCTAAAAAATAAATTCTAATACAAAACTAAACCAAACAATCAAGCAACCATAAATCAAATTCAATTGATGTACCTAACCATATCACACAAGAGTTATCTGGAGAAAAGAATAGCAGCGAGAGTGCTCTCTAGATTGAAAATATATGATGGTAATATCATGCAAACATACTGATCAAGAAACATAAAAAAAATATGTGAATTGCATCAAAATAATAAACCGGAAACAGGAAAAAAAAACAAATTAACTTAAGCAAAGAGGAGGGGGTGGGAGACGCTACCATATTCTTCTTTCTTTAGATAGCATCCCATTCCAGACGGCAGTATCATTGAAAAGTCAATTTGGGTACAAATAAAATAATTAATGTATTAGTAAAACAAAATGAAGAAAAAATTGAAAACTGGATAAAATAAATGAACTCTAATATTTCATGTAAATAACAAACGAATCAAAGCTATACCTGCAAAAGTATTTGAGTCATACACCATCGAAATCCAGACATGACAGCAGCACACATGACAAAGACAAAACCCCAAAAATCAAATTCTGTCTCCCTTGCAACTGGAATAAAAAGATCACGTTTTGCAGGTGTTATAAATATTTGACATTGTAAAAGCTTGAGAAAGAGAGGCAACAGAAACAACAACGGCTGTAGCAAGCTTCTTAAATATTACACACTGTAGAATGTATAGTCTGTGAGATTGACTCGAATGCTTAGGGCCAGATTTAACATTGGAAAGAGATTGTAACATTGCAGTTAAAAGTACGATGGTTAAAATTAATAATTCTAAGAATAAGGACAGCAATGGGATGAGCAATAAAATGACCATTGAGAATATCATAAAAAAGGGATTTTAATAAATTATATATTCATGTCTAATTTTATTGGGCATTTGAAACAATCAAAGATAATAAATCAATATTACCAAATATATAATTTTCTTGAAACATACAATCTATTATTAAAAAATAAAATATGTCACAATCACACAATGAAAGTAAACTGAATACGAACCAAAAAGAGATTACGGGTTTCATAATTGATTACAACATCTAAGGCCCGTTTGTTTCACGAAAAATAGCTTCCAGAAATTTTTTTCTATATTTTCTACTGTCACTTCATGGAAAATAACTTGGTCAATGAAACATAAACGTCAGTTCAATAGAAATTTAACATGTTTTCAGAAACTGTGTTACGCTTTGAACCAAGACAATTACCAAATAAAAATATGGAATTGATGAGAATGTTATACCTGTTAATAGAACCCCAACAGAGATTACCATCATGATACCAAAAAGTTTAAAGCTTGGGGACTCCAACCTTTCAAAATCAACAGTCAACATTTAATATAAATGTAAAAAAGAGAGCTTAAACAACCATATGACTAATAACTGCAAGATTTTTGAGCATTAAGCACAAAAACTTGAGATTTTCAGAGTTATACATGGTTTCAAGCCACTATTAAGCATACCAAATCCCTACATTTCCAAAAGCATATTTACACTGCAGACCGTCTAAACAGTTTAGCATCATCCAAACATTAACAATGGACATGAGGATTTTAAAACTCACCTGAATGCAAAAGCAAATAGGAGAAGAAATATAGGAGCTGCAGATTTACACTGCAGGGTATATAGAAAGAATATTTTAGTCAATAACGCAAACAAGAAAAGAAATATCCAAAAGCAGATTCACAGAGTATGAAGGCCAATTTGATCAGGATGAAACTGAATATCATCGCAATATAGAATACAGAAGAGTTAACAAACCATTGTGGCGAAAGTAACAGATATGAAAACCAGGGATGCATTGCTCAGGTTAACGTCCAGTGCAGTTGAAAGAGCAGTAGGTACAACTGTGAAAGGCAAAGTCTATCTGTACATTAGTTGATACAGAAGTTAATTAAAAGAGAAATGCAGTTAGAAGAAAAGGAGACCGGCATTTTGAAACCGTAAATCTAAGTGTAACGATGCACCTAGCTAATGATGCAGTCTTAAAAACAAAATTACAAAATTTTACACATTGGACCATATGCAAGCGCCATATTCACTTTATAAAGAAGCAGAAAAGAACGCTGTTTCATGAACTGACCTCTGTAAAAGTAATCCCTATATGACATTGGAACAGAAGGCTGAAATCTATGAGACCAATACCACGTTATTGCCTTTGATAGTAAAGCTTGCAACGTGAAGTGGATAGAATTCATCAACAAGGGAGCAGGAAACTTCCCCAACTCGTCTCCCAACAAGGTTTTGTTGTACCTACTCGGCAAAATGTAAGAGTATAAATGAACAAGCTTCAAAAAAATATGGTCTTAAATATAGCTAAAATGCTACAGCAATTATTTCACTCTGGACTTACAATGTCAAAAATGTGCTGAAAGTGTACCATACAAGTATAAAGAACAATGTCTTCAACACATCCGCAGTAGAAACACTGTTGCTAGATGTTTTCAGACCGACAGTAGAACTATCTCCGTCAACACCAATATTTGCTGATATATCCCCATCACGCTCATTTTCAACATCAAAAGGCGTATATTTCCCATTTCTATCTTTCCCATGTAGATCTTCCATGGTAATACGTTGCTCTGGAAATTTACTGTATCTAATCCCTTCTACAAAACCGTTTTCTACCTCACTCTGATTAAGCATAGGCAACTCAAAATCAGAACCTTCTATGCTAGAAGCAGTATTCTCAGAACGGCCTTCAAAATGAATTGTCCCATCTTCATCAGCCCAGCCAGAGAAGGAGGGCTCCCTGCGAAGACCTGAACCTTGATTTCCACTACGAGTATCAGTTGTCCCGATGCATTCGACTGTTTCTTTATTAAAGTTACTCTCTACCATCTCCTTTCTTACTCTAAGTTAATGTCATCTATGCAAAGCATCGGGACACGACTATCATCATTTTGCTCGGGTTTATCAAGCAAAACTAGTATGTGAAGTTGTGAACAATATTTTGGGCATCAAATGAACATAGAATCAGCCACTCTGCAAAGAGTGCTTATGTTAGATCAATCAAAATCCCATATATACCCTGTTGTAATCAAATATAACAACAAAACTTGTCAAGAATCGAGTACAAAACAGCTTCATCTAAAGAGGTCAAGAAAATACAAAGCAATGGAACTTTCAATTCCCACTGTCGACTCATTAGAACAAATAAACCCCAACCCTCAAACTCCCAGAAATAATAGCCTCCGCATCTCTTAATCTTAAGCAACATAAATGAAAGCAAAAAACAAATCCAACAAATAAAGAATAGCAGTCGGTATCAGAAAAATACTCAATATAGATAAATAAATTCCTTTTTCTATTTTTTTTAAAAGAAGCAAGCTGAATCAAACAATGAAGAAGCTTCGGTGAAATTCAAAAATGACAAAAGCAAAAGACGCTGAATTGACCTGGTCGAGTTTCGATGAGATCCAAAGCGGCGAAGAAGAATGAGAGAATCGGAAACAACCAAGGGGGGATCTTTAACAAGATGAACAATATGAGATCTGATCTGGTAATGGTTGGATTTATTTCTGGTGAAATAACAACGATGTTCGTTTGACCGTCATTATCCACTCTGTTGTCCTTTATAAATCAAAATCGTACATTCAATCATAAAATTCAAATTCCAGCAAAAAAAAAATCATAAAAAATTCGAAATAACATGTAAAAATTATTCTATGGGTGATTTAAAGTGATTTTTTTATTTTATATAATGCAGTATATATATATATATATATATTGATTTAATTTTTTTTACGTAACTTGATATCAGCTGGATTTTATTTTATTTTATTTTAAATGTGTTAAATATTTGTAGAATAAAATCGGTATATTAATGTTTTCCAACATCTCTTATAATTTTTTTTTCTGTTTATAAAAATTTCAGTTTAGATTTTCGCAATAATCTTCATATGTATTTAATGTTTTGCACGATTTATATTAAAATGATAAGAGTAAAATCTATATTTCATCACCATCATTTTTTTTTACTCTTATTTTAGTCATTAAAATTTAAAAAAAATTTAATTTAATCATTAAGCTTTTGAATTACTCTTGTATTGTCACTCAGTTGTTTAACAGCATTATGACTGCGCATTTGTCTTTCAAAATTTATGGAATGGTCTCAAAATTTTCTTATTTTTTATAAAAACTTTTGATTTCAATTTTTTTTATTTCTCGATGATAGAATATTTTTTGTCAACTTCCAACGGTGGAGAGGTGAAGGAAGAGACTAACTATATACCATGAATTCATGTTGATCGACCGATGAAGAATATATAGATCAAAGTAGTTTGGGTTTTTGTGATTTTTAGTTTTTAGTTTGAGTTTTGTAAGTTTTAAAGAATTTTTGAAAAAATCTAAATTGGTATAATGAAAGGGGTAGTGAGACAAGTGCGTTGGTGTCTTGAGTGATCAAAGAAGAAATCAAATAATGAAAGCTCTAACGCCAGTGTGATGCAAGGTTGAAGTTGTAAAATTTATCTCGAAAGAAGAAGATAAATACAAAAGAGAAAAATAAAAATGACGTGGAAGACATGCGGCTACCATATAAGCAGAAAGTAATCCATGTTAGCACATGTTACTGCCCCATTACCCTTAAGTGTCTAATTTAATGTACAAGTGACTAAAACATGAGCAATTCAAAATTTTAATGATCTAATTGAGGTTTAGTGATCAAAATAAGAATGAGAAATAAAAGTTGAGTGGTGAATTTTAAAATAATAGTTAAGATCATCATATTGCACCAACAACCGATTGGTCTAGTGGGATGAGACACTATATTCCTTAAGTAAGGTCATTGATTCAAATTTTGATGTTGTGAATGAAACAGATTGGTTTGAGAAGGCCACCCTACAATAGGCATTTACAATATCTGATCTAAATTAATCAATCAATGAATTAAATACCGATAATTATACTAAAAAAATCGAATGTTGTTTACATACACGCAAACTATAAATATGAACAAGAATTTCGGCCGTTTGGTATGGGTATTAGTGTTATACGAAACTATACTTCCATAGTCCATTAGTTAACCTTAAAAATTAATTAGTCAATACGTAACTCCTCCCAAGTGATTGCTTGCATATTTGTAACAACATTCATCTATGGCCTCTTCACTAGAAAGAAAGAACAACTTGAAGAAGGTATATATATGGGGTGACCTCAACATTTTAAGAATATCCCAAGGTCTAGATTCCGCATGCATTTTCGGAATCAACTCTCCTAACGAACACAAAATACTCTTACGTGCACACCAAGCTACTGTTTTCCAGAAATTAACTTCAAACCAAGTTGTCCTATAGACTCGATATTCGAAAGACGGCAATGATATAATAAACGCATACCTTAGAGCTTTGAAATGGTGAATGTCTGTTGTTTCAAAACTGAAATGGTAAATGTCTGATCAATAACAATAATACAAAATAAGTAGAGACATACATGTGACGTTTATTCAGAACACCTTGAAATAAAGGAATCTCCCACCATCGAACGTACATACATCCGATAGAATAGCCACGAATACTAGGAAAGAATACAGACTAACCTCGTTCGTCAAAAAATAATATCTTCGTCCTTCTCCCTGCTTGCAAAATTGTGAGTTGAATTTCTTGAAACCCCTTTCTGCATGGAAACCTTCTCGGCAAGCTCAAACTCCCTTGCAGCAGCTAGCTGTTTCTCTATTTCCCTCTTCTTATAGCCTTGTATCTTCTTTAGCCTGAAGAAATCCTCCCTTTCAAGCTCATCCAACTCTCCCTTGATGTAACTTATCGTATTCTCCAACCTCGGCTTCACGACATTCTCTAAAGCATTAACCCTGCGGTTTGTGGTCTTGATTGCCTCGTCAAGTGTTAAGAATGATGTCTGAAGAGAAGCAAGCTCAACTAGAACCTCAATTGCTTTCACGTAAGCAGCACGGCACTGTTAGACCTGTTGTCCGCCTCTGGCCAAACCAGTCAAATCATTCTTGGTCTCACCTTCAGTAAAATACTCAAACTTGGGAAGCTTCACTCCCGCAACATTCTCTTGTCGTGATCGAACTTTAAGAGAAGCAGTGTGAACATTCTCAAGCACGACGTGTTTGATGTTCTCACCAGCAACATACTTGGCCTAGGTAAGTGAAAATGCGAAGGTTTTCATAATATCTCCCATTGATTCTTTTGTTGACACTATCTTCTTAAGAATCTGACGGAATTGTACAGTTAGGGCATCGCTCTTCTTCTTGAGAAGTGCATGACCTCTTGTAGCACCCACAAGCCGAGCTTTCATGATTCCAAGCATCGTATCAGTTGGAACCACATTCAAGCGCTGGCTTTGACCAGACATTTTTCAGATATCTAAAACAAGAGAAAATATAGGTAGGTTTAATAAAAAGAAGTAAGAAAATATTGCTTATTAGCTACCATCGAACAGAGGTAAATAAATACAAATCTCAGTAATTTTTCATTCTTTAAGGCACATCATCAACTTTATCTTAATTCATCAACCCTTTATTGAAAATTACATAAAATCACTTAAATTGCACAAGCAATCTAATAACTGTATCAAGATATAAGAGCTAGTTTGTAAGCGTAACTAGATTATACTTGTTTTGTGTGAATGAATGCCCATATGTATTCAAAGCATCTACTTAGGATGTAGTAGCAAAATTTCATATCTAATTGCAGGAAACGAGTTCCAAACTTCCAATCCAAACCCCATAAAAGTAAAAAAGAAGAATCGAACAAGTTTCTGGTATTCTAGTCTATACTAATTTCGCCATGTCAAGTAAAATGCCAATTCTCACAGATCAGCATCAACAAAGCCAGTCCAGAATACGATAAAACTGCGTGATTGCGAGAATCTAGTATTCATAATTGACATTCCTACTAAAAAAGGAGCATCTACAATTCATGACGGATGCTAGAACTTAAAAGTAAGTATCTAAGATTCAGAATTAGACAATGAGATGAATTTGACACTTAGGGAAATCATCGTGCCATAAATTTGAATCGAATAATGACATGGAAACCAGATCCGAGAATTTTCTAATAAAAAATCACCTAAACCGGAATACCATTCAACTATTTCACCCAGGTGAAAACGCAAGTAATCAAACACTCAAATAGTAGCCCAAATCAAACGATCAAATAATTATTTTTAAAAAATGAAACAGGGATCTGACGATGGATAAATAATGAAGAAACGAGAATTCAATGGAGAAAGAGATAGAGAGAGAATCGTCACCGGTAAACGGGACAGAAGTTAGCAGGCCGGCGTTCGAACTTGGAAGAATAGATTTTGCTGCGCGATGGGTTTTTTTGGATATTTAATTTTGATTTTTGATCTGTGTTGAAACTTGAAAGCGATGGAGGAAGTTGGGTTGCTCAAAACGACATTGCTTGATTGCTTGGCCTTTTGTCACTTTGTTGATTGGTGAGATATTGAAGTACGATTCGATTAAAGTTCACTTACTCCTTCAGTGTCATTTATGTTTTTCATTATTAACTTTTTACATAGAGAAAAAAATTATATAAGAACGTGTAAGAAAAATTATGTAAAATAATTAAAACGACAATTTTATCTTTAAAAAATTGAATTTTATTTTGTTGAGAAACTAAAAAATGGTATAAAGAGAAATGTGACTTATAAAAAAAAAATTATTTTTTCAATGAAATATTTTAAGTGAGACAATTTTAAAACACAAAAATGACTCAAGTTTTTATTAAATCGAGCCAAACTCAATAATATTAAAATTCGATTTAAATTTTTAACAAGTCGAATTAAACTAAACAAAATTCAGGTTCAACTCACCTCATTTACACCATACCTTTCTTGGATGAACTTATTATCTCCGGGTCCACTTTAATTACACCAATTAAACGATGAACCGACCCGATTTAACCATATTGAAATCATATATGCTTAATAAATTCATTTATTTAATTATAATAAATTGATCGTTGTGGTCAGGATGGCCGAGTGGTCTAAGGCGCCAGACTCAAGTTCTGGTCCTCTAACGAGGGCGTGGGTTCAAATCCCACTTCTGACATAAATTTTATTTTCCGCACCTCCAGAATCATGAATTTCTTAAAAGAAAATGTAGAGGGTAAGTTTAGGGGGAAATGGTAGGCAATATTGATACTTGTAGACTTCTGGTTTTAATGTTACTACTTCCTTGTAATTGTTGTACTAGTTGACTTCTGCTTTTAGATGGAATAAATTATAAAGCCTATTTTTACAAGCCAAAACATTTAAATTTTAAATATTTTAATTGAATTCTTAAAATAATATTATAAAAATTCATAAATTAAATAAATCGGACATATCATCTCACCGCAGCAGCACCGATTGTGAATTTTTTCACTACATTACAAAAATTATTATATCAATAAAATTTTATTCTCAAAAATATCAATGCAATATCAATAAAATCTTCCATCCACTTAATTTTAGAGAATTTTTTTCGACAGTAAAATACTTGTTTTTTACGAGTATAGTGTTTAAATTTTTAAACAATAAAAGTTTTTTCCGACAGTGTTTTCCTGACAATAAAAGTTTAGTAAAGTGTTTAAGGATTTATGGTATAAAATTTAGAATTTAATTTTTAAATTAAATTAATCATGTTTGTAGAAAAATGTTTTTACTATTTATGCGTCAAATATTAACTCTTAACTATATATCTAAAATATTAACTCAAATTCAAGATAAAAAAACGTGTTTAAATGTAGATCATCTCTTACAGTTGTTCGGTTTTTAATCGTACTTTAATAAAAGTTTTAAAAAAGAGAACAAAATAGTACCATATAAACATGTAACTCCTTCTATTTTCAAAAACGCTTAAAGGTCCATTTGCCTCATAAACTATACATTTTTTCGAACAGGCTCCTAAAGTATTTTTTGGGACGTTGTGCCCTTTTAATTAAAACTCATTATTTCGTTTGGTCCTTCCGTTAAAAAAATTTCAATGGCCAATAAAAACGCGTCACGTGTCACTTTATTTAAAAAATAAATTGATTTAAATAAAAGGGGTGAATTGTACATTAAGTATACCAAAATTTATTTTTTGTTTATTTTAGTTCCGAACTGTTCATCTTCTTTCTCGAGTTGTTTGATCTGTAGAGCTGCATAGGAAGTTTGGTCAGTGAAAACTGGGAAGGTAAATGATCAACTTACAACTCCATCTAGGGATGGCAACGAGGAAGGGCGGGTTTTTGGCCGCCCTGAACCCGCCCCGATATATTAATCCCAAAACTCGACCCCGTTCTGGAAATAAAATAATAATTTATTATTTTCGCACCGATTTATAAACCCGATCCGACCCGAAAATGTAAAAAAAATATATTAAATTTCGTCGACGATAAATGTTAGATTCGACCGAACGACCATTATATTTACAAAATATAAATTTCACAGACTTTAAACTATATAAAAAATAAAATAAAACCAATTAAATTACTCGTATGAAGAAAAAATACATATTTAAAAAAATAAACTCGACTATTGACTTTTAGAATCAGATATGTTAAAATTCGAACAATATCTAACAAAAATTTACGATAAACACAAATTAAAAAAAATAGCTTGAAACTCCTAAAAGTATTTATATATAGTGGTATTTTTATAAATATAATAAAAATAAATAAAAATAATAAAAAATACCAGGTCGGGGCGGAAAATTTACATATCATACCCGAACCCGCCCCGACTTTAAATTTTTAAATACCCGCCTTGCCCTGATCCTCGAAAATCATAAAAAATATCCGACCGAGTCGGAGATGGGTAATTTTGCCATCCCTAACTCCATCAAATGATTTAATGGCACTGTCCACCTCTTCAGTAAAATTGTAAGTTGCAAAGCCGAAACCCCGTGACCTACCACTTTCCCCGTCATAAATAACTTTCCACAACCTTACCTTGCTCACTGAAATGAACAAAAATAAAATTTGGCATACGCAATTCACCCTTTTTATTTAAGTTTGTTTGTTTTTTTAATAAAATGATACGTGGTGCGCTCTTATTGACCCGTGAAATTTTTTTTAACATCTAACAGAAGGGTCAAACGGGTAACAATTTTTAGTTAAAAGACACAACGTCCTAAAAAATACTTTAAGGGCCTATATGAGAAAAAGTGTATAATATAGGGGGCAAATGTGCCTTTAAGCTTTTTATTTATGATTTTGATTAGTTTCTCAGGGTAAAGCTGGCTAGGCTAGTGAGACCTTGCAGGCTAAAACAACTACAACATGACGAAGTAAAACCATTTCCAAGCTCACAAATCAAGTATGTTTAACCTCTAATTATAAAGCATCCATCCCTACCAGTAATAGGTTTAATAAAATATGGGTTCCATGCATTAGTTTCTGCTAAAAAACCATATAGTTTTCATACAGAAAGCCGTTGACAAGGGTAACTTTATTTTAAGGAGAATGCTGCCGCCGTTTATTTCGCTTGCATTATAATATAGCGACAATGAAGCCTAAACCCCGGATCCAGAGAGTCGTCGTCTTGAGGCATTTTATATGGATACTTGAGTAAGCTTGTCTGCTTCAGTTGACCCCATGCGTTCCCTTAGTGGCATATAATGCCGTAACCACACGCCGGTATAGACCTGAAAATTTAAACAGAATATGAGAGATCCAGAAATGACAGGCCAGTGACTTCAAAAGTGCAAACTTTGTGATTCCTTTCACTTTTAAGTCAAATTTAGTAGGGGTTTTTGCAACCAAAAATAGAGAATCACACTACACACTAGAAGAAAATAGCATGCGATGTTATATTTCGTTCTAACTATCATGATCATCCGGCATAACTATAACAATGTAGCTTTTGAGCCTTGAAGTATTGACTGACCTGTTGGGGTCTTATTATCTTGGTATCTGGATCATCTAGAGACTCTCACGCCAGTGTGCCAAGTACCCAGCCATTCGAGGGATTGTAAATAATACAGTGAAGAACTCTGGTGGAAATCCCATAGCCCTGTTGAATAAGAACTCAATTTGTCACAAATCATAGCACCTGGAGGAAAAACTAAAATGCATCTTACACGTTTGTCTAGTTGTTCAAAGTGAGCAGAGGAATTAATCGTATTTACCGGTATATTAACCCGGAATAGAAATCAACATTTGGATAAAGCTTCCTCTTGATAAAATACTCATCAGATAATGCAGCCTTCTACAAACTAATAGCTACCTGCAAAAGGAAAACAAAATAAAAGGTGAGAAAAAGAAAAGCATATTAAAACATTTACATTAGACAAGGAAACGACGGACGAGTTTAGAAATGTCGCTTAAATTTACAAAGTACTAATGAATTTTATTTAAACCTATAAATTGGAACCATATTATGCAACATGATTCTATTCACAGAAGCTGCCACCTAATACAAAGCCAACATGACTGAACTCCGTGAGTCCATGCGCTATTATACCTTGATCAGCTTACATGCCATGAACAAGTTCAATTTAACATGGAGTACTTAAACAAAAACAGATTAGGCATGAGAGAGAGGGAGAGGGATGCTTTATGTAAAACAAAATAATTTGGAGAGTCGTCGATAAACACCTCAATAAGAGGATCCCGGCCAACAATAGAAAAAACTTCCTCTGCCAAATTCTTTATCACCTTTGCCCTTGGATCATAGTTTTTGTATACACGGTGCCCAAAACCAGACATTTTCCGCTTCCTAAAGAAATATTATATATATGCAAAAAGTAAAAATAACATTTGAAAGAAAATACAGCACTGAAAGTGGAACTTTTAGCTTAATGCCACTTGAAGTTAACAGCAAAATTTTATATGCAACGTTCACCTGTTCTTGACACCTTCAATAAACTCAGGAATATTCTCTACTGATCCAATCTCGTTAAGCATCTTCAGCACAGCCTATAATAACCAAAAAAGAAGTTAAAAAGATGAGGAGAAGAAGAAAAAAGCTCAGGTATGGCTAGCACAAACAGTTTATGATACAAAAAGAATTGATATACTTAAATAAACAACGGGACAGATAATATAACATGTCGAGTGCAATTATATAATCTGAACAAGCATGTTGCAAGTTACAACACAATTCCTTTGGGACTTGGATTCCAGATCATTACTGATAAGCAATGGGTTAAAATGTAACGGAAAAATCTTTGGCTATGCATACCTCGTTTGCTCCACCATGAAGAGGACCATATAGTGCTCCAACAGCTCCAGCTAGAGCAGTGTATACATCAACTCCACTACAGATGCATTTACACACTGATAGTCGATACATAGAATTTTTGTTGTTCTTGCACAGTAGTAAAATAACATTAATAGACCTACCCTGATGCAAGATGCTGAGCAGCAGCTGTGGAACAGTTCATTTCATGTTCTGCACTCGAGCTAACCGAGGGTTGGGCTTGTAGTATGAAAAGAATGTCCAGCACTCGAGCTAGCCAAGGGTTGGGCTTGTAAGACCGGTTGCCCCTGAAAGTTATTAAAATGGACAAATTAGCTAGGAAGAGGTAGGCCTAGATTTTACCTACTAGATAATGATTACAAGGTTAAAATAGCATTAAGAAAAGGATTGACGGAAACAGAAGATAAAACTTTTTTCCAAAAGTAAGTGCAAACATTGCCATTAATGAGAGTATCAAAGGTGCCAAAGAACATACATTGAATCTAGCATATAGAGAAAGTTCTCGGAATAAGATAGGCTGCTGGAAGGAAGAACTGGAGGCCTTCCTGCCATCCTCAAATAAGTTGCCGCAGCAACGGTTGGTGCCTCAAAGAAGAATAAAGTTTTGTACTGATCTCTCAACATAACAAAAAAAGTGGCAAACCCAAATCCATGGAACAAAATAGAAGTAGCGAGTTCAGACACCAATGTTAAAGATATGTCCTAGGGAATAGAAGCAATTGCTTTAGAGTACAAAAGACACAAAGAGGGAAAATGAATTAAATGCACATACCTTTCCAAGAATGCGAGCTATTTGCTTGTCTCTCACTTGTTTCGACTTATAATCTTGGCCCTGCATTAATAGTAGATGTAAATACATGATAAACTCTGAGAATAAAATAATTCCAGAAAGGTAAATGTAACATTCAATATCTTAAAACAATTTGATCTTATAATCCTTACAATTCCAAAACTACTAGGCCCAGTTACCATATTTTTTCCTTCCAAAAAAAAAAGACACTAACTACAACTTTTATCCTCTTTTTTTTCTACCTACGTGCTCATATAGACCCATATCATGATTGGAAAAAAAATCTAAAGCGACACGATATCAACTCAAATGAATATTCAAAAGCCATTTCTTCAAACTTAAACCATCAACTTACTCTGAGAGCCAAAAAAAAAAAACTTACTCTGAGAGCAGGATTGGCATCAGGGTGAACAACAGAAAGGGCGCTCATTGCACTGACAAGTACACCCATCGGATGAGCATCATGAGGCATGTCTTGTATAATGTCCTAAAAAACAGAGAAAACATGATACAAGTTGAATAACTTCTGTTAAACTAGAAGGAATAGACCCGATTAATATTAATGCTGAAACAGAATCAGAATTTTGGCCATTAAACCAAAGAAATTAAAGAAAGCAAAGGATCATATTTATCATAAACATCATGTACATTGCAACAACACAAGGACTAGACAGGCTTATTTTCTTGAAGAAAGAAAGCATACTAGAACCCCTTGCGGCACAGCCGAATGCTAGGTAACAGCAAATTCCCAGTCTACTAGCTGACCTTCAGAAGGCAAATTCCCATACACTGAAAAAGCGAAAGCAAGTTGCTTAAACACATAACAAAATATATAAGAAAATGCATGATTGCAATCAAAGACAAAATAATATAAACCTTCATCGATCCATTATAATTTGATAAAAGCAGTGTTGAAAATAGTTTGCAATTGATATTTTAAGTCAAAGTCATGTCTGTCAAATTAGTGGTTGGAGAGGGTCTTGCTCATGCCATAGATACAGATCAACAAACTAGCATAAGTTTCAGCTTAAAAGTAACAAGTAGCCATCTACATTGAAATAGCCAACTCGCTTTAGCAACGCCATAACATCCTTGTCAATACCCTATCAACCATTCATTTAAATTTCTTCTTTTTTCTCACTTATCTCTCTCCATAACCCTCAATTGATCTTCAAGGCACACTATGTCACATGATTACATACAATCTCCGCATGCATCAATTTAAAGAGAGCCTCAATAATTAATTTCTTTAACCCATAAGATATTTCAATTGATTTTATCAGTCTCAAGCATCTTTCACAAATAATTAATCAATTCCCACAAACAATCACAGTTTGGATTAAGAAAAGAGGTGTTTGTAAATTTAAAAGCATACTCAAGAGGTAAGCCACTTCCAAGAAACTGGAACTCTCAGCCAATTATTCAATCGGATACCCTCTGTATCTAAGGATCCCCTCATCTCCATCTATATAAGAAATCGACGACCGAACCGGAGCAGTATTCAAGTAACCCGGATCATAAATTTTCAGCCCCTTGTCATCTTTCCCTGTCATTATCTGCAATCAAATTCAAGCTTATAATCAAATTGAAATCTCCTAAAATTCAGAACCAGAATTTTATACATAAATCAAAACAAAAAAATACAAACAAATTGATTTAGAAAACCTTTTTAAAATCGGTAGCTCTGACGGTGCCTTCGGGGGAGACAGGGACCTGGTACTTCTTCCCCGTCCGCTCGTCGACGACGGTTAACGAACCGCCAACGGAGAAAGGGGCGGCCTGAGCCGACACGCACCGTGGCTCGAGGCTCGAGGAATTCAGGTCGTTGGAGGACCAATCAGGAGCTGCCAAGTGGGCAGCAAGCACAGCCAAACGGGCCTTCACTTTCAAATCTTCAATTGATGACATCTTTTAAAAGGAAATCTCCAAAAGAGAAGAAGAAATTATTGAGATATTGATACGAGTTTTTCTTCCGGTTTCAGGGAATGTGTGAAGTTAGAAGAACACTTATATATATATATATATATAAAGAACAGTTATATATATACGCACACATACCTATACATATATATAATACTAACTCTTCAAGGAAATAATTTGGAATTTTCCTACTATTTCTCCTTTCTTTTTATTTTTTTATCAAATTACTATTTCTTCTTTCGTTCACACTGCGTCACGTTCTGCACATGATAAATAAAAATAGGGTAAAACTACACTTGTGGTCACCAAACGTTTGGAGAACTTGCATTTGAATCATTGAATTCTTTAAACTTATAATATTGAACTTTTTTTCGTTTATATTACAATGATTGCCCCATAAGAAAAATTAATATGACATGTTAATTTTAAAAAAAAAAACTTAAAATCTTCTTTTAAATTAATAGCCATCGATTTCATTTTGCCTACATCAATATTATCTGACGTTCTTTTAATCTTCGTCAAGCTCGGCCCTGAATCAGGGCATAAGAACACCTGTCCAAGGCTTATCGCTCAGGAAAATTACATGTTTGTAAATTTTTCGAATTATATTTGTTGTTAAGGGTCTATTTTTTCTAATACTTGTTATTAAGGGTTCATTTTTCAATATTTGTTAATAAAATGTTAATTTTTCTAATATTTAGTATTAGGGGTTTACTCTTAAAATTTATTTTTTTCTAATACTTGTTATTAGAGGCCCAATTTTTTTTCAATATTTATTATTATGTACATACTTTTAAATTCATTTTTTTCAATATTTGTTATTTGTGCCCAATTTTTTAATACTTGTTATTATGTACCTACTCTTAAAAAAAATCATTACTTGCTACTAAGGACATAGATTTAAATAGCGATATGTAACCGCAACAACGACTGTTATATGACAATATTGGCACTATATAAAATCGTGATACCTACAACCGTTATGTCTACAATAATATATGTTATTTCACAATCACAATACTCGCAGTGACCGAAATAACATCTAAAATATTTGTAATTACAATAAACGTAACATAATCGTAAAATACAATCACAACTATTATATAAATCTCTGATCGCAGTGACCGTATTGTTCTGCCAATTGGCAATTTGGTACTTAATACTTTTTTTGTTATTAGTGTCATTAAAGTATACAATTTTATTCATTTTCCCCAAAATCGTTTGTTTTATTTTATTTTATTTTAAACGTCAATCATAGCAAGTTGTGTGACACTTCTAACCGAATAAATGAGATTGACTTTAATAGAAAAGGATAAATAAACATGTTAATTTTTTTTAAATTTTATTTTTTTAATTTAATTCCTAAATCATTTTAATTGAAATTAAACCCTGTTTGTTTCTATATTTTTTAATTTAATGTAATACTATCATTTATTATTATTTATTTTTATATTAATACTATGTAATAAGGTGAAAACACATGTCATTATAACTTAGCGAATAATTTTATTACCCTGAATGGCAAGATCACGCCCCTCATTATAAGTTTGTACACATGCTTCTAAAGCTACTCTATTCGCTACGGCACCCGGTGTATTTCCCCAAGGGTATCATAAAGTTCCTCCATCGAATTGTAGTACGAAATCATCTCCAAAGATCTCGGTCAAAGCATGCATATGCCAAACATGAATACCCCTGAAGCTACGGGTAGAACACCTGATAGAGAAACTCAATCTTGAATGAAATAAATACCTCGGCTTGAATCTTTTTAATAAAATTATCACGTAATAAATCAACAAAGCCTAAAATTATTTCCATGTAAGGAATAGTAAAATTATAGAATACATTCAAGAAAACTCAAACCATGGTCCTTTGAAAATAGGCCCAAAGCTTAACCATTAAACTAAACTATAAATTTAAAGTATTTATAAAAAAAAAATCTTTTATATATAAGTTTAAGGTTCATGTGGTGATATTTATAATTTAAGATTAAAATTTAAAGTCTAAATTGTATAGTTTAATATGAATGGTTGTATAATTTTTTACTCATATTATGTGTCAAAATATAATCTTTTATAAAAAAATATTATTTGACTTATACCGTGGATTTGTTTTTATCTAAAAAGTATTAATTTTATAAAAATATATTAAGTAATTCTAACATAAATATTGTTAACGCAGAAGACAAAAATTGTTGTTTACCTTCTAAAAATAATGCAGGGCCCAAGGTCGTAGAATTATACTAAGACTCTTATTCAAAAAAAAATTATACAAAGACTCAAGGTCGTAGAATTATAAAGACTCAATTTTAAGCTGTAAAATAAGAAAAAATATCTGATATATAGTTAGTGTAAATATTAATTTATACAAACAAATTTATTTTAAAGTTTAGAAATTTAACATAAAGCACACCAACATATTAAAAAAATAACATAAAGTTTAAAATTTATAACTTAAAATAATATATTTATAATTTATGATTAAAATTTGACGTTCGTAGTTTAAAAATTTAAAGATTTAAGGTTAGAACTTTAGATTATAAGTTTTAAAACTTAAAAAGGCAGGTTCGCGGGGGGAAAAGTTTCTATAATCTTTACTTCAAATATTAACCATTAAAATAATACAAAAACCCAAACATATTTAAACCAAAATAAAAATTAGTTTTTTTATATAAAAAAATCAACATTTAATTCACGATTGGTCGCTAGTTGGGGTTCGGGAACTCCAAGCACTTATCCAGACCGGTTTTGAGGCTTCGTTTAATAAGGTATGGTCCAGATTTTTTTTATAAATTCCTATGCTACATTTTTCACCTACAGCCTGCTCTATATTTCTACCTTCCCCGAGGAACACAACTTAGCTCATATTTCAACCTGTCCTGAGGAACCCTGTTTTTGTTTTCTAAATGAACATGGACCATCCATTATGTGTATGATTCGTGTGCCGAAACTTTTAACTCCGCAGTCGGTCATGTTGGCACCGCTTTCACCTGTTAATTATAATAAAAGTCCTTAGCTAAGTTTACCGGATTAAAATCAAAGATCCAATGGTGTGACGTCGACGACTAATGTCTTGCGCTTTCTAACTTGGCCTGAAAAGCGAGTTCCACTTCCGTGCGTAGGTTTTCAACATCCGCGACGTATTCTCTGTGATCATCATCCAACATCAAATCCTCCAGTTGCTTCTTCATTCTCTCCAAAGCTTCACCCAATCCGCAAAACTCCTCGAAAACCATTGCTTCCGTTGTTTTCAGTTGCAGGAGACTCTTAATTGCGATAAGGGCCTGTAAACTCGAGGGCAGACAAGTCATAAATCAATGAAAAGAAATACCCATCATCACATCAGTAGTTGTTAATGTGTGTAGGCCACAAAACATGGAAACGAGGTTAAAGAACTACCTTCTCCTGGAGATCAAGGTCACTTGATGCAGTAAGATCAACCACAGACTTCAAGAATAAACGATTGCTGAAAAACGGCATTTCCGCTTTATCTATATTTTCTAACTGGCACTCAGCCAAATCTCCAACCAGAAACACAGCCTTCCTGCGTAACCTAATATCCACGATGGGACTGCTCAATATGTTCTACAGAGGGAAACTGTTGTCAATTGCAATTTGCAGGAGGTGCATAAAACAAGGGCAAACTCTAAATTCTATCTTAGATCACCTGAAGCATCTTGTCTCCAGCCTCCGCAAAGAACAATTGCTGACCAGCCACATTATTTTGGATCAAGGCTGAAACAGCATAAAATGCTTTAGTGGCTTCATCTGCGGAACCAGAATTCACCATTTTCATAAGTGTTGCCAATGCCCCAAGTTCCAGGACCTAAGACACGTACAACTTTGCAAAGTTAGTTGATGTAGAATATACATCGCTCATATGTCAAGCGGAAGAAGACTTACCTGCTTCTGAACATATGGATTATTTTGACTTGCTTTCCCTAGTATCCATGCAGAAATTTTCCTGACATCTGAGTCAGAGTGATCAAGCTCCCGTATAATCACACCATGCCCACCAAGTTTACACATATCTGACAAGCAAAACCTTAACGATGCGAGTCATATTTCTTTAGACATAAAAGAGCTGCCCAGAGGGAAAATCAGAGATAGCAAGGAAGAAGCAAAAGATACTACAAACGAAAACAGAAAGCACTTATAACTAAACCCCCAAACCCTAATAAAATGCAAAATACTAAATATAAGCCTAGAACCTTAATACTAGGGAAATAACAAAAATACAAACTAATATAAAATAGACTAAAAAATACAAAATAGCCTAAATATATGCAAAGATTATAATCATATCCCTAAGGTGTAAAACAAATTCCTACATAACTCAATCCTTAACTGGTATTTTCATTCTCCCCTAGTTGGGGGAAAGCTCTAACTTAAGTTTTTGAAAAATTCAAGCAAAGAAATTGACCATGAATAACTTCACAAGTGAAACAAACATCGATACAACTGTAATCCCTAGTTTTCTTTTCTGTGGTCTGAATCATTATTTGTGTTTTTTTATATACTTTCTATACTACCATACCATATCAAAGTTTCACAACAAAAGCCCAAACAAATAAAACCTAATATAGCAAAATTAGATAAAGCTCAATAATTTCCCAGTCTTAGCCACACGAAGCCAAACTGCAACTCTTGTGAGAAAACTGTAAATATTATACACATACTTATAGAGAAAGGGTTAAATCTTACTGACAAAAGTTTGAATAATGAGTATTTCAGGTTTAGTTAATAGCAACAAAGTGAAGAAATGACACTGGGAAACAACATTCCTAAACCCAAATAGATACTCATGTTAACAATTCAGATGTTTCTTTGCTTAAATTATTATGGAAATAATTTGGAAAAAGGGATAGATTTCAACTCCTCAAGCTGCTAATTAATCCAGCTTCGGAAAAAAAATAACACTTACCATTTGCATTATCGATTGGCTCAACAAGTATCAAAAGCTCTTGCAAAGCACGGTGGCGATCCTCCAAAGACAAAGATGAATTACGCAAGTCATCTAATGCGATTTGCATCAACTGTGCATCTGATGGCATTTTTAACTTTTCCATCAGTTCCTGGGCAACAAAATGCATCGGTCATGATTTCAAATATGACAAAGAAGCAAAATGAATGTAAAAACTGCAATGAAATAAGGGAGAAGGTTGACAAAGCTATTGCTGGATTATAGAAAGTAACACATTGAAACATGTGTCATTACACCTCATTTAAATTTCACTCTCAAGATTTTGACTAAAAGAAAGTTCAAAAATATATATTTGTGACCTATTAAGAAATAAGACTTTTAGGTGTGTGTTTTTTTGTATTATTATAACTTAAAAGTGACTTTATAATAATAAAATTAGAAATGTTATAAGCTTAGAACTCATAAGAATCACATTTTTGAGTAGATTCGTAAGTAAATTAGAAACCAGTCGAACATCAACCCAATATATTTGATAAGGGATAACATCACAAAGGAATATCAGTTCAACTCATTTCTACAAACTAATCACAATAATCAAAGACATTGTTCACTCAGTGATTCCACTCAAACAATGCACCACATTATATTATGATAAATAAATTTAAAAAATAAAGCAAAAACCTTTATTTCCAACTGACGCTGCCTAAGCTCCGAGGGAGAAAGACGTTGAGCATCCTGCGCCTTTTCTTTAAGTTTAACCGGATCAGAATGACCTGATTCATAGAAAACAATTAACGATTTTTTCCTCTAGTAGTTAAAGTGTCAGAAATATGGAAAGAGATGAACAAACCTATGGCCCATTGCAACATCCCTTCTAGGGAAGAAAATCCGCCGTCAATGTCATCGGCAGCAGCGGCGGTGGAATCATCGGCGTGTCCGGTATTGTGCGACAGATCCCCTTCTTCTTTGGCGGTCGACCAAAACAGCCCGGCAGAAAATGACTTGTTTTCGCGCTCAACCGAAGTCGTCGCCATCGTCATCGCCATAAATAACAATAATAATGACAATAAAGCTGAAATCCGAGCCATATCAATTGTAAACCTAATTTCGTCACTTGGAAACTACTCCCATCCGTCTAGGGTCAAGCTTAAGCCTGGATGTTTATTTTGATTTTACTATTATTCTTTATTAGGAAGACCGTGATTTGACTGCTTGGTAGGATAAGGCTCGGTTTAACAAGAAGTTTGGAATACCGTTCGGAGGAAAACTGGTTGTCAAACTAAAAAATGTCGCTGAATATTTTACGTTTACTTTTTTACCGTGTTTTTGTGGTTGATTTTAATCCCAAAAACCCGTTTTATAAAATGGTAAAACTTTGATATATAGGCTGTGTAAAATTAATTTTACACAAGTATGTGTATTTACACTATAAAAACTCAAATTCTAAATTTCTAACCCTAATCCTAAAAAACTAAACCTTAAACTTTAAACCCTATACACTAAATTTTAAACACTAACCTTAAATTATAAACCCTAAACCCTAAACTAAAACCCTAACCCCTAAAACTAAAAGTCACGTATAAACTAAAGTTTACACGGCCTGTGTATCAAAGTTTTTTCCTTTATAAAAACTGAAATTTCTAGTTTTACCAACGTCTATTTTTTAACCGCAAAATTAAGTTCGAGGCAGTAAAAGTGAACTCGGCTTAAATTAGGGATTGCTTTTGAAAATTTTGGTTAAGTGCTTTGAAAAAGTTATTTTGAACATTTGGGTTTAAGATTTTAGTATTTGACATTAATGTTAAAACGTGATTTTAAAATGATAAATTGTCTATTTTAAGAAAAATTATTAAATAAATCCGCCTCACCACGTCATTCATGGTCCATCCAATAAAGTTCATCAATTTCAGTGTAACTTCCAAATAACTACCTCTTTAATGACTTGTAGAAATGATGTGAAGATTCACCTTGACCAAAAATAAGATAAAAAAATGTTATTGGATGAGACCATAGATGACGTGGTGAGCTAGACCCATCTAATATTTGTTTTATTTTAAACATGATATTGTAAAATAAAATTAAATGAACGTAAGTGATATTTGTATTATTTATTTTTATTTAAAATATTAAAATTTTAATCTCATTTCAATGTTAATATTTAATATATTATTTTAATAAATAAAACATTACAATATTAATTAATTTATTACATTTAGTATATTAATTTAATTATTAATATAATAATTCAATATGTTTCATATTTACCATTAATATTATTTTAATATATTAATATTAATATTAGTTTTATTTTGATATTAATTGGTTCATGGAAAGAAAATGCATAATTATGATATTATAAATTAATATAATTAGTTAAAAAACTGAATGTAAAGTCAAATAAATGACTAACAATTAGTCAAAATTTTAATAAAAAGACAAAACGAACAAACAAATAAAAGAAACATAAAGCAATTTTGATGGTTAAAAACGTAAATTTTCTCAAACGTTTTTTTGGTTAACACAAAAGTTAAGAATTTTTTGGTTTTTTAAGTTGGCCGAAAACGTCGAAACGGCCGTTTTATACTGTAATTTTATCTCAAAAGCTGAGCGTTTTTCATTGCTTTTGAAATTTTTTAAAAGGAAAACTGTTTTGGCCCTCTAAATACAACAAAATAGTCCTAAGTTCTTGATTGAAAAAAAAAAACTTAATGGAAAAATAGGTGTTTAATTTGTGCTCCTTTTCCATCTAATATTTAAAAATTAATTTTCAAAAATATATTTAAAGTTTCATTTTATTTTATTGATAATTATTTTATTTTATTTGAATCTTAATGTTAAGTGAAATAAATTAAATAGTTGTTTTCAATCCGTTCTAATAAATCAAAATATTAAATATAAATAATTATAAAAAAATATTTCACTTTTAATAACTGGTTCTTCCATTATTTTTTAATAAATATATAAATTATGTCTCATTTTTATTTTAAATATCTACTCTTCATCAAAATAAATACTTAGTTCACGTTCTTAAATTATTTGTTAGGAATAAATGTCCAAAGTTTAAAAATAAAGCCCAGAACAAAATGTAAGGCGTTGAGTCACGAGGCAGTAGAAATAAAAAGGAATATTTAAAAAAAAAAACAAAATGGGATTTATCACTTTTTTTTCACCAGAATATTAACTTTTTGATATTTCTCATTTTGTCAATATTATATTTATAATTCTCAAAAATGTTAATTTTATTGTGCACATAGACTTTTTTTAACATAAACATAAATTCATTAAACCAAAGCAAACATTACATGTATCCAATATAAAAATGGGATAAATTTAGAGAATAATTCAAATAAAAGTTAATATTTAGAATATAAAAAATGTTGGGAAATATTTGAGGATATAAGCCATTTTCTGCAGTGCAAGAGGAAGACGCCACCTGCACTAACCTATATCCCTAAATATCCTTCAACATCACTTATATTCTAAATATTAATAACTTTTATTTAACCTAAATATCCTTCAACATCACTTATATTTTAAATATTAATAACTTTCATTTAGCCTATATATTCAACGAAACAATAAAAATGCCTAAACAAAGGCTCAAACAGAAAATAAAGAAGACAAAAATAAAGAAAATGCACTTAGGAATGATCACGATATTTTGGGTTAAATTGCAAACTGTTAAAAAGTTATATTAAAAATAGATATTCACATTGTGATGTTTTAAGATTGAATTTAAATTTAAAATTATTTCTTCCCTTTCTTCCTAATGAATATTGTCAAGATTCACTCGGATGAAATTAATTGTGAGTTTTAAATCAATGCTTCGGAGTTTTTTATTTCTAGATTAATTCTTTTTTATTATTTTTACTAATATATGAGTATTTTGGGTAAAATACGCAAATGGTTACTAAACTATTCAAAAAAATACAAAATAATCACCAAACTTTCAAAAATTACATAATAAACATTAAACTTTAATTTTTATTACAATATAGACACTAAGCTGTTAATTGTTGTTAAATTAAGTCCTTCTAATTTACACATTTAATCAATTTAATCCTAATTTAACCATCATTATTAATGCCTAAATTAATTAGGCGTGTAAATATTAAAGATTAAATGTGATGTTATACAAATTTTCGTAACTATCATTTCACCCAATTAACAACAATTGACAGCCTAATGACCATTTTGTAATAAACACTAAAATTTAATGCTCATTATATAATTTTAAAAAGTTTGGTGACCATCTTATATTTTTGGTATAGTTCAGTGACCATTTTTGTAATTTATCCTTTTTTCTTTATTCTAGACTTCACAAATGCTAGCCAAACAGGGGATTGTTAATCTCAAAACAAATCTTAACAACCTGATTCTGGGAACAGTTTGAATCTATTTGCTACCGTTAGGTTAAATCTGATTAAAGCAAAGCTCTGATAAAATCAATTATTGATCTCCTTCTACCGTTTGGGCTGCATTTGAGAAATCAACGCCCGTTAAATCATATTACTTTTCAAAAAAAAAAAAACATTAGGAATATATGATTTTCAAAACCACATTGGGAGGAGCTGAAACTGATAAAAATATAAGGATTAAAAACACAATAAAGAAAAGCTCTCTCAGAACAAAAATTAGTTTCCAACATGAACAATTTCGGACAAGGCTGAAACTTTTAGATTGAAGTTCAATCATCGAGAGCAGATGCCAAAAAAAGTAGAGATAATCGTAGAGAAAACAAAAAACATTACCCGATCGAATCGATTCGAATCTGGAGCTTCGATTAGAGAAAGCGGTTCATATCAGAAAAGAAATACGGAGAAGATAGTTCAGATCTAAAAGGCATAGAATTGGGGGAGGCAATTCGAAGATCGAAGAAAATCTTTTGCTGCTGAGTTGCTTCAGTCTATTTATAGTGGCTCTACAAACCCTAAAAGTCGCCTCCGTCTATCCACAGCCGAAAACGAAGGCTTTTTAGATCCCATAATGGGCTTGGATGGAATATTTGATCCATACTATTATGGGCGTGTTGAAATGGTTTTTGATTGTTTTATTTCAAGAATCAAGGCTGTTAAAAAAACGTAAAGTACACAAATGGTCACTAAATTATTCCTAAAAATATAAAATGGTCCTCAAACTTTCAAAAATTACATAATAGTCATTAAACTTTAGTTTTTATTACAAAATGGTCACTAGACCGTTAACTGTTATTAACTGAGAGACGTGGCAGTTATGAATATTTATATAATAACATATTTAATGGTCAATATTTGCACATTAAGTCAATTTAAACATTAGTAATAAGGGTTAAATTAGGAATAAATTGATTAAATGTGTCAATATGGAGGATTAAATGTTATATTATTCAAATTTATATAACTGTCAAGTCACCCAATTAACGACAGTTATCGGCTCAGTGACCATTTTGCAACAAATACTAAAGTTTAATGCCCATTATGTAACATTTGAAAGTTTGATGACTATTTTGTATTTTTAGAGATAATTTAGTGACCATTTGTGTAATTTACCCTAAAATGTTCATAACAATATTGATTGTTTTTGAAAAAAATTAATCACTTTTTAACTGAGTTGAAATTTAATTAATTCGTGATACCAATTGTGTGTGTTTTTTATTTATAAAAGGAGCAATTCATTTATAAACAAATTCGTACAAGACTGTGCAAAAACAAAGGCGCATATCCCAAAAAATAAGAAAACAGTAAGGCTAACATGAGCGCAGCGAATGCGTATATGTATTAATGATTCTTATAATAGATTTTTTTAATAAATTTTGATTACATAGTATAATTCAAATAAAATTATATATGCCGATAAGCGTATAAATTTCATGTAATACTTTACTATATTAAATACCTCGTGTGATTTTTTTTAATATGAGTATTTTAATTTTATTAAAATAAGAAAAATTAAAAAATACAATGAGAGTTTACGATTCAGATAAATAAATTTGATTCGGAAAGATTCTTAATAACATGAAAATTAACGTATTTAGATAATAAAAAAAACAGGACCCAACATAGAAAAAGGTAAAAACCTAACTCAAAGACTCGAAACAAAATAGATACAAACATTACCAAAGCTCGACGATGAAAGGTAAAAACTGACAACAAACAACATTAAAAAATGTATATTAGAATAATAAGGCACGTTGACAATACGGTCATTACCGCAACTCAATCACAAACAAGAGCAGTGACTGTGAGCTTGTATCTAAATCCAGTTCGATGGTCCAAAACAAGGAGATCAACAGGATAATCAAAAGAGTGTCATCTTGATCAGTCGTAGCGACGTCAAATTCAACTCTATTAGAAAATCAAATGAAAAAATAAGTGGCCAAATGACCGATTAAGAGAAGAGAAGCGTGCCAAAAGACAAATGATACGTACTAAAAGTAGAAAAATTCGTGTCACAATGATAGAGATTAAATTCAAAAATTAGAAAATAAAAAATAAAACAAACAAATAAATGAATATTGTCAACAGTCAACAACCAGCACTAAGGCTAGTGTCGTCGCCGGCCATGTAAAATTGAAAAAGAATGAAAACTTGAGTGGCAAATACCTCATGTGAATTTAAATTATAATAAGCCAACATAAGAACATATTATATGGTCTTAGTGATAAATAATGAAATATTTTCTCTAGTGATTCAAGTTCGAACAATGTTATCTGTAAAATAAGTCAATAATTAGTTAGTATAGCAAGACGAAATGTTAGATCTTTTAAGTTAAATTATATGTTTGAATCCTGGTGTTTTTAATGAAGTAAACTGAATTAGAAATTCCGTTGTCATACTAAAATTCATAGCATTCAATATGTATTAGTTGATTAATGAATCAAACTATTTAAATCTTAGTGCTATTAATTCAATATTTTATTAAGCTAATAATGAACTGACACGTAACATTATTTGATTGGCCATAAATTTATACTATTCCTTACTTGAATAATCTCCCAGATTTTGCATGAATCATATCTTAAATCCGCGATTAATTTTAGGATTCACTAAAATTTTAAAATATTTTATATTATCTCTTTATTTATTTATAAATAATTAATTCAGTTTCGTTTTTTCGTATTTCCTTTTTCTAATTAAATATTTTGTTATTGTAATTTTTTTATTAGATTTTAAAAACAAATTTTTTAACAAATTTTTAATATTAAAAAAATAGCATAATATATCTATTCTTTATATTACATAATTACAAGTAGGACCCAGTCAAATTTAGATTTTAAATATTGAAATTCATGAAGAACTCTTTTTTATAACCACAAATATATAATTTATTGATTGATTAATTTAGATCGGATATTGTATAAACTTATAACGAAGACAACTCTCTCAATTTAAATTATTTTATTCGCAACGTTAAGATTCAAACTTATAACTTTACTTACTAAATTACACGCGGGTGATGTGATAATTGTTATTAGTACTACCTTATGGACCCATTTTATAAACCATCATAATTCCTTTACCTAAGGTCCTGAAGCCAACCAAGTTGATCGTTTCCCATGACACCAAATTAGCTATTGTGCAATGAAAGTGACAGGGACAAAATCTAGTTCCCTCACGGGGGAGTAGGCCCATTCGCCCATGTTCTGTCCATTTCAACCATGCACCGGCAGAGACGAGATTCATTGAGACCCTTTTATCTCATTTGAGGTAATATTAGGTGCCACAGCTTAAAATAAAGCTAAAAAACGACAATTTTTGATTAAAATATAATTTTTTATTAATTGATAATATTATAAGTTAGAATGAGTAATATTTTAAGTTAGAACCGAAATTATTATATTATTTATATTATTTTAGGTTTATAACCGAAATTTTTAACAATTGAGTAATATTTTAAGTTGTAACCAAGATTATTACATTGCCCATTACATTGTAAGTTGTATTCTACCTTATGTAGCATTATAGATTAGAACATAAATTCAGGACAACCAAAATTTGGAGTTTGAGAGGAAATTTATAAATAAACTAAAATTTTATATAGGGAACAAAGGTAAAAAAAATTCTTTGGGTGGAGATTTTGAATTTGCCCACATAATAACATTTAAGGATGGAGGGTATCTTAACTTAGACTTGCCCTAAAATTACCCCTCATTTGATCAAATTCTTTATAATTAAATATTTTTTTAGGATTAATTTCTTTAAATACGTGCTTTTGAAAAAATATTAATTAATTTTAAAAAATAAACACCCACAACAATTAAAATGAGTATAAAACATCATTTAAAAAGAAATTATATTGTATCATGAAAAACAAAATATTTTTTCAATTAGGATTAATTCGATATTCCCTTAACAGTTATGGGAAAGATTATTTTTAAATTTTAGAGATTAATGCCTTAATTCTCCTATAACTATATTGATTTAAGTTTTCTCAACTGTTAGCGAATTTGAACTAATTTTAGAACCGAGGTTTTTTGTATAAATCTTTGCAGGCACTCATACGAGTTATAAGGAAAAAAATAGTGATTAAGTAATCTTTCTTCACACTTAACCATGCTCCTAAACCACCGATTTGATTAGGTTTAGGCTTTCGACCCGCCTAATATAATAAAAGGGACTAATACAGCACCAAGCACACAAAAATAGCAATACCAAATTACCAATAGTATAGGTTTAGAATTACCATGAAAAAACAAATGTCTAGAATGAAATTACATAAAACGAAATTGACATCAAATAAGAGTAGGCCACCAATGATGCTGCGAAGCTAAAATACAATGGATCATAAAGAGTAGCGTGGATATAAGGGGATTTAGATTTGATGATGAAATCAAATGTCCTTATCTCTCTTGCACTCCGATGGCATTGTAGGGTACCTCGACCTATCGTTACAATAGTTGTAAATGGTGAACTTGTTACGCACCCACCGCAGTCTGCGCCACTGGTAGGCATCGAGGTCCTGGAACTCCTTCTGATCCCACCACCTCTTGCCTTGAGTGGCGCAGAACTTGGCTTCCACGGATGACTCGCACCCGTCGACGTGAAAGCCCTTGTAGGCCGCGATGAATGGGGCTTTGGACCAATCGGTCTTCTCGAGACCGCCCCTGGTGGCCCAGTCATCGGCGTTCCATAGGCTGGAGTATATCTTCATTGGTTGGTTGAATGGGAATCTCACTCCCAGATCTTTGCAGTTTTTGAACACCCTGATTGGTACGTCGTCCACAAAGAACCTGAAACATTTTCCTTTTTAAATTTTTTTACTCGATTCGACTCGAAATATGACCGAATCTCCGGAGAAAAGTCGAAATACTTACACAATCTGATACAAGTTCCAGAGAACAGAGTAGGAATGGTAATCTTTTGCTGGGTCAAACCAAAGATAAATCCTCTGTTCTCTGTCTCCTTTCCCACCGGTAAACACATTGGTCTGAAGAATGTAAGGTTGTCCTGTCCTGTTCCCCAGGAACTCAAAATCTATCTCATCGTGCTCTGAATTTTGAGAAGATAACTGAAAAAATCAAATTAAACACATCAAAACTAAGATGTGGAAAACAAATCAAGTTTTTTTTTCTTTATACTTACATAAAAAGCAGTAACAGTTCCAGCAGAATCTCCAGGAACAAGCTTCATCTGCATACTGAAGTGTCCAAACAAGTAGGATCCTTTGGACTGGAAACCAGTACCTTTTTCCACAATGTGAAAACCAATCAGTTGTTAGATCGAGTGAAAACATGAACTAATACAATCCATGATCAGATTTATTACATACCGGTGTATTTGTCGAGGTGGAGCTGAATGTCGGAGCCGCCATTGAAGTACTTGATGTGGTCGAAAGCCCAAGTAGACATGTAGTTTCTGGAGAAAGGGACGGGAACAGGCTTTCTAGGAGGAGTTCCCATTGTTCCGGAGGCCATAAACAACACTCCCAGCAGCAGAATCCATAGCGGTGAAGAAGCCATTTTTTTCTGTACAACATGAAACAGACATTAAGATACCGTAATAAAAACCAACCGAAACTATTACAAGAAAACTTCAGACTGATTGAGAGTTTTTTTTCGGACAGATTCTAGAGCATTACCAGAACCACAAAGAGGGGTGTGGGGAGGAGAACGAGGTGGTTTGAGGAATGGGAAAACTAAAGCAGGGGGTGAGGCTTTATGAAAAAGTAAGGGCCTAGATTTACGTGTGTAGTAAAAAGTAATTTGGACCAATTTGGTTGGAATTTAGTTTTCTCCAATCGGACGAGGACTGGAAAGTTGAGAACAACAATAAAATACTGTAAAATAACTGGTACGTGTGTGGTCGCCATTATTATGAGATGTGTAGTCGGTCAGGCAATGGTAAAATATTGACTGTTCCTCACTCCCACAGAAACCATCTGTCGGCCATCATCATCGATTCATCGCATCATGATCTTGGTCGTGTTGATTTGATTTTCCCGGTTTCGCGCTTCGTCTTTGAATTATGAGTGGATGTTGTGAATCCAGCTAATTACTGGAATGGTAATAATTGTTGGAGTAAATTATGGAGCGCTTTCCTTTTGATTTTTTTTAAATAAACTTATTATATTCAAAGACATAGAATTATAAAAATATTATACCGTAAATATTAAAAATTTAATACGTAAAAATAAATATAATAAAATTTTAAAAGTGTAAAATAAATTAAAATACAAAATTTATAACTTTTAAAAAGACTTGAATAATCGGAATTTCGCTACCTTAAGACCGTTATAGTTACGGCCGCCGTTCACCGGGGCTTCGGACGTCGGCTCCCCTGTCATCAGGTCACCAACTTCCTTGACCTTCCGGCACGGGGCAGGCGTCAGCCCCCATACATGATCTTACGACTTTGCAGAGACCTGTGTTTTTGGTAAACAGTAGCCCGGGCCTGGTCATTGCGACCCCCTTTGTGAGGAGGCACCCCTTCT
>CM033726.1:56584562-56802029 GCA_019671005.1 Hibiscus mutabilis
TGAACAGAGTGCTATATGAAGAAAATAAATTCTTTCGTTATTTTTTTTTACATGTCGGCACAACCACAATAGGGAATTATAAGCATATACAAATTGGCCTCCTTCGTTGACAAAAACACTTGATGATACTCATCACCTAAACGCTAAACTGTTAAAAAACAGACAATTATCACAAAAACAGACTATAACTGCCATAAAAGCAGACGAAAAAACTGATATAAAAACAAACGAAAAAACTGCTATAAAAGTAGATGTTATAAGAATCTGACAAAAAAAAAACTTAAAAAATATTCATCAGCAAAAATGAAATTTATTATATATAAAACTAACAAAACGACCAAAAGTTATTACCGATGAAAAAAAATACGATGAAAAAAAAACTTTAAATAATTAAAAAATTGTAATCTCATAACAAATGAGAAAAAAAAACAATTTAATCAATTTGTTCTGTCACCTCGTCTCCTGCAGTTCCATATCAAACAATCACTCCTAGTTTTAACATCAATGTGGTAAGGTTGAGTAAAATTCAACTTAGACAAAAAAAAAATTGAATATTTTGCCCGACTCAACTTGATGGATGTAATTTTTTTTTAATTTGATTTAAATTATAATTTTATAAATTAACCTCGCAACCCGTTTTGTCTTTTTTGTCGAATAATAGTTTTCTAGTAAAGTTTATATATATAGGTAGTTTTTTTATATACAGCCCGTATAAAATTAATTTTATATAAGTCTCTATATTTACA
Organism: Hibiscus mutabilis; assembly: GCA_019671005.1. Taxonomy (NCBI): domain Eukaryota; kingdom Viridiplantae; phylum Streptophyta; class Magnoliopsida; order Malvales; family Malvaceae; genus Hibiscus; species Hibiscus mutabilis. The sequence continues at coordinate 56,585,309 of CM033726.1, forward strand.
CTATAAAATTTAAATTTTAAATTTTTAACCCTAACCCTAGAAAACTAAACCCCAAACCTTAAACCATATACCCTAAATTCTAAACCTACAACCTAAACCCATAAACTAAAACCATAACTCGTAAAACTAAAAGGCGCGTGTAAACTAAAGTTTACACAGCCATTATATCGAAGTTTTTTCCATATACATATATTATATTAGGGGTAATTATTCCATGCACAAACGCTTAAGTAAACTTTGTTTCTACAAGTGTCTTAGTTTTAAGGTTTAGAGATTTCATTTAGGATCTAATGCTTAGGGTTTAAGTGCACGAGTCCTGAATTTAGGGGATGAGATTAGAATTTAAGTTATATGGTTAAAATTTAGGGTTTACATGATAAAATATAAATCTCTAACCATATTACCATAAACTTAAACCCCAATCTCTAAATTATAACCCTAAATTCTAAACTCATACACTTAAATCTATAAAAATCTAAACCCTAAAACTAAAATATTTTTTAAAAAAATTTGTTCAATTGTCAGTACATGAGATATTTTTTCTTATTTTTGACATTTTTTTCGATTACCGCGTATGAAAAATGTTCATCTATGACACATTTTTTGAAAGATGTAAATAATATAAAATATATATTTTAATATAATTATTGATATTTAACTCATTAATTGTTAATTTGTATCAAATATTGTAAAAATTAATTATGAGAGTAATCCCTTCTATTCACTAAGTTAGAACTCTAATTACTTACCTTGTTTAAGGCATTAGTGTCTTATCCTACTTTACAAACTGATTATTAATAATATATAATATTTTTAAATATAAAAACCCCGAAAAATGTATCATATACTCTAGATTTAGAAAATATTTTAGTAGTACGGAATGGAAAAGATAAAAGGTGAAATATTGGGGGATCACAGGGCAGGGCACGTGGGATGGTTCGGAACAGTAGCAACCTGATCCTATAAGCACAAGCAATGTGTCACGGCCATACCTTCGTTCACTCGACAAGTAGGTCGTGCGACACTAGGAAGGGACGTTTCCCGACCAAGTCAGCCCTTGATTTCGGTGTATCTTTGTTCACTCGGTAAGTCAACCGTGCGGCACTTGAAAGGGACGCTTCCCGATCGAGTCAACCTTGCTCTCGATAGATCTGTCCCAGATAAAACAAACAACGCGTCAGGTCTCAAGCCACAACATAATCCCTCAAGCCACGAGTCGATACCGTAGGGCATAGCGGACGCCCATAGTCGACCCCCACCTTCCCCGAAGGAAAAAGTAGTTTTATTAAATAAAAGAAAATATTCGGGTTACAAAAGAATACTCACCCACACCATCGACTTGGGCGGTAGGGGCCACCTCGATGGTGTGTAGGATACGTACCTGTACCAGTGGATCAGTCCAAACTCTGCCGACTGTCCACCCCCTACATATATGCGAAAACAATTTTATGGAAATAACCCGAGTAGACACTAAAATGCTTAAAACGAGGACATTCTTCCCTAACTATGGAAATACAGACTCTTTTCCCTAAACATAACAATGATTGAAACGAGGACAACTTATTACCTACTCAACCATGGGGCCTTATACATAGCTAGCCACGGTATATCTACTCGGTTGTGGTCCTATAGAGGGGATGGCCACAACATTCTCCCCCACCTAATTTGTCGACGTCCTCGTCGACTTGGCAGACTTGAGCTTCACGCTTCCCGAACCCATCTCCTCCATCCATGTATAATTGCATTGCTGACAATGCCTTCCCAGTAGCCTTTGGAAGAATTTTGGCCTCTGCCACTCCTGGTTGCTCCCCTTGGAAGATCAGACAACTCGCCGAAGGGACAGGGACGGCTTTCGCACATATCATGAAGTCCAGACCTATGACGACATCAAAGTCATCCATATGGACTACTGTGTAGCTAATCTTTCCCCCCCATGATCCAATGTTGGTCTTCACATTCTTTACACTTCCCCATATACTTGATGCTTCAGAATTCACATCTTTTATTCGCCCCACATCCTTGGTCAGAGTCAGATTGCACATTTCCGCTTCCTCTGGAGAAATAAGGGAGTCAGTTGCTCCTGTGTCTACCAAGGCCTTTGTGACTTTCTCATTCAAAACTATGTTAACATACATCGAGCCCTTCCTTGGTTCCGTCCTAGCCTTGTCTTGTTCTGTTTGCATAGAATATAAGAAACGGATATAACCCATTCTAGCTGGTTCATCCCTCTTGTCATCCACTTGGTGGTCAACCTGATCCAAACCTTTTGGAGTAGTTCTCAGCGCCGATAGTGCACTCCTCTGTGGACATTCTGCCAGTCGGTGGGGACCCTAACAAAGAAAGCAGCGTAGCCCTCGCCTAGAGGAATCATTATTTTGTCCTCTATCTCTTCCCCAAGTAGAAGGTTTCTCTACTCGTGCCACTTTATAACTTGCTATCTCACTGTCATTGCCGTTACCATGGTCAATGCCATTACCCGTACTATTGCCATTGACATTACCATTCACATTGCTCCGACTACTGCCATCACCACTTACGGGTGTGCTCTTACGCTTTGTGGAACCTTCACTGTAATCACTAAGTCGTTCGGCAGCAGCCATCGCCTCAACCACATTTTGCGGTCTTTGTCTCTGGACCTCTGTTCTCGCCCATAATTTGAGTCATTCTAGGAAGTAGAACATTTTGTCCTGTTCGGCCATATCCTTGATGTCTAACATTAACGCGGCAAACTCTCTCACATACTCGCGTACTGCCCCTGTGTGTAAGAAATCTCTCAACTTCTTTCGTGCATTATACTCCACATTCTCTGGGAGGAATGCATTATTCAATTCCTTCTTCATCTCCTCCCAAGTCTTGACGGAGCACATATTGCCATCGAACTTGGACCGCCATCACAACTTAGCATCCCCTGTCAAATACATCGAGGCAGTGGAGACCTTGTCCTCATCTGATGTTGTATGCACTACTCGAAAGTATTGTTCAATGTCAAATAAGAAATTCTCAAGTTCTTTGGCATATTTGTTCCCTTCAAACCGTTGGGGATCTGGGACCTTGGCCCTCTGGCCCCTGTCACCTACAGTTGAATTGCCTACGGCCACTTGGACTAGGTTGACAAGACATATGAGTTCTGCCAACTCATTCTTAAGGTCACTCATAGCTTCTTTTGCTTCATTACTGAGTTCCTTTATGGCATCCGCCAGTTCCTGTTGGGCTTCTTCAATTTCCCTAACACGATCGCTCGTGACCATATGAGCTCTCATGGCAGCTACTGCAGCTTCCAGCTCTTCAAATTTAGCAGGGTCAACCGACCTATTACTTCGACTTTTAGCCATTTCAAAAGTAAGTATGCACCCCTGTATCCTGCAAGCACAGCCAAGCACCATTGTGCCAAGGAAAGAAAAATAATTGTCAGATTCCCAATGATCAAGTTAGACACTATTGTGCCACAAAACCAACAACATTATTCTTTTCAACACAACAAGCGCCTCTGCGTTGAACATAGAGGAGCCCCATAGGGGGTTACTTTCCACGTGACATCATGCTAGGATAATCATTTTTTTACGACATGCACCTCTGTGCACTGTTTGCAATATGATTTCCAAGCATGCATCAACGATTCACAAGTAGTCAGCTTCTCAATACTGAGGTAACCATAGTGATTAACGTCAGACACCTCTTGTGTACTAATTTCACTATGACGACCCAGCTAAGACTTCAAGACACATTGAGTGCCTCGGCACAAAACAACCATAGTGCGTAACGTCAGTTACCTCCGTAAACTGATGACACTATGTTTGAACTCGTTTGCACCTCTGTGTGATAAACGATAAGTGCCTCTTGCACAAAAACAACAATGGTGGTTAGCGTCAGTCACCTCTGTGTACTGATCCCACCAGGTCCAACTCGTTAGCACCTCTGTGCAATATAAAGATCGAGCACCGCGTATGCTTCGATCGCTATAGTGCTTACCGACAGACACCTCTGTGCGCTAGCTCCACTATAAAATTCACATGCACCTCTGTGCCACAAATTCACAACTGAGCACCATTGTGCCAAAGGAATGAGCGCCACTGCGCGGAGATAATAACCAAGCACCTCTGTGCCCGAAACAATAGTCAGGCACCTCTGTGCACTAACCAACCCTCAATTTATTTCACATTGTGGACTCACCCAACCCACTCCTTTTACGAGGGCGCTTGGTGTGGAGTCTAACCATCTAACGTCATACAAAGTTTAAATTCACATCAACCCGGCTCGAAAGCCTTGCTCTGATACCAAGTGTCACGGCCATACCTTCGTTCACTCGACAAGTAGGTCGTGCGGCACTAGGAAAGGACGTTTCCCGACCAAGTCAGCCCTTGATCTCGGTGTATCTTTGTTCACTCGGTAAGTCAACCGTGCGGTACTTGAAAGGGACGCTTCCCGATCGAGTCAACCTTGCTCTCTATAGATCTGTCCCAGATAAAACAAACAACGCGTCAGGTCTCAAGCCACAACATAATCCCTCAAGCCACGAGTCGATACCGTAGGGCATAGCGGATGCCCATAGTCCACCCTCACCTTCCCCGAAGGAAAAAATAGTTTTATTAAATAAAAGAAAATATTCGGGTTACAAAAGAAGACTCACCCACACCATCAACTTGGGCGGTAGGGGCCGCCTCGATGGTGTGTAGGATACTTACTTGTACCAGTGGATCAGTCCAAACTCTGCCGACTGTCCACCCCCTACATATATGCGAAAACAATTTGATGGAAATGACCCGAGTAGACACTGAAATGCTTGAAACGAGGACATTCTTCCCTAACTATGGAAATACAGACTATTTTCCCTAAACATAACAATGATTGAAACGATGACAACTTATTACCTACTCAACCATGGGGCCTTATACATAGCTAGCCACGGTATATCTACTCGGTTGTGGTCCTATAGAGGGGATGGCCACAACACAATGCATATTCCACTATTTCTATTAAAATATTTCAATTCGACAAGTGTCCCATTCTATACTATATTCTATACACTTTACTTTTATTTAATTGGTGTACTCAATTAACTAAATTTTAATTAAGTTAAAAAATGATTGTATATTCCCTCATTTATTTTGACAAGAAGTATAAATGATGATTAATATTGTCACAAGAGTTTTATATAAAATTACTAATTAAAAAATATTTATAATTTTTTGTTTAATATGCATTTTTGATATAACGTGTGTATTATTCAGATTTGTCTTTACCTTTAAATTGAAGAATATTATAAATTTAAGTATATTTATATTCAAAAAAGTTTAAACATGTTTGATCTTAAATCCTCTAATATATTGTACCAACAACATATTAACTAAACAAAACATAACCGAAAAAAAACTATTTAAGATTTTAGTGTGCGATTAATGAACTTATATATATATATGTTTTTATGTTTTGATATATATATATATGTTTGAGATATAATCTTCTTGTACCATGTAAAATTTGAAAGTTTTACGTTTTTTTGAACATTTGAACGAAGGTAAAATAAATGTCTGAAATTAACAGTAAAAAATAAAAATATTATCACAGAAAAAAGACTAGAAAATAATTGTAACTATTTATTTACCTTTATTCAAAGATTCAAAAAATATAAAATTAATTGAGCTTTATACAATATAAATAAATCTTAACTCTATGTGTTTTGATATAAAATATATTATGTTTTTTCTATAATATTTTAAAAGATAATAGCACAAATATTTTATGTACTTTGTCAAATTTGTTAATATGATGTCTAAAATTTATAAATATTTAATATCTTTTTATACTTTGCTTTCGTCTTTTAAAATGTTATCTTAGACTAACGGTGATAAATGATAACATGGCATCGACATGTGGCACTTTCTCAGGCTGTCACGTGATAATTTTTTAAAAAATAAAAAATATAAGGGCTTAATTACAATTTTACCTTTTTTGGTGATAAAAATAAAAATATAAGGGCATGGGTCTTATTTTCCTACATTTGCATGAAAACTTCACCCTTCTTAGCTGTCTGCTTGTCTTCAACTCTTTAATAATGCACTTTGCATCCAACCAATGCATCTTTGGCTTCTTTTATTACCATTACTTTTTCCCATTTTGTGTCCAAGGGTGGTATTAGGTTGAATATATGTAATTTTTATTAAACTTAATTTCGTTAATATTTTAGAATCTTTATCATCTGCATTTGATTTTAATGCCCTTTCAGATATTCAGATTTACTAAATAGTGTAAATTAAAGTTTATACAATGCGTATAAGATAATTTTTAATACTATAATCACAAGCACGTACCAATAAATGTGATTGGTCATTGGAGAAGAGTCCAAATGAATCTATTTGAGAGTATGTGTACAATCGGGGAGGAGTCAAAAATTTATTTAAAATGTGCTATTTTTAATGATATTTAAGAATAATTAATTATTTATAAAAGAATACCATTTTATTTATAAAATGTGTCTATTATATATTATTTTTTACTTTTTATATATAAATTATATAAAAATTATAATTTTCAAAAAAATGAGGTATCAACATACAGTCAAATTGTCAATGTAGTTCCGCACATGTGTACCATTTCCATAATTCGTGCAGGGCAAGAGTGGCTGCATATCTAAAAACATGAACATGGGCAAGTGTAAAACAAAGATGAAATTTATGGCCATGGGTGGTAGGGTAGGGAGCCCCAAAGGCTAAGGCCAATCCCTTTTTGATGAGGACAAGGTTGTCTGTATGTATGCCACATTTAAATATTTAATTTAATACGGACATCTTCAAAGTTTCAAACCTGAGCAGGTGATGGGTTCCTGATTTCTCCAACAACCAAATCTTCAAATCTGGGGCAGGGTCCTACACTGTATGCCCTTTTCCCTGTAGCCTCACTGTGTGATTCTCGAAATCAACAAAAAAATTTGGAAGGTTTCTGCGGGATTTCCCCATTTTAACAAATAAACAATCGGAGACTCGAGAATTTATTGAATGGTATCCGTGAAGAGAGTGTTGTAATTTTTGAAATACTGAATTCAACCATTCTATCTATACTGAGTGAATATATTTTTAAAAAATTCAAAATAAAAAATAAATATTATCAGATAATCACATTAAAATATTTAAAAAGAAAAATAATCAAAGTGTTGAAAGAACATTATAAATTTTCACTAGATTGATCGAAATGCTGATAAGGTTGCTCATTGCCTAATGTTGATTTAGTTTATGATATTATAATCGTAAGATATATGTTAATATATATTTTTAACCTTTCACAATTCACACACCTTATAGACAAAATAATTGAACCTAAATCTTCTAAAATGAACATTACTCGTCTTTTTATTAGAATCCCTTATTGAGTTCATTTATAGTGTTATGGTTTGTTTGCAGCTGCATCTTTAGCGGGCGTTCACCAGCCAAACGAAAAAACAACGGCAAACACGCCAAGGTTTGGCGCTGAACAGGCGTTACCCGCTTGATTTTATGCCTCAAACGGGCGTTTGCCCACAACTAGAAAATTTAACTTTTGCTCAAACGTGCGTTGCCGGCCAACAAACTTCACGACCTCAATGGCAAACGGAGCCTTAGTTATCTTGTTCTTTGTTGACTTATTATATGAATATATTTCTCCTTTCGAAAAAAGAAAGTTTATGAATTCAATATTACAATAAAGGAGTAAAAACAATAAGAAATCACATGCAGAAAACAAAATACACAAAATGTCACCATTTTTTAAAGAATAATAATGACCCTCCCAAATCATCCTTAGTTTGAATTTAGAGAAATTCTATATATTGTTGCAATATATACATATACATATAGGTATAATAGGGCTAATTTGTAAGTACACGGCATGAACTTCATGTCGTCCATGATCCAACTTTCATTTACCAAAAACGGTGTTGTTTGATCCACTGTTTTTCAAGGGAAAAAAAAACTTCACATATCAGTATCACACTCATAACTAGAGATTACCTGGCCACGATTCTGAATAGTGAATTAGGCCAGGTTAATGTTACAGGTTCGATATGAGTAGACATTATTCACTTTTAGTGCGATCACTAGACGAAGATTCGGTCAAGTTAATATCACTAGAATACTTTTTGATCCTCAACGAAATAAGAATGCTTGAAGTAATCCCGAGTAAAGGTAAAATATAAGACCAAACCTTTGATTTCTGAGAGCCAGATGCTGATGCAACCGCTGCACCTGCAAGGCTACCGATGGAAGTGTTCTGCAAGATCATCGGGATACCACCAACAACAGTTGGAAGTAGAAAATCCACCATGAATCGAACATTTGTGGCAGCTAGAGCATAATTGATGACGGAGGAAGGGATGGGAGAGAAAAGCGCAAGAATGATAAATCTCCAACCATCACGCTCGACACCACGAGAAAGGATATGGAAGTATTTATTGCTACTGAACCAGTTCATTGCAGAAGATGAACTTTTGAAAACCAGCCTGAACGAATTGACAATACCAAAATTGGTTACTATACGTAAAGAGGAATAACCAAAAGAAAGAATAATATATAGTTCTCAAAAGGAAAAATAGATCAATGTAATATCGATTCAGAATGCGAAGAAAAATGAGTATGCACACTCCCGGTACACCTAGCTGGATTTTGGTTATGTAAAATCAGGTATAAACAATGTAAACTTGGTTTTTTTTAATGAGAGGTTGCATACGATCAATTCACTAAGATAATACCCTTTGTCGCCATTCTTTCAATGAACATAGCTGGACAAACAGAGAGGTTAGGACTTAGGAGTAATACCATGCCCTTAATATTAACATCGGCATTGAAGAACACCACTCAGATTTGCCCTTAATTTATTATGCGCGAACTTCTGAAAAATATATCCTTTTATTATACTCGTGAATTTACTTTCTTCCTCCCGTTCAGTTCACTCATTTTTCTATAATATTTCAAGTATACTTTGACCAAACATGTTTTTGAAGTTCCCAACATGTTCCAAAGCATAAATCTGAAGTAAAAGACTGGAGTTGTAGCAAATCAAATCTTTGATTGAAAAATAGAAGGAACTCTATAGAGAGGAAAGAAAGGGAGTTTTCTCTATATCTTGATATCATTTATGAAATATTTTATTATGAACATTGAAGATTTAACTATTAAGGGACTTAAACACGATTTAGCCATAGAAATTGTTTCAATTGTGGGTTTAAGCCATTCGTTTTTGGTCAAATCAATGGTAAGTTCGTTACTACTGGGAAGTTAAATTATTGTTAACAGGGATAAGCATGTATCAAAACAATGAGATAGCACTTTCCTAGCATTTAAAAAACGGGTAAAATTTTGATACACATGCACAAGCCTGAATATTTATACTATAAAACTATAATTCTAAATTCCTAATTTTAAACCCTAAAATCTAAACCATAAACTTTAAACTTATACCTTATATTATAAACACTAACCTTAAATTCTAAACCTTAAAACCTAAACCCCTAAACTAAACCACTAACCCTTAAAACTAAAATGGGTGTGTAAACTTTACTCAGCATGTGTATCAAAGATTTTCCTTAAAAAATAAAGGAAAATATTTTGATACTAAGGGTTTAGGAGTTTAGTTTAGGTTCTAGGTTTTAGTGTTTATAATTTGGAATTAAGCTTGGCATTAGAAACCTAAGTAGATACGGTAATTTTCAACTCTATCTAGCTTTAATCTCATCATATTTTCCCCAAAATCCATTGGATTAATAAGGAGAATTCAATTCATTCAACCACGATATAAATAATAAACAGTTCAAGAGAAAGATAACCAATATTGAATCACAGAAGGGCCGCTCAAGCTCAAAAGAACACAAATTGAAGGAATTAAAGAAAATCCACACAGCAAAAGCAAGCAAAACCATCGGGAACATTAAGATTAGAATAACATAATTCAAAAATTAAAACACAGAATTGGAATAAAAGGAGAGCAGAGATGGGTACCTGCCAATCCAGAAAGAGAGGGAAGCTCCCCATAAGCTCAGCGGAAGAGACGCAGAGTACAGCGGGGAAGAAGCCGAAGAGCAAAGAAGCGCCGGCCTCGAAGAAAACGGCGTAGGCCAAGCAGAGGGAAATAGTGAGGGTGTGGAGGGAAACGTAAAGAGGTATGGCCCAAATCCCTAATCGGTCCGACCATTTCTAGAAATAGTGGACAGCGGCGTCTTTGTCCAGTCCCAATGCGCCGCCGTATTGCTTGGCTATAGCAATTGCAGCCACCAACGCCCCAATTTTGATCCAGCTCCCTATCTTCATTTTTTTCCTTTGCTTTAGCCGATGCTAAGGGTATACAAAATTACAACTGATTACTCCTGCAATTATGTACAAATTACCTTTAATTGTATTCTTCCCCATCCACCGCCTCCATTTGTATTTCCCAACATCTCTCTACAAGTCTAACCTTGCTAATCTATCCATATGATTGGGTAATAATTATGATTTACGAGGAAAAAATATGAATTAAAATATAAATGTATTTTTTTATAAATAGAATGGTAAAAATGTTTTTTTAAGAGTAGATTATCACTATGTGCTTTTTTTGGGAAGAGGGTAATGGCCCCGTGACAAGTGGTATCAGATCGACCCTTTGACTGCCCGATTTCACACCGAGCGCCCATGAGTGGGGTAGGCAGGGTGGACAACTGTAACAAGGTGGCCCATCACGAGAGCGGAAGCTCATGACGAGAGCGTCATGAGGTTGAGTGGAGGAGAATGTCACGCCTGAGAAGAGGCGGGGTCATTAATCCCACATCGGAAAATAAAAAGGAGGTCTTGGGATATAAATACGGTGGCGCTGCACATCCTATCAGACATATCTTTTGAGAAGAGGGTAATGGCCCCGTGACAAGGTTAATTTTTTTTAAATTTAGTCGAAAAAAATAATACATATGGTGATAAGTACAAAAATATCATTCTAGAAAACCTCGTCCAATCATCAAACAATAAAAACAAAATTCAACTATCGCCTTCTTCTACATGAAGCAAATCTCGAACCACACTCGGTGGTTGCGCGAAAGGAATAAGAGAAGATGATAAAGTATGACTTTGTTACTCTTAAATAACTTCAATTGTAAGCGTGTGTGAATTTATTCAAACTGAAAATTATGTAGTAGTTTTTCATAAAAATTCAACAATCATCATTAAACTCTTAATGTCTCTATTCAATTAGAAGCAAAAATATTGATGCAAGAAAGATGATCAAGAAAATTAATATTATATATTGTTCCCTTAAGGCCTTAACGATTCTGATTGTATTATCAAACTGCTACAAATAATGATCTAAGCATACTAAACCATTAATTTTCCATGATCATTGTGTGCGCCCTAATGATCAATAGACATATGTTAAACTATTATAAAAATAGATAAAAATTTGTGTTACAAAAACATATGAACATGCACAACAAAATGTACGAAAAAATGAATTCAAAATATAAAATTTTTTATTTGTAACAAGAAAAAAAAAAGAAAAGTCCACAGTGGAAAATGTGTTTGCCAAGTAAACTAAAAATGAATATACCAAAGAAGCTAAGGAGTTTTTTTCCCTCTCAAACCTAATCCAAAGACGTTAAAGGATTCACAAAATTAAAGCACATCGTATAACATGAAAAGATGAGTAACAAGGAAACTAAAGAGTTTACACTTGACAAGATTAAAATTAAGGGTAAAGTATAGAAATGGTCACTAAAATATCCTTAAAAATACAAAATGGTCACCAAATTTTCAAAAATTACATAATGGTCATTAAACTTTAGCTTTCATTACAAAATGGTCACTGGGTCATTAACTGTTGTTAATTGGAAGACGTGGCAGATACGAAAATTTATATAATAAATTATTTAATCCTCAATATTTACACATTTAATTCATTTAGACATCAATAATGAGGGTTAAATTAGGAATAAATTAATTAAATATGTCAATATGAAAGATTAAATGTTATATTATTCAAATTTCTGTAACTGTCACATCGCCCAATTAACAACAGTTAACGGATTAATGACTATTTTATAATAAAAACTAAAGTTTGATGCTTATTATGCAACATTTGAAAGTTTGATGATCATTTTATATTTTTAGAAATAATTTAATGACCATTTGTGTACTTTACCCTAAAATTAAAGTAGTCCGACACTACTGCCCATTAGATGACCTAAATACTTGGTGCATGGGCTCAAATCCACCAAGCACAATTTATCCAATTTTCTTGATGAACTCGTCTGTTAAGTAGTCTAGACACTTTCAACTTGGTTAACTCTTTAATGTATTTTGGTAAAATTTAGAAAACAACTTAATCAAAATTTAACCAAACAAACCTGATGAGCTTGAGCAGGGACGGAGTCAAGATTGAACTACGAAAGGACAGACTGATTAATTTTGAAATAAATAGGTCTTAAAAAGTAATTAAACTATAAAAATGAAGAGAGTTTAGATTTAGTTTTACAAAATTTAAAATTGAAAGGTTTTAAAATTAATTAAACAAAAAAAATGAGAGATCAAGGTTTAATTTTATTAATTTTAATTAACAATGTCCTAGAAAACAATAAACCATAAAGAAATATATTTAATTACAATCATTTTAAAATTTATAGGGCCTAAAATACAATTAACTCATCAAATTTTAGGGGCAATTACCCCTCCCACGTACAAGGTGGTTCTGTCCCCGTGCTTGAGCCTTTAACAACCATGGATGGAGGCCTATACTGGACCTGACCTCACTGGAGTTTAACCCGTGCACGTAAATCCGAGGGTCAAAGTCTAAGTTTGAATTGAATTGAATGGACTCTCTTAAGTGTATATATTAAATAGTTAATCGAAAAAACTAAGATAATAAGTTAAAAGGAAAAGACATGGCTCGGCTCAACAACTTTATTTTATTAAAATAAATAATAATATAATTATAATAATATTGTGATGTTCTAGAATTGAATAATCGATGGTCACCACCCATTTGTGTTCTAACCAAAATGCTTCAAAACATATGAGGAATTTGTACGATGAATCTATTGAAGTATCCTTCAAACCAAATAATGGTTTTGATTCAGTCGATGTCTCAAATGTTCATGAAACCTATCAACACTTTTTTTTAGAAATTTTATTATTTTCTAATACCATACGTAACAAATAAATTGATAAATTGAATAAGTAATAATGATTAAATTTATAATTATATATATATATTTATTTAATTATCATTTCAAAATATTCATTAATTGTTAACGGTTAATGACCTTGTTGCAATTATTTAAACTATTAATTAGTTTGATTGATAAAATTAAATGGTAGACTATCAAAATAAAATCGGACAATAATTTAGAGATCTTCGAATTTGGTCCTGTTCCATACCGTTTCGTTATAGCTTCAAACCTGTAGGACATATACGGGTCACCTACCAGTCCACATTGGGTCTGGTTCAAAACACAGACGCGGGGGTAACGAAATGGCCCCGATTGGCGTCGGAGAATATTAGTAATATAGTATTTGTCAGTAAGGTATTCAAAATCGATCAAATAAATACTTAATGACCCGATAAATTTATAATACAAATTAAAAAAATAAATAATAATAATAATATTAAACTTATTATATCGCTTGATACCTATTGAGTCGATTTTGAACGTCTCTGCTTGCCAAACTTAGAATAAGGTTTACCATTGTCTCACGCCTCTTTCTCTTCTGTATAGTAAAATATAAATTCCCTCTTCCTCTAGATTCTGGTCTAAGTCTACGGCTTTCTCATTTTCAATTCCATCGCTACTAGTGGTTGACCACTTGTAATATATATAGTTTAGTCAAATTATGGTTTTAGTCCTTCTGTTATACTCATATTATAGGCAAATTTGATCTCATAAACTACGATTCTAGGGTTTGTTCTTCTAGGGATGGGTTAGAGACATCAACGATTAAAAGATTTAGGGAGTCGTGTGTAATTTGTTAAAATGAGGTTTTCAATTTTTAAAAAATAAATACTTTTTGTGTTGTGCACGTGGTAGACTGACTTTTAAATAAAAATAAGTATGACATGACTTAAAATCTATGAAGTACAATATCATTTTGATTTTTCATGTGCTTTATGTTACGAGGCAGTTACCCTCTTCCTAAAAGATATGTCTGATAGAGTGTGCAGTGCCACCACTTATATATTTCAAGATTTTTTTTTTCTTTTCGATGTTAGATTAATGTCACAGTCTCTTCCTAAGCGTGACATTTATCACTAGTCCGAAACTAATCTTTTATTTTTTCCCCTTGCAACTATTTAACTTAACTCATTTTGGACCCTTTTTTTCGATACATTTTACTGTCTTACACATGTTTAGTGTTTAAAACCACTCATGGTTAGAGGAAATTTTTAGAAAGACATGGAAAGTCGCATATCATCATTTTCTTTTTTTACAACATTCTTAATGGGGTAAAATTTTAATACACAGACTGTATAAAACCAATTTTATATAAGCCTGCACATTTACATTATAAAATCCAAAATTTTAATTTCTAATCATAACTCCAAACCTTAATCCTATACCCTAAATTCTAAACACTAACCTTAAATTCTAAACCTTACGCCCTAAACCTCTAAACTTTAAACCCTAAAAACTTTAGTTTACACGGCCTGTGCATCAAAGTTTTTTCCTTCTTAATGTAGTATCACGATAATATTTATTCTATTTTTAGCACTTAATAAATCTATTTGCATCTTGTAGATAAAATTTTTCGAACCCGAATTTCTAAGGAAGAATAACATTCCATACCATCGTTTTATAACTAGAATAATTGACGGTGTTAAAAGTATAAGGGACCAAGTTCTATCAAATAAAACTGTTAGGGTTAAATTTCAAATTTCATCAAAAATATAGGGACCAAAACCACAATACCAAGAAGTTTTACACTTTGAATTTGCATATATAGCCGCCATTATTGGTATTGTTTCTCTAGCACCCTTCAACATTATCATCTCAAACTCGGTTTCATCGTATTTAAATCAACCCTTTGGTGATAAAAGAATTTGCATGGCCTAAAACATGGGCACCAAACATGTAAATCCATGGTGGTTTCGGTTATTGAGCAACCGCTTTTCGTGCCTCCACCACCACTACCACCAACGCCGTCGTGAGCCGTCTCGTCGAACACTCAAGGTCATCAACAGCGACGGGCGAGTCACGACATACGACCGTCCCGTTCACGTTTCCGAGCTCTTGAACCAGTTCCCGAAGCACATGATCTGCCGATCCGATTCGTTGTACATAGGCCGAAAAATCCCACCTCTCTCCACGGACGAGAAGCTCCGCCTCGGCCACAATTACTTCCTTCTTCCCCAGAAAGTTTTCCAATCAGCTTTGTCATTCGTCACCATCGCCTCCTTCGCCAACGCTCGGTACTCGTCTCCTCGGTTGCCGAACAAGGCCGCCGCTTGTCAACCGTTCTACGTCGAAAAGAGTGAGTCCAGGTGCTTGAGAATCCGAGTTTCCGATGAGTTTATACGCGAGTTGATGGAGAAAAGTAAAACGAAAGACGGTGTTAAAGAGAGTTGTAGTAACAGTAGTGTATGCACTACTCCTCAGTTGCAGAAACAGTACGCGTTGCTCGTCGGTCCGTCGCGCCGTAACTGGAAACCGAAGCTGGAGACGATCAAGGAGAAGAAGAAGAGAAAGATTTTGGGTTTCGGATTGAAGAGAAAAAAGAAATCGAAACCAACGATTAAGATCAAATCGTTGGGAAAATCATGACAACCGATTTTCCTTTTGGTTTTTGACATTTACGGTTCTATTTGTTTGGTTCCCCCCTAGTGTGTAGAAGAAAGTGAATTAAACTATCTCAAAGCACTGTATTTAAACATATCGTGTTGTTAATATATATCTTGCTGCAGACTACAGAAAATTGTTGAGTTCGGAGAATTTTGTCAGTTAGACGACGGAAACAGCCACCGCCACCGTCTATCGGCTGGAGTCTGGACGTGTAAACAATAATCTTCGGTACAATAAGGCATAAGCACAAGCCGGGCAGGCTGCTAAATCTGCCCATTCGACGATCTCTCTCGCTGTTTGTCAAGAATCTTCCGTTCAAAATAACCCGTGAAAATCGCTTCACCCTCAAATTTAGTGAGTTTTTTAGGAAAAAAAATAAGGAAATTAAACATATATATATATATATAAATCGGTCCACGCTGTCACGTTTTAATTAAATAATAATTTTTAACAGACGTTAACGAACAAACACATAAAATAATAACGTTATAAACGTTACATACCTATTTTGACCTAAAAGAACTTTAGTCACCTAAAGCGGTATATATTTGAACACCTTTTTTATATAGAACATATTATTATTATTATTATCTTAAAAAAAACATATTTAGTAATATATGTAATTACCTATCATTTATATATATACGTATTTATTTAATGTGTGATTAATACTCCAAACTTGCATTTAAAATAAAACTTACTATAAAATCTTTGAATTCAGTAATAAAAGATGATATTTTTCTTCTTAATTGACCCCACTTCGAGTAATGTACTCTATAAAAATACGTAAATTTATTCAAATTAAAAATAAAAATAATATATTATAATTAAATTATAATACTAAAAAATCATCATAACACTTCGTAGGGTCTAATCTTTTGATGTCTTTACCTACGTATAAAGTGTGTTCTACGTGGAGTTGCAAATAGTTCACCGTTCCTAGTCACCATAAAGGCCGTTGAAGTGAAATTGAGTTGTTAAAAAATAAATTTTATATAATTTCTTACAAGATTATTATTTTTTTAAAAATTATATGCAATAAAATATAATTAACATTTAATGTACAATGTGAAATTTATTAAATTAATTCTTCTAACATTTATCACAAAATAATTATCCTTTTTCTCACAAAATATGTACGATATGGTACACCACTAATATACCTAAAATATACTTTTTACTTGAGGTGACACTATACTAACATTCAAACAACTAAATAAAACGACTTGAAAGAATCTGCAATTGTACCAATGTTATTGTAGATTCATTCGGTTCGAGTATGTCATTGCATTTTTGAATGACTTCTCCATCTTCGTAACACAAACTATAATTTCTTCACAAAATAGTGGCGGAGTCAAAATTTTCATCTAGTGAGGTCAGGAGTAAAGTATGAGGCATTGAAGATTCTCATTCCACTACAATAAATATCGTTGACCTCATACCCTAACAAATTAAGTAGGGTCGAATCTAATATTTTTATGAAAAATTCTATATTACCACATTAAAAACCTCATACACAACAAATCAAGTAGGGTCAATTACGCCCCCACTTAATATGCTACATCTGCCTATGTTCGCAAAGTTTTTTTGGAGTAAAAATCTTCTTGCACCATATAAAATTGATAAATTTTATACTAATTTAGGGCCATTGGATGAGTGTAAATTAATCCTTGAGATTAAGAGTTGAAAACGTGGAGATTTTCAAGGGAAAAAAGAGAGAAGTTTAATCTTAGTCATTAATTTACAATCATACAATGGTCCTAAATTAGCGTAAAACTTTTGTATTTTACATAGTGTAAGCGGACCCTAACCAATATATATAAATGTAGGAATTTGGATCCTATATTATTTCTTTCAACAACTAACCAAGTACAAACAAATCTTCTGTCATTACAGGAATTTCAATAAATCAAAATTACATTAAACTACAAATACAAAGTGTACCTCATTTGCAGAACTTGAACACACTTTTCGTCTGCACAAGGACATAACATACACCTAAAGGTATATAAAAAAGAAGCTGATTGAAGAAAAACCTAAACTGAACTTATTGAACAAATAATTCCTTAAAAATTAAATAGCTGACTACTGCAAAAAACAGGCATCCAGTATGATATGATTTTTCACTCTAAAAAGATTAAAACTCAAGTAGTTTGTAAAAAATCTAGACAAAAATTACCGGTGCTGTGATCCGCAGCAGCGTATGGCGATTCCCGATGCTCTATCTACGAAAGAGACTAAATCCAAAAGTGGGTGCCCCATTGTAATATATTTACTTGAAATAGTCTTGCCGGAGATTCATGATAAAGGTAGGGGATGACCCATCATCTTTCTGCTTCCACAGTTCCCCACTGCCTTGGATGTACCATGATACTGTAGGGGATAACGGGGTGTATAGATCTGCGAATGGCAAAAAAAACCTATTATCATAAGAAAGATGAGTGCAAGGTTTCGTAATGTCGGGAAGGATTAGATCCATGCCCCTTATATCTTCTCTATATAATTCTAGTTCTAGTTTTCATATTTTGCTTCTTTAAACACGTGTCATTATCAGGAGGGAATTGGGAGGCAATACCAAATTTGATAAACAAACCGTGCCGTTTAATTGCAAATCTCACAATGATGCAACAAAAGGAAGAAAGAATGTTTCCAAGATTTATACCCAAGTCCTCCAAGCAGTTCTGTATCTCCTAGAGTTCTTAAAAAGTTGAGTTTCATGATTCCCTGTTTGACCTATCTTATTTGATTATTGCTACCTGAATTTCAAAAGATGAACAAGCAAACTTAAAAGATAGGAGCTGGTCTTATGGGTTATTCATATACATGTGCTAAATATTGTAAATTTCATCCCGACTACATTTCTGAAAGGCTATAATATTTTCAATGGAATGGCAAGAAAGCCTAATACATATACTTAAAAGTTTGGTGCAAAGTTTCACCATGTATAAAAGATAAGTAACTTCAGAGAGAGATCTAATTCAAATAATTGTTTCGGCAGTAGCACAATGGAGGTTCAACTTGAGGCTGAATCTCTTTACTGTTCCTCAAGTCTTTGGAGGTTTTGGTTCAAGAATATTTTTTTTATAAGTTAGAATTTTACTAATAGTTTCATATTTGGTAGCGCAGACATTACATTCCTTCGGGTTTAAGAGCTTCAAAATCTGACTCAAGGCCAAACTTGCATATAAGTTTATTAAAAAAAAATCCCTTTTCTTTGGACATGTAATAAGCTAAGCTAATCTCAATGCTCTTATTGGTTAATAATACATTTCCAAGAATCAACAAAAAATGTGCTTAGTCCCATATCACGCTTTTAGTAATAATGCATTCAAATTCAGGATTCAGGAAGCAGGTGGTCTAATTCAAAACAAATTCTTCATCAATTCATATACTAGATATACCTGTGATAAGAGGAGTATCTGGATCTCTTGTACTATGCAATACAGCAGTCCCAGATAACACTGTTATGAAACCACAAAGTTCGGATGCTATGCTACTAGCACTTTGATCAGAGTAGTCCTACAAAACAAGGAAAAGGAACTATAATGAGTACATATAGAGACAGAGGAGTGAGCCAATGACTCACGGATATTAAAGTCCTTGGTCCCAATGTTGTCAAGGGCACAAAGCACACTTTAGGTGCTTAAACCCTCATATTGCCTCAGGTACAAGGCGCAAAAAAAAAAAAAAAACTGGCCTGAGTGAAGTAAACTACAATGTGTAAATGTGAGTTCTTGAAATATATATATACATATGTATAAAGTTTAAGACATACAATAAACTCTAAAGTGAGGTCTAGTTTATCTGCAAAACATGAATTTTTTTATTGGTTAATATGCATGAATTCATTGTGGTCAACGTTTGTTGTTGAATGCTCAAATATTACGAAATAAAGAGTTCGGTATTATCCCTTTCATACTAGTAAAAGTATATTAAATGAAAAAGATTTGAAAAAGTAAAAGAAATTAAAGAGAAATTCCATCAGGCAGGCCTTTTTTATGCCTACTTCCTAACGAAAAAGTGCACCTAGGTGCACTACCCATGTGTCTGATTAAATAGGCCTGACCTAAAAGGGTCTAAGGCGCTTTTGTTGTATAATGCTAAGGCGAAAGGCACAGGCATGCCTAGGCAAATGCCTTGACAACACTACATGGTCCAATGATGCTTGTATGAACAATTACTTGAATTATTCATATAATTTATCCACGTATATAGAATAAAATAGTTATCATGTCAGGTACATCACGTCTGATTGTCTGTGCCTGAAATGCATGTTTGCTTCAACCAAGTATAGGGGATACTTTGATAATCAGGAGATATATCAAATCACCAGAAGAATATTTTGTTAAGAAAACATAGATATATCCATGCACATATGATAATTAGGAAATACACCTTCCGTAAAATTTAGGCCTCGAGAATTAAAAGGGGGAAAAAATAAAACTGAAGCTTATTATTCAAAGTTTGCCCTCATAGCAGGGAGCCTGAGTGCACAAGTAAAATGTTCAAGTCCATTTAAACTACTAGACAATCCCTAATCCACTGAAGTACCTGACATTAAATTTGCAGTGAATGTGCTAGTCATCTCAAGCGCATATAAGGATACACGTATATACAACAACTACTCAAAAGAAAGTAACTGAATTTGGTTCCCTCAACCACGAGATTCAGTGATATGCTGGATGAGTCTTTAGCTTCCAACATCAGAAAATATCCACGTCCATTAAATTCCTATTCAACCCCTTATCCACAGAAGCACCCATCATCTCAAGCACATATTGAAATACAGTAAGAATATCCACAACCATGAGAAGCGCAGCTATATCCTAAACATATCTTTAGCCTCCAATTTCCAAATTTACAAGTTTCTCCCCTCTCCCCCAGAACCCTGTCCCATGTATGACTTTTAAGGAATAATTTTTCATGTTGCATTTAATATGCATCACTTCTAATATTAATGATCATTGATAATCCATGCATTAGAAAATCCACTTTTTGGCGAAGTTTGCAGATCCATGTATGTGTGCATGGGAGAGGGAAATACCTTAAACATTATTGCACTTGCTAAAATTGTGAAGGACGTGAACAATGCATAATAAATAGGAGAAACAATTGCCGTGTTGAAAGTATCCAATGCCTGCAACCACGTCAAAGCATTACATAAATTTGAAAAGAATTGGAACTGCAATCAATAATGGATTTCTCTTCTCTTCTAACTCTCTTTCAAGTTATAGATGGCCAAGAATTATTGTCATTTACTGTCATGTCCGTCCCATTTTGGGCATGTTTTGACAGTGGCTTAATTAGTGCTCTCTAAATGTGACCATGTTTTAACTGTTCCCACCCCATTTTGAGCATGTATCTCTATCAAGCACAGATGCAGGACTGATAGTTCAAAGATTCCAATGTAACCACACTTCAGAATTTAGTGCTCTCTAAATGTGTCCACACTTCAGGATTTCTTTGAAGTTTAAAGAGATATTTAATTTCTTATAGCTTTATATTTTTTAGCTTGTTTAGATCATTTAAGTATGCCGCACATTCCAAGTAATTAGGGTCCAAGTTTTTGTTTGGTATTTTGCATCCATGTTAGGGTAGAGGATCTAACTTGGCTTTTCCTTTCACATTGCATTTTTTACTTTGTTAGTTTTATTTTGAAGTTCAAGCATTCGTTGAGGTCCTCATTGAAATAGGATTTGTAATTCTTTAAGGGACAAGGGTGCTAGGAATCTACATAAATAAAATAGAATATTATTAGAGAATCAATGACATTCTTACTTTTGTGATGGCAAGATGCGCTCAATCTCAGGTGTGCTAAGGGTCCTAACTCCTAGGAGAATATTTTATTCATGCCGGTTAGCAAATCAAATCTCTCAAATAAACAAATTTTTAATGGCAAAACACATTTTCTAGATTTATATAACAGAAGTGTGGGATTTTTTTTTTGTTTCAAATAGTCTTGCTTTGGAAGGCAGCAAATATATTGATAGGAGCCAAAATTCTAAGAAAAGGAATAACGAAAATAGATAGATAATTTGTAGTAGTGAAGAATCTTAACACTATTACAACCAATAACTATGAGAATTCAAATAATAATAATCATGATGCAACTAAAAACAAATCCTAGCCGATTTATAATAAACATCCTAAACTATTATTTGCTGAAAACAAAGGTAAATTCCCTAAAAATAGAGATAATGAGAACATGGTAGATAGTTGTGGGAGACATGGGAGTTAAGTGGAAGTTGCAACTCCTCTTTAGGATCATGGGATCATGTAGGCCAAATAGTTTGACCGTATCAATACTTCCCCTCTGAAAACTCGGCTTGTCCTCAAGGCGAAATGAAAGATCGATATTACCCTCATAAGTATAATTAACAGTCTGCTCGCCATCTGCGGCCGTTAATCGAATTATAATTTGGTTTCCGTACGTAGTTGTGATATGACACCCTGCAGTAACTGTAATTTGAGGGGAAGAAAAACCTACTGCTTCTCCACCTATACTAATAGCCTTTGCCCTTCCACTAGTACAAGAGATCATAAACAATGATGAAGATGCAAAAGACAATAATAGTTTAGGAGAGTGGCGCAGCGGAAGTGTGGCGTGCCCATAACCCACAGGTCCCAGTATCAAAACCTGGCTCTGATACTAAAAATGATAGGAGCAAAAATTCTAAGAAAAGGAATAACGAAAATAAATAGATAATTTGTAGTAGTGAAGAATTTTAACACTATTACAACCAATAACTATGAGAATTCAAATAATAATAATCATTATGCAACTAAAAACAAATCCTAGCCTATTTATAATAAACACCCTAAACTATTATTTGCTGGAAACAAAGGTAAATTCCCTAAAAATAGAGATAATGAGAACATGGTAGATAGTTGTAGGAGACATGTGAGTTAAGTGGAAGTTGCAACTCCTCTTTTCCCACCAAGCTCCTATCATTTTTGTGGGCCCATAACCCACAGGTCCCAGGATCGAAACCTGGCTCTTTGCTGGGAGGATGAAGGATTGGCCTTTTTGTTTGCACCTAATTTAGACTCAAATTCTATGACCAAACTCATGGCATGATACACCGTGCGTGGTTTATGAATTCTTACATCAGCTTTGAGGTCCTCTCGTAGCCCATGAAGAAAAACTCCCAATAAACAGTGGTCTGGCCAGTTTGATACTCTTGCCGATCTTTTTGCAAACTCTTGCCTATATTCTTGAATGGTCCCGGTTTGGTGAATGTCACAAAGATACTCATCTGGATTTTGAAACTCAGTGGGCCCAAAATTTACTTGGAACGCCTTAACAAGCTCGTCCCAAAAAACTAAAGCTCGTTCATTGTTGAGCCATGAAAACAAGTCTAGTGTGTCACCTTCTAGATACATTGCAGCTATGTCCACCTTCAACTCATCTGGTGTCTGATAGTAGCGAAAATATTTTTCAGCTTTAAGAATCCACCCTCGAGGGTCTCCACCTTCGGATTTGGGAAAATCTATCTTCGCATGAAGTCGACTAGGTAAATTTTGATGTGGCCATGGACTGTTAGTAACATTCTCTTCAACTTCTGACCAAGCGAATCGTCGAGGCTCTCTTGTACTAGTGGAGCCTTCCTTGGCTTTGCCTTTGTTAGGAAATTCTGGAATGGATTCCAAATGTGGTGCATTTTTTGCTTGAGCTTTAAGAGCTGCCACATCAGCCCGTAATTCATCCATGACATCGAGACGAGAAACAATTGATGCAAGTTGCAAGGCAATTGAGTCATTATTAGGGATGACGGACTGTGAGTTGGGAATGTTTGGATCGGTTGAAGGGTTGAGTGGTTGCTCTTGAGAAGTGGTGTTGTGAGTTTTCGCCATTTCGAATCGAACCTTGCTCGAATACCAAAATGATAAGAGCCAAATTTTGAAGGAAAAAGAAATGATAAAAACAGAGAGATAATGTTTAATTAGAAGTAGTAGTGAAGAATCTTAACACTAATACAACCAATAAACTAGAAATTTCAAATAACAATAATCAATAATTTTAATCCTAAAACTAAGAACAAATCATAGCCTATTTATAATAAATAGTCTGGACTGTTATTTGCTGAAAAACAAAGTTAAAGTCCTAAAAAATAGGGAATAATGGAAGCATGGCAGAACTGGTAGTTGTATAGATCGTGGGGGTTGTTTATGCCAAGAGGTTAAGACTTTGCTGGGTAGTGGATCCATATCAGTACTTCCCCCCTGAAAACTCGACTTGTCCTCAAGTCGAAGTGA
Source organism: Hibiscus mutabilis (assembly GCA_019671005.1). Taxonomy (NCBI): domain Eukaryota; kingdom Viridiplantae; phylum Streptophyta; class Magnoliopsida; order Malvales; family Malvaceae; genus Hibiscus; species Hibiscus mutabilis. The sequence continues at coordinate 56,609,322 of CM033726.1, forward strand.
AAGATCAGTATTGTCTTTTCCATCTTCATCATTGTTTATGATCTCTAGCGCGGCAAAAGAGCTTGTTTTGCATCTATGGCTAGGACCAAATTTCTCATTGCAGCGAAAACACAACCCCTTGGAAATTCGATTTTGGCGCTCAACATCCCAAGGTCGAGATGTATTTGGCTGGATGGTTTGCTGGGAGGATGAAGGATTGGCCTTTTTGTTTGCACCTAATTTAGACTCAAATTCTATGGCCAAACTCATGGCATGATACACCGTGCGTGGTTTATGAATTCTTACATCAGCTTTGAGGTCCTCTCATAGCCCATGAAGAAAAACTCCCAATAAACAGTGGTCTGGCCAGTTTGATACTCTTGCCGATCTTTTTGCAAACTCTTGCCTATATTCTTGAATGGTCCCGATTTGGCGAATGTTACAAACTGATATGGATTCAGTACCCAACAGTCTTAACCACTTGGCATACACAATCCCTATGATCTATGCAACTACCAATTCTGCCATGTTTCCATTATTCCCTATTTTTTAGGATTTTAACTTTGTTTTTCAGCAAATAACAGTCTAGACTATTTATTATAAATAGGCTAGGATTTGTTCTTAATTTTAGGATTAAGATTATTGATTATTATTATTTGAAATTTCTAGTTTATTGGTTATATTAGTGTTAAGATTCTTCACTACTGCTTCTAATTAAACATTATTTTTTTGTTTTCATCATTTCTTTTTCCTTCGAAATTTAGCTCCTATCATTTTGGACTCGCAACACCACTTCTCAAGAGTAACCACGTGTTGCGAGTTTTCGCCATTTCGAATCGAACCTGGCTCTGATACAAAAAATGATAAGAGCCAAAATTCTAAGAAAAGGAATAACGAAAATAGATAGATAATTTGGAGTAGTGAAGAATCTTAACACTATTACAACCAATAACTATGAGAATTCAAATAATAATAATCATGATGCAACTAAAAACAAATCCTAGCCTATTTATAATAAACATCCTAAACTATTATTTGCTAGAAACAAAGGTAAATTCCCTAAAAATAGAGATAATGAGAACATGTTAAATAGTTGTGGGAGACAAGGGAGTTAAGTGGAAGTTGCAACTCCTCTTTAGGATCATGGGATCATGTAGGCCAAATAGTTGGACCCGTATCATATATCCATGTTGCTTTTGCTTTACAATTATCATCATAAGATTAAGAGTGTGCATAAATGCTTACCTTGTTTAGATAATTCAATTGAATGATGATACAGGTAACTGCAATCGTTGCAAAGATCCACGTTTGCAAGTATTTGGCCTGATTTGTGCCCTCCAATGTTAGTTTTATTGCAATACCAATGGCTTTTATGCTCATTACCTGCAAGAAAGTTACATTTATTGTTCATTACTGATAAAAAGCTGATGACCAAACTACATTCAAATTGATAGGAGTTGACAGCAATTACTAGAAACCTAAATGATAAAACTATTAGATGTTAAGATCTACTTAGCTGCAAATCTGAGATCGACAGCAATTAAAATAAACCAACATGATTCAACTATTAGATGTTAATATACAGTTAGCTGCAAAGCTGAGATTTCTTACCGTCAACGATCCAATTATTGAGCATATTCCAATATACACGATGATGTTAGTTTGACCATAACGAGGTGCACCATAAAAAATTAGTACCAATGCAGTAGCTACTACTGAAGCTGTATACGAAAGAAAGGCTGGAAAAGGAAAAACAGATTAATGTAATCGTTAGGGAAGCCAAGAATAAGATGATATTAGCACTTAATATATGATGAAAACTTGAGCAATTTACCTGGTTGTGTTGCTAATGCCCAAATTTCATCAACTGAGCTAATAGAACGCTCCTCAGGTGCATGAAGCACAATGACTACGGAACCTACTATGCACAAAAGGCATCCCAACATTCCCATTTTCTGCAGTTTCTCCTTTAACATGAAATGTGCTAAAACGGCACTGCCCATTTTGACAGGAAGCGAAAGATGATCAGAAACTACCAAATAATAATTAAATTAATAAATCAAAATTCCAAAATCAACAAAGGGGGAAAATGCTACCTAACGATGATGCTCAATGCACCAAGAGGCGTTACTAAAACAGCAGGTGCATAAATATATGCAACGAAATTGGCAATCTCCCCAAAAATCACTGCCATATTAAAATTAAGCGTTTTACAAATAATGGCACCAAATTTGCCCGATCGAGTCAAACTAAAATTCTCGTCAATGAAACGTTGTAAAGAAACTCACTAGTAAGCATGCCAATCCACCAGAGCGGCTCCAACAAGTAGCCGTATCCACCAGAACCTTATACAAAGCGCGCAGCAAATCAACAATCAATTCGACTCTTACATACATACAGCATATATATATATATGAACTTTAACCTTAGAATAAGCTAAAAAGGAGGCGGAGGAAAGCTTAATAGCACGGGAGCCGTTGACGCCGGCCTTCAGGAGACCTTTTTTCTTGATGATAAAGCTGGAGCCAATGAAGGCGCTAGAGACCATGGCCAGAATAAAGCCCTTGAGATTGCTGGAGTACATCTATAAATACATGTGTACACATGCATTCATACATACATACATACATACATACATACGTATATATACACAGAGATAGAGAGATTGAATTTATCGAATATGAATCCAGAAAATAATATGATGCTGATTTGGAATTTGATTCTTCTGGTTTTGAACACGACAACAATTGTGATTTGGAATTGGATTCGTCTCGTCAGAACCCTAGATTGCTGCAACTTGTCCCCCTCTTTTCTTTTTTGAAATTAAAAGGCGTTGGCTGCGGGATGGACGGCGAGGTCTGGTTTAGGGGAACGTACTTTCCCACCTGCCGGTCGTCTTTACCTCTTCTCTCTCTATTTTGACTATTCCACCTGTCGTCTGCTCCTCCTATATCTTTCAATTAATTATCTGTACCACTATTGTTATGGTAAATTACACTAGAGGTCACTTATTTATAGATTTAATAACAAACAAGACACTATTCTTTTAAAAAGTAATAGTTGAATCATTCGATTATATGTTTAAGAACAAGTGTGTTATTCTTCTTTTAAAAGTAATAATTCAATCACCTCAATTATAAGATTAAGAATAAACATATCACTCAATTAAAATTTTATGACAAACAAGTCACTCTTCCATTAAAATTAAAACAAAGATTTGATATAATAATAATTTTTGTCCCAAAAGCTTATGCATTATATTAATCCATGAAAACGGAACAGTGACTAACACATGGATCAAGCATAAAACATTCAGGTTGTCGTCACACATTCAAACAATAAGCTCATAAATAATCCATAAAAATATCAAAAGATCTCACCGAATTAGTGTATAATGTTAGAAAATTTTAGGGGTATGATGGCTTACATTATAATGTTTTTAAGTATGCAGACCAAATTCAATTTTAACCCATAATGTAGAGGCAAAAAAGCATGAACATGGGTAGCCCATTTTTTTGTGGTTCACGGTCCAAACAAATATAAAAAACCCATAGTCCGCTTCGTAAGAAAAACAACGAAAAATAGAGATACCACATTTGAATATCAGAGCCAAGTTTCGATCCTGGGACCTGTGGGTTATGGGCCTACCACGCTTCCGCTGCGCCACTCTCATTTAATTGTTAGAGTTTCACTCGTTCTTTTATACGTACATATATTACTGTAGCTAATGCATGCTCTAACCGCCTGTGCTCAACGGACGTCTGATCTAAAGCATCCCCCACTTTTGTCGAGGTTTTTCAATTTTCCTAATAAAATTTGGATTATTTAGGGATGGCAACGGGTCGATGCGGGTTTTTGGCCGCCCAACTTCGACCTAAATTTTAAATTATCCGACCTGATATCGATTCAACTCGACTCTAATTTATTATATTTCTGACTCAACATAATAAAAAATATAATCCGACTACGACCCGATATTTTAATAAAAATCTCGATAAATCTGACCCGGGAAAATTTAATAAAAATATTAAATATTATATTTAAAAATAATATATATATATATATATATATCAGGTCGGGTCCGGTCAGGTCAGGTCAGGTCTGGGAAATTTCACATTAAATTCAAGCTCGACTCGACCCGACTTTATTTTTTCAATAACTTGACCCGAACCCAATTTTTTTAAAAAAAACCTGCCCCTGTTGGGTCGAGTTGGGATCCGACAGGTTCAGGTCAAATTATCATCCCTGATTATTATCCTATATACAGGAGGTGAAAACTTTTTGTTTTCACAATTGTCTCAGTCTTAGGCTTTAGGGTTTAGTGTAGGGGTTTAAAATTTAGGGTTATAATTTAGGGGTTAGGGTAATATGTGTAGGGATTTAGATTTTAACCTATAAACCCTAAATTTTAACCCTAAACCCAAAATTATACCAACGATCCCTAATTCTAAACCCCTACACTTAAACCCCTAAACTTTTAACCCTAAATAGAATCTCTAACTCCTAAAACTAAGGTGCTTGTATACACAAAGTTTTCACAAAAAGCTTGTGTATAGAATAATGACTCATAAAATTTATATTTAATTAATAATATTTTTTATTTTTCCTTTTTTTTGACACTAACATCCGATCTTCCTCTAAAAATGCTTAATTTTTAGTTATTTATTTATTTATATAAATTTTATATTTTTGAATAAATTTATAATTTTAATACCTAATTGTTCATGAAAATTAAATGTACATTAATAATTTAGGTTTAAATATAAATCTTAGGTTAGGTTGCAAATTAATGCTAAAATCAAATCTTTTAAATATTATTTTTTAAAAACAATGTGGATCAACGAAGAATATTTTTTGGTATAATACATGTCCATTATCATGTTTGAGAGTCATGGTTTTCTCTCTTACCAATATCATCTATAGGGTTCGAACTCAAATTCTCTCATTAAAAGAATAACGTGCCTTACCATTCACAGAACTCTGTTGGTTCGATAAAGATTATTAAACCAATATGATAGAGAACATATTGATTGATTTTTTAAGAATTATCTTTTTTCTTGAATGAATTGCTTTTTAAAAATTATCTCGAGCAAATTGATATGTACAAAATTGACTTATTAAAAATTTATTGAGATTTATTTAGTACATCTTTCAAAATTGATTTTTCGAATCAACGTGGTTACAATTTACAATGCCCTAGTCTTTTTTAACAAAAATATAGGCATCATTTTTAATATTGAATTATTATAATAAATTATGCGAAATATATAATGAATTGAGACGTGACATATCTAAAGCTAATATAGAAATATAATTTTTTTTTCTCTAAATCAAATAACAATGATAAAAATATATATAACTTTTTTAAAAATTGAATTATTATTATTATTATTATAAATTAGGCAAAAACATGTAATGAATTGTACTTGTGACCCAAACGGTAAAAAGGCAAAAAAAAAAAAAAGACTTAAAATAATCAATTTGAGAAATTAAATAAATTTACAACTTATTGATAATATTGAAAAGTGTAACTCAACTTAGCATATTTAATGGTTATTGTTTAAGGCATGACCAAAACTTAATCATATTGTTCATGTTATGATTTGTGTTTGATTTTTTTTTTTTTTTTGATAATACTGATACTAAAATCTCAAGAACTACAGAACTCTTGTTTCATCGTGGACAAGGGTAGCCACTTCAATCGGTGATTCCGGAAACGTCTTTCCGATAGGTCCCCACGTCGCAGCCCCGCGAGACGATCAGCAGCCATGTTTTGTTCTCTTCGAATACGTTGGACTTGCACCTCCCAATCACGACTCGAAAGATCAAGGATAATCGCACACTTATAAATTAAAACTACTCAAATTCGAATCACCTTAGTTATCTATTAGCACCTCTGCAAACAAATTCTGCTCAAATACATATTATTAAGTATAATAAATCATTTCACTAAATTTTCCCATTAAGTTTTAATATCTACAATCATTTAAAACACATACAAGTAGCATTGAAAAGGAAAAATTATGTCCAAAAAATTCTTACTATTGATTAATTAGGAAAATATAAAAAGTTAATAAAGATTAAATTTAGGCTTAATTTGAAACAAATGACTAAACTGGAGTACAATTTTTTATTTAAATGTCTAAATCTAATGTTTCATTAGGTTATATTCTAGGCCTCTAATGTTTAATTCTATTAATATTTTAAGGTTGACCGTTGAAAAAATACAATTCAATTATTGCTTGACCGCATGGTTGGATTTTAAATTATTTTTTTAGAAAAAACTAATACAAACCTAATTTTTGAAGGAAAAATCTTAAAATTTTATTTTTTTTATAAAATAGCCCAAAATTTTAAAATTTTCTACCACTATCAAACATTACACTATAGTCGTCGTTATCGCAATAATAAAAACTTTTCACCTCGTCGCAAAATTCGGTCGTTGTTCATCACTCGTTGTATTTGTCATTTGATGCTCAATTAACTCATTATTCATCGATTTGTGATTACAGAAGTGTGGGATAATCAGTTGTGGGGATCCGACATAGTGTGATGGTGGTTGGTTCAACGACAATAAATGATGGATTTAAAGATTTGATGATTTGAGATTTATGGACAATACTAAAAACTTTGAGGTGCTTTTTAGAAAAAATATTTTTGTGTGTGTTTTATTTTAAAAAATTAAACAAAATTAAAGATTAGGTCACATGTTATACCTTCATTGGATGATGAATTTTTTTCAATTATAATTAACTGATAATCTTTAAAATATAACAAAATAAAATATTACTAATCCCTATACATATATATTGAATATGCTGGTGTGATTACATGGTAGTATTTGTTCAGTTTTTTAGCTCTTTAATGACGCACACACACGGTACTCGAACCTGGATTACCTAGATAAAACACATCATTTTCTACCACTTGGACCACTCAACGTGTTCTATCCATATATTTTTTAAATTCTCATATAATTTAAGTAATTTATTTTTATTTTATTGGTGTTTGATTTTGTACCATTAAAATTTTATAATTCCACACATACTAAATTTATACTATAATTTTCTAAAGTTTTGCATTCCTTAATATAAAACCTTGATTTCATCCATGCAATTAAACTAATTATTAGTTAGTTTAAAAGAATAGGTCACTAAATTCTTTAAACGATATCAAATATTTAAATATCGATATTTAAATAAACTATAAAACAATTTAAATTAAAAATATTATATTTTAATAAAATTTATAATATCTAATTTGAATTAGCGATCAAATACTCAAAAAAAATTTATCAGAAAAAAACTCAAAATTTAGTGGTGATTAAAAAAGAGAATGTTCGAGTCAAAGGAAAAACCAAAGGAAATAATAATGAAGACAACTCACCCTCAAGTGACATTAGATTTACCCATCCATCCGAAAGGCGCTTTTTAAGGAAGGTTTGGACAGCGCTTGATGTGGCATGGCGGTGCGCTGCTACGAGCTTCAATCAATCTCCCCAAGAAGCTTTTGAAAAAGAAACTCCAGATTCTTCTTTTTACAGTAAATATTATTATTTAATCACCAAAATTCCCTCAATTTATTTTTTTATTCATGCCAATAAATTTAGAAAAAAACTTTATAAGTCTTTTAATTTTAAGAGTTAGAGTTTTAATTTAGGTGTTTAGATTATATGGTTTAAAATTTAAGGTGAGATTTTAAAATTTAGTGTATAGTGTTTAAAGTTTACGGTTTAGTTTTTGAGATTAGAATTAAGAATTTAAAATTTAAGGTGAGCGTTTAAAATTTAGTGTATAATGTTTAAAGTTTACGGTTTAGTTTTTGAAATTAGAATTAAGAATTTAAAATTTAAGTTTTTATAGTATAAAAACATGTAAATTTAATTTTATATGTGTATCAAAGTTTTACCTATAAATTATAATTAACATTGATATAAAGAAGAGAAAAAGGGGGAAAAACGAGAAATCTCGGGGATTTTTTTCCCTGGTAAATCGATCCTTTGCTTCGTCCTTCAGTCTCAGGCTTTATCACTTGTTGCTAAGCTTCCTTTACGTTGTCTTCGTCATTACAGGTACGTCGTGGTCAAGGTTCCTGAAATGAGATCTCTGTTTTTTTGGTGAAGATTTTGTACTCTTTTATTTAGTTATGTTTGGCTAAAATGATACATAGGATTCTAAGTAATTGAGATCTGAACCTGTTTAAGTGTAGAAATGGCTGAACTAAGCTCCGGTAGTGAAGTATGATAGAACAGAAGAGAACATTAGAGTAGATCCAAGGTTTTGCCTTCTATGTTTAATATTACTTTGTTTGCTGTAATTTTGTTATTTGTCCTTTTAGTGTTAGTTTAAGTGATGCTGCTTAGTTTGAGAGTGTGGGGGAATATGTGATTTTTAAAATAAGCTGGGTTTCTCAATTCACTCTTTTATTTGGTGGTATTATGTTGTTTCTCTTGTATGCATATGATGATTTCCATTGGCTTGTCTCTACTTTAGAGTTTTTCTTTTCTGATCTGTGAGGTTTTGTTATTTGCAGAGTAACAAATTAAGCTGTATGCAATTCAAACTCACTGCTAGTAAGAAAAAGAACTGGTCAGTTTATTTTCACTCTTCTTTGATTAAATGATTGATTGACCCTCTATCATTGATTTTCTTATTCCGGTTTCTATTGCATTGGTGCGTGCAGTTCTATAATGTGATTAGTTGCTCTATTTACTTTTTCTGATAGCATTCTTTGAGTTAGTTTTCAATCAACCAACTTGGGTTAAGTAAAAATGGAGGAACTGGACTAATAGATACCTTATAATGGGAACTACGCTAGTATTCTTTTCTGAAGCAATCTTTCAGCATATATCTACACATCTGCTTATATACAAGCATACCTTGGACATTTGTACCATCTAAGAGCACAAATAATGCTTTAAGTCTACTAATAAAACTTGATAGTGATAAAAGTTGCACGTCTGATTGTTATAAATGTTAAATGACTAATCCTTTTTGTTGCCTTAATGATTTGAAGTGTTTGTTACCAACCCAAAGTCTAGAGACTAGTGTTTAATGTTTCCCAACAAAACTGTACAATAAGCTCACGACAGATGTCAAGCACTAAAAGCATGCAAGTGTGAATTATATATTATAGGTGAAATCTGAAGCATACCAAATACACAAATGTAACGATTTAGTTTGATCTATTTATTATTATATGAGTTCTATTTTAAACATGGTTGTATTGACTCAGGTTCGAAACATTGTCAGTCAGCCCTCTTAATTTCTTAACTTGTATATGCAATGATCTGCTTATTTATTTTTAACTTCCTTACATATTCATGTTGTATTTTGACTTGCTTTCAGTGCTCTGAAAATTCTGCTTATTTTAACTTCATCCAGAAATAAGAAGAAATGGCTGCTGAGCTGGTCAATTCTGCCACAAGTGAGAAATTGGCTGAGGTGGACTGGGCAAAGAACATTGAAATTTGTGAGTTAGTTGCTCGGGATCAAAGGTAGATTTATTTTTCCTTCTTCTTTCTTACTATGTTGAAAATGATCACCAAGAGTTTTATAAAAATTGCAGTACAATTTGTTCTTTTGGGTTGCCTATATTTCATTGGAGTTTTTATTTTCATTGGTTTTGTATTGTATATATTTTTAATATACAGGCAAGCTAAAGATGTTGTTAAAGCAATTAAGAAACGACTGGGGAGCAAAAACCCCAATGCTCAATTATATGCTGTATTGGTGAGTATATTCTATCTTTTGTTTAATGACAATCTGACCTTATGTTGTTCTATTCTTGTAAATGCATTTTCTAACACCTAGTTTTGCAGTTATTGGAGATGTTGATGAATAATATTGGTGAAAATGTTCATAAGCTGGTGATTGATACGGGCATTCTCCCAATTTTGGTGAAGATAGTCAAGAAAAAGGTGTAAACTTGTTTCGTTTCTACAACTGTTTGTTTTTCGTTGATTTTTCAAAAAAACCCATATTGTTTTTTTGTTCTTTTTGTTGCAGTCGGACTTGCCAGTACGTGAGAGAATATTTCTGCTTTTAGATGCTGCACAAACATCCCTTGGTGGTGCTGCTGGAAAGTTCCCTCAATATTATTCAGCATACTATGATTTGGTGGTAGGTACAGGCATGAAACATGTGTAGTCCTTGTACTTTGTGCGTTTTGGTGGGTTAAGAAAAAGGTGTCCTCTGGGAACCTTGTGTGAAAAGCCTTTTTCTTCATTCTGCATAGTACTGATGTTAGTCAAAGCCATTAGGGGGTTTTGTTTAATCATATGGTTACTGCATTTTATATGTATATTGTTCAAAAATTTTCAGTAAAAAAAATGTACCCCAAGTATGGGCATCATGTTGAGTGCTGTTGTTCTGAGTTTTGTAATTTCTTCTTGATTGTGCTGGAACAGTGAGGGAGATGGTCTTCACAATGCTTTTTCTGTAAAGTTTTGGCCAAGTTCTCTTTTTTTTTTTCACAAATAAATTTCTTCTCCTAGGCCTTCTCCTCAACCTACATTATAAATAAACTTCGTCTAAACCTCTATATGGTAGTTTCAAAATGCTCTAAAAATAGCTCTTTCTCTATCTTTGGCTGTGTTCTTTTTTTCTGCTAGCAAGTTCTAAACTGTGTTATTTCCCTGATTCATTTTAATTCCATAAACTTAAATCCAAAATTCTGTTTGTTGAACCTTCTTAAGTCGGTACTTACTAGAAGACTGCATTCTGTGGTTAGGTTGACTGGTTATGTGACTGTGAAATCTTAATTCGTAGGAGTTAATGAAAATAACAAAGCATGCTTTGTTGTAGAGTTGAAGCAAGTATGGAACTGGAAGTAATCATCCTAAAATCATCATTACTTTTATATCTACTATCGGGAGACATTGATTATTTTTGTCAGCATATGACTGAATTAGCAGCAGATCGAGTTTTCTAGGGAATCAAGTAAGTGATTGAGAGGCACATAATTAATGCACATTCATTTTGAGCTCGTTCGTACCTTCCCTTGAAGCAATAGTGACATAGAAGTGTATGTCTTCTTTAATGTCCATTCCATGTTTTTAAAGACATTGGTCCTATTCACAGGCTATCTTGTGACAGTTACAATTTCTTATTATAGATATGTCGTAAATGGCTAGATATGTCATATTTTGTTCTTAGCTTTCTCAAAGCACGGTTATGAGAAAGATGAACAGCATGCTGCATCTGAATTTCCCCCCAAGATTTCAGTATTTTTCTATGGCTTTTCATTATCGAAAAGTGTGCCTCTATGGTCTTAAGGTGTTTCACCAAATGACAATTATGATCCAATACTAATATTTTAACATCCTTAGTGAATATGATTTTAAACTCCTGCATAAGCAACTTTTACTTGTTTCATTCTTCACAACTTGCAATCCACCTGCATGTAACAATAACTGCATGTTTATATTTGTTTAATCCTTTCAGAGTAGTGGAGTAGAATTTCCTCAAAGGTCTCATACTATACCATCAAATCCACCTGCTTCATTACCAACTAAACCTAATACACTTAATGGGGAACTCACATCCGCTAGACACGAGGCAGCTGCAAAGCAAGCAGAGCCTCAGATTGTTCCTGAGTCCAGGTAATTTTTGATCTTTTGGCAAATTTTCACTAGATGTGAATATTTTTTAGCTATCCATTGTGCCAAAGGTTAAACATGAATAAATTCTACCTTACTAAAAAAAAAGAACTCCTTGGAATATAGACAGCATTTGAACACATTTGAGCTTCTTTCTCATCTAAATGCTTTCGTCATTGTTGGCGGTTGGGATATATATGTTTTTTCAGGCTATATCCGTATTAGATTCTACCAAGATTTAACTTTTATGCTTGCTATTTGCTAATGCATTGTAACATTAAAGGTTTATTTTGCCTGGGAAACGAAATTCCTCAAGTCTACTTTTCTCGTCACAGTATTATTCGGAAGGCTAGCAATGCATTAGAGGTTTTAAAGGAAGTCCTTGATGCAGTTGACACTCAAAATCCTGAGGTATGGTTGATATTACCCTCTGATTGATGCATTTTATTATCCTCGGATGCATGTATGAAATTTTGAACTGGGATATGTCATTTTGACTGCTAAGATATGTTCTTTTAGGGTGCAAAGGATGAATTTACGCTTGACCTTGTGGAACAGTGTTCATTTCAGAAGCAACGTGTGATGCATCTTGTGATGAGTTCTCGGTAAGTCTGCATTTACGAGCACGGTTTAATTTGAACATTAATGTCATCGTCTGTTGTGTGTTTGTGCATGTGTGGGTGAGAGAGAGAGATTATAAATTTCATTTGTTTATTTTGATGTGAAAGAAACTACTCTCTTACACAGTAAATATTATATGGTTTATAAGGGAGTAGTCAAACTTGGATATTTCAACTTTGTTGAATGCTGCCCTTTTATATTCAGGGATGAGAAGGTGGTTTCTCAAGCAATTGAATTGAATGAGCAGCTCCAGAATGTTCTTATCAGACATGATGCTCTTCTCTCTGGGAGGACCACTGTTTCAAGTAGGCCAACATCAACACCAACAGCAAATCATTTTGACCATGAAGAAGGGGAAGAGCCAGAACAACTTTTTAGAAGGTTTGTCCGTCTTTCCAAGATTCAAACATTCCTAGAAAATTAATAAACCTCTCTCGTTTCATTCTATATGTTCTCTTTTTTAGATGATGGTGTTAGGTTGGCCGATGAATTCTCCCAACAACGCTTAATCTAATAAGAACAACCCAACTATTAATTATATTTAGCTATGTCGGAATTAAGTAGGTTCGTCTTTCAACTCGCCAATTGCTTTAAATCTAAGACAGGAGTACCCCAAAAAGGATATGCCAGAATGCCCCAAGATTTTTTGCCACGTCAGACGCATATAACATCCCATTTTGGACCTTCTCGTGTAAATACGGCTTGCCTTTCTTTTTATGAGGCGAGCAACGTAGTATTTTTGTTCACCATGTCAGCTTGCTCTCAAGTAAAGATGAATGCTTAATGTTTTGCACGTGGACTCAAGTGTGAAATGAACTGCATGCTAAAGAAGGATTAGAGAAGCCATAAAACACAATAGGAAATGATCTAGCAGGTTCAGGATTCGAACTTGAGAGTTGCACCGTGTTATTTTGGGATTCGGATGATCAAGTCTCCCAAAAGCTGACCTTTTCGGTTCTAGAGCCAACAAATGGAATACTGCTCTATAGAGATAAAGTTTTGGTACTCTAAAATTCTTCTGTTTAGTTCATTGTTGATTGTATACATTGACAAATTCTTTCGTTCCGACTGTGAACTGCATAGAATGCGAAAAGGGAAAGCATGTGCAAGACCAGAAGATGAAGAGTGCTCCAGAGAGCAGCCACACTCGGGCTTGTTTGGATCAAACATGCTGGGAGAGAAAGAGCGGCTAAACCGTCCACTTATTCGACCATTGCCGTCAGAACCATCATATGAAAACAATGCAAATCCTTCAGCTGTTGCAATTCCTCCCCCTCCTGCACAACACGTTGAGAGAGAAAAATACTTCAAGGAGAAAAAGGTTGATGGCTCTGATGTGTCCGGTCATATGAGAGGTTTGTCATTACACAGCCGTAACGCTAGCAGTTCTCGTAGTGGGAGCTTGGATTTCGGTGACCATCTATAGGTTCGTGTTTTCCTACGATTTCTGTTTGTGGATATCTCGGTTTCTTCTTATGAGTGAAGATGGATTTTCATTGATAGTGCTTTCAGGTGTCGTTACAGTCGGATCCGTCTTATTAGGTGTTCTATGTTTGCTCCTCTCGGCCGTTGTTACTTTCATCGAGATGTGTCGAGTTCTTCCTTCTGTTTTTAGTAGTGCTTGTAAAGGGGATTACTTTCCAAAAGATTTTTAGTAAAATACGGCTACTGTCTTGGACTCTTCTGTAACGCGCAGTTATGGTTTCTTAACATATGAATCACGGCTTACATATTTTAGTACAAAGAACGAAACCTTATCATTACACTAAATATATAGTAAAAGAAACATTTGCAATATTCGCTCCTCCTGCTCTTATACATACATAAATATACTTTTCATTAAAAGTTCTCATTTCCTACTATTACCTAAGAAAAATGTGAAACTTTTAGTTTTATATGGTGTAAAAATATCCTATATAATAATAATAATAATAAAAATAAATCCACTTATACTATATAATATTTATTTAATTTTATATTAATTTATGACCATTAGATAGGTAAAATGGATGAATGAGATTAAAAATTGAGAATAATTTTTTTAAAAGACGAGTGTTAAATATTATCCATCCAATAGTCATGAAATTAAATAAATTTTATATGGTATAAAATGATCTTATCTTTTAACATCCAACTTATTGGTGGATTAATTTTAATCGTACATTATAAAAGTCCATTATAAGACGAACTTTTTGAGCCAACTTGTTTTATTTATAATATTTTTAATATTAATTAAGGGATTTATTATTTAGTGCCTCATTTTACTAAACTAATTAGTTACGGGTATATCTATACACACACAACCGATGAAAGATTGGTCACTCTTTTCTAAAGCCATGATCCTCAACGTATAATCATTGGAGCATGCCCAAAGAACCGTTATTCGAATCAAATGATGACACTAGAAATCAAGTCATCTCCTAATTCAGGAGAACAAAAGATCACAAACAAATTCAAAGTCTAATTCATAACAAGCAGCATTCAAGATTCAACAGAGTTCTCAATTCCGATTGACAGAAAATATAGCAATGGATAAAACGAGAGCATGATGATAAGCTTGCTTCAGGGAAACGAAACAGATCTTAGGAAGTCTCGGCGGCAGGCTGGGTCACTCCAAACTTCAGCAACAACTTACTCACAGAATCAGGTGAGCAAACCTGGTACTTCACATTCCCGGAAGGTGTAAGGAAAACCTCGGCCAGTTCAAGCTTCTCCGAAGTAAGGCTCGTGCTGTCCATAGTTTTACTCAGCACCTTCAGCGCAAGTTGCACAGCTTCTTCCCTTGTGATCTCGTCCTTGTAGTCTTGTTTTAGCATCGACTGAGCTGCCTGATTATTGGCACCGATAGCTGCAGCCTTCCATCCACTGTAGTTACCACTAGGATCACTCATGTAAAGTTGGAATCCGTAGTTTTTGTCCCATCCTGCAAAAAGAAATGAAACACCGAACGGGCGGAGACCTCCAAACTGTGTATAACCCTGCTTCGTGTCACAAAGAGATTGGACCAACTGTTCGACAGGCATTGGCTCTTGGTAAGCATACGTGTATCGTTGTGCTTGAACCCTAGCAGTGTTGATGAGGATGTTTGCATCAGACATTATTCCCGCCACGGCACAAGCAACATGATCATCGATCTTGTACATCTTTTCCGTAGAGGTGGAGGTTTGAAGAAGCTTGGAAGTAACTTTCTTTTCACCAATCAAGACAACACCATCCTTTGACAATATTCCGATCGCTGAGCCAGCATTTCCGATGGCTTCCATCGCGTACTCTACTTGGTAGAGACGACCTTCAGGGGAAAAGATTGTTGTGCGGCTATCATATCTCCGAGACATTTTTGTCAAGGTTGATCAACAAACTACAATTAGAATTAACTAAACAGAAAAGGAAAGAGAACAAAGAGCTCGTTACATTGGAACAAAGAACCATAAACCAAGGTTTTCAAGTAAAAGTGAATATAGTTTTTAATTCTATCGAATCAAATCCATTTTTATCACGGAGTGAAACAGAAGATAAAGGACGCTATAAGCAGCAAAAATCAACTAGCACACATCCAAATTTCAACTCCATGCATTAATAATTCAAGATGCATGTAATGTAATGTAAAGCTGTGAAATGTTAAATCATGCACATAAAATGCCAACATAACATCAAAGAGAAAGAAGGAGAGCTCGATTTTCTAAAACCGATGTATTTTCGTGCAACTAAGAGCAATCTTACATTTATCAAATATTCTTCCTCCTCCATTTTCGTTAATCCGAAAAGGGAAAAAGCCATTTATTTAACAAATGGCCTTGCACACCACCAGTTCTGAGTAGCACATCTACCGATTCTACCCATTCCAAACAGCATACCGAAAACCCTAATTAAATATCTTAACTGAGATTATTCTTACTTTACTCTTTCAAATTTTATTTCTTCCTTTTTCCTCATTCACTGATGACAATCATCAATTTACCTCAAAACTAAAAGGCTGATGCAGGAATCAGAAAGCTACCAAGCACGAATTGGATCATAAATACAGATAAATTTATTAAGTCCGAAAAGTGTAAAACCCTTCTCAGAAAACCCTTTTTCCTTAAATTTCAAACAGATTCAAACATCCATTACAGAACCAAACAAGTACATTGAGAAGCAATCAAATAATTGGAAGAAGCAGAAAAATGAGAAATATGGGCACTGACCTTAGATTTTGGACTTTCCGACGGCAGTAGAGCGTGAGAAAAAGGAAGGGAACAGTTTTTTTTATTATTATTATTGGCGGTGACTTGAGCAAACGGCAAGCCAGTAGAAAAAGGCCGGCCCATCATATCTGCTATGGATATGATCCATGGAATTTTTGCCAATTCCCTTTCGGCCCACCATAATTTCTCATGCGTTTACATTTGGCTTCACAGCTAAATAGGTGCTCAAACTATACACGTGGTTCATTTTTGTGTCTAAACTATTTTTTGCTATAAATAGGTGCCTAAAGTTTTATTTTGATCATTTTAGGTACCTAACCCTTAACTACAGTTATTTTTAAAAAATATTTTTAATTTAATTTATTTTTAACTTAATTTTTTAAAACCCTAAATTTTCCAAAACTCACAAAATAACCCCCAAATTTAAAATCCCTAACCCTCAGATTATTCCGCCATCAATGGTCATGTCGCCGCCCAACATATCCGTCGTTGGACCACCAAAACCATTCTCCAACCACCCATCACAGGTAATTGACGGTAGGTTTGTCGATCGACTTCTTAACGTCGAAGGAAGTCAAAGTAACGCAAAAGAAGTCAGTCGTCACACCTACCGTTGGTTACCGGCGATGGGTGATTGGAAAAATGATCGTGGTGGTACGGCGACGGTAGTGGTGGTCTTCGACGAGGCAGTCAATGGCAACATCGACGACAACTTGAGGATTTTGGATTTTGAGTTAGGGATTTTTAGACTTTTTAAAAAATTGAAAATTGTTGATTTTTTAAAAATTAAAATTAAAATTTTATTTAAGAATTAATTAAAAGAAATTAAAAATGCCACATGTCACATTTTAATTGGCTAATAATTTTTTTAACTGTCAAGCAGATGACCGAAATAAAACTTTAGGCATCTATTTAGAGCAAAAAATAGTTTAGGCGCCAAAAGTGAGCCACAAGTATAATTTGAGCACCTATTTAGCTATTAAGCCTTTACATTTTGATATAGATGAATTATGTAATTAAAATTTATGCTAATTTGTAAAATTTAGAGTTTGATGGTTTAATTTATGGTTTAAAATTTAAAATTTAGAGTTAGAATTTAGGGTTTACGTTTTGGAGTTTTAGAATTAAAGATTTAGATTTTATAGTTTACTTAAAGTTGTGCACTTTTTTTACACAACAAAAAAAATCAAAAATAATAACGAAAAATTTTCCTCAAACTTTCTTTAAATATTTAATGTGTAATATTTATACTATTCAAATTCCTTCCTACTAAAAAAAGTTAAAATATATTAAACGCTTAAGTATGCTCAATCTCACATCTAGTATATTGTATTAACAACTATACCATTTAAACAATACCTTAATACATAAGACAAAACAAGCCACTATATGAAAATTAGTAAATTAGTTTAGTTGAAATGTTATATCCAGATGTGTTTAAATACAATTATTTCTGATTTGGAGATTATGAATAATTTAAACTTTATTGTTCAAAAAAAAAATAATTTAGACTTTAATGTTATATCCACATATATTTCTTCAAATTGAGAGACTCAATTCAAACTTAAAAACTGATCTACTAATTATTAAAAAATTTAAATTATTCAAATTTTCATTTTATAATTCAAATTTTACTTGAAAAATTTTCGAGTGGAATTTATAAAATTTCAAGTCAAGACAAGTCGATAAGAAGAGTATTTTTACATCAAGTCAAGTCAAATAATTCTCTTTTTTCGAGTCAAGTTGTGCACACCACTTGAAACAAACCACTGAAACAACAATAATCCACATATCCATATATTTGAATATAATATATACTACAGAAAATATAGACCTTAGAAAGAGGTTTCTACTCTGATATTGACCACTTGCAGCTCACAAAACATATAAGTTAACGCTTTGTAGTAGGTTAAAGGTTTCCCATGTATCAGAAACTGCAGCCGCAGGGCCTCTGCTTAAGTATGTGAGACCTATACAAAATCTAAATCCTACTATAATATAAATGTTAAACTTAAGATTATCTCAAAACAGAGAAGAAAAAGACGGGGAAGGGCATACTGGGGGGATTCGAACATATTTCTCCACTCGCGGAAAGTTGGAAGAAGATGAAAAAGAGAATTTACTGCCTCGATTTCTGTAGAACACTCACCGCGCTTGAGATATCCATCAGCTGTTGCTTGGTTTTACCTTTCCACTTCACCAAGTCTTTCAAAGTTCCCTGTCAAAAGAGGAGATTCCAAATTGGCCTTTCAATGCAGAGCTTACTACGCACTCACATCACATGGATATCCATAGATGGTTTATACACATGCAGGACTATAAACCTTAACATGTATTGGTATGCGTACATATGCATTGGATATGCACCGTTTTATGCATCTTAATTAAAAAAAAAAACTTTGTTTGACATCACCTGAACCAGAAGCAACAAATTATCAGGATCCGTCTTTGAATTGGCAGTTACAGATGAATCAGGTGTCACGTTAGCTTGATCTTCCCCTTGCCTCCTAGGTGCTCCTAGCTCCTGCACAGTGCTGTTTATAAAACAAAGAGAGCAGCTCCAACGTTAAGCACGATAATCTTGTCTCAAATTTTGGTCACCAAGGTTTTGTTACCTCATTATTTTGTCCATTTCTTCATTAATCATATCCAGATTTTGAGCACAAACGGGGTCTTCAAAGGGGCTATGACCAGATCGTTGCCATGCTAGTGGGGCGAGATCATAATCTTGAACTACATTCTGTCCAAAATTAATCATCTCTGGATTGTCTAACCAGGGTCCCATGTTACCCCCTTGAAAACTGTCCAGGTTGGTGCTCTCCAACCAATCTTCCCACCTTTCAGAAGTTGTAGGACTAAAGAGAGTGCATTGCTTTGGTTCCTGCAGACTGTTCAATGAATTTGAAATTTCCAGCATCTGCTGCTCAACTCTAGCTTTCCATGTTATTAGTTCTTTGCACATGTTCTGCTTGCAAAAAAGGTAAAATCTAAGAGCTATATTTACGTACGTGGTAGTTTCAGATAGAAGCACGACAAAAATTACTGTCTTGTAACAAAGACAAGTTTTAAATAACTTGAAAAAAATACATTCGAACTTATATTTAGCATACAACACTTTGTCAGGAAGTTATTGATTGAAAACAAGGTATTGTTACCTTACCTGCATACCATTCAATGAACTTGTAAACTCCATCAGGCGTTCGTCCGTCTTCGCTTTCCCTTTCACCATTTCTTTCTGCATCTCCTGTACAACAAAGAATTCAAGGGCGCTAGCAGCTTAATCTTACTGATACAATTAATTTCACTTCAAGCTATTTTCACATTCACCTCAATTGAATTAGCTTGATCTCGCTCTTGCTGCTTGGAAACAAGCTCCTGCATATCCCTATTTACAAAGAATAGGGGGTACTTGAGATGACAAAAACAAGACCCTCAAAAGCTTCATCTTTAAAACCATTACTTATTTTTCTCACCTCTTCATTTTTTCCATTTCTTCCTTGAGCACTTTGAGTTCTATAGCATTAGCAGAAGCATGAAAGGGATCCCCGTCAGGTTTCTGCCAAAATTGGGAAATCCCAGCCTCCTTTCGCTTGTTGGCCAGGTCAGCACTCTCTAGCCAATACTCCATCACTCCACTGGTGTTGTAACAACGGCGAAACCTATCCGCACCTCCAGGTGCTACCTTACCATCGATGTGCTTCAGCAGATGGTCCAAGAGCCCAGTATCACCAATAAGTTTACGGGCTGCCATCGTCAGAGCAGGCCGAGATATTGGATTCTCATACGCAGCCCCTTCAGCCTTCATGATCTCTAACATGTTTTCTTCAGCCAGATTATACCTTCATTGTACCAAATATAAGAAAAAAAAAGTAGCATTAACAGAAGGGGAGAAAATGAACCAATGGGTAACCAAAGTTTTCACCTTTCAGCAGACCATCTCTCTATAGGATTTTTATGTTTGTTTTGTTTGCACTTGTTAGGATCATTACTTAGGCTTTGTTTCCCACATCTTGCGGCCTTTTCTTTTCTCAGTTGGCTGGAGGATAGGCACTTTCTCTTCCGTACTTCTGGGCAAGAAATCACCATTGTTCTCACATGTTTTTTATCATCTTCATCGTATTCTTCCTCGCTTTCGCCAGGTAACTGTTTGGCAGTGCCATCTCCTTGAGAGCCGAAGAATTTAACTTGCCGGCAGACACCCCGCTCTGCCATCCTGGACTACTTCAGTTCAAACCAACAAAACCCTTTAATATATCTCTAAGCTACTCCCGACAACTTCGCACAGTTCTGAAACACCGACAATTTCAATTACAATTACAAATAACACTAAGAAATTTGACTGATTATTTCCTCCACCAGCCAATTGAAGGTGACCTATCTATCAGGAACTTTATAAAGTTAGTCCAATGTGAATAAAGAATTGAACTATAAAGGTATTACGAACAAAACAGGTGACACATGCACATCCAACCCACCCAAAACCCCAAGCCAAGGGTGACGATAAGTAGCACTAAATTTATAATGTCACATAATTAACCTCGACATAACAAACAACACGACTCCTTGACTTAAGCCACCTCTGCCTGTGTAAGCCGGTCAACTAATGCAGGCTATACTATACAGTATTACTAGTAGGTTCAAAATGCTGTGGTTGCTTTGTCCTAGGATAAAAGGGTAAGGTCGTTCAAGCCAGTGTTTTATCTGGGACATCACATTCAAATAACAGAACATCATAAAAACAATGTGCCTTAGTCTAGACTTCGAATCCAGCGGCAATGCGCCACCACCATTCATAGTTCCAGTAGCAACTTCCTAACTCTATAGTTATCACAATCTCCAGCGCCTATTATATTTTATTTTTAACAGTAATTACATTCAAAGATCTGCTAAGCCAACAAAGCTTTGCCCCTCACATCTAACCTGAACCCACTGTAAGTTATTTGACCATCCTATGGTGCTTCCCAATCGATAAACAGATTTCTAGAATCTAAAGTCAGCTTCTTCACTGAAAGTGTAAAACAAAAACCAAAACAAAATCAAGGGTTTGACCAAGAGTCTACCAACACAGTTACTTTACAAATCTTATGGGGAAGAGGACCAAACTTCTACACTAAGTTCCTCACAGATAGAGAAATGGAATAAAATATAACTCACTAAAACATCAAGCTTTCGATCCTATTTTCCTTCATTTTTACTCTCTTTTTTCATGGCAACCAAACAGAACAGTGGATGAAATAATTTAACATTAGAGGGTAATAAAAGAAAAAAATTGGCCGCGGAACTATTAGAAACGATAAATTACGGCGGCGGCGGCGGAAAAAGAGGTTTACCTTGAGCAATAATGAGAGGGAAGCACCAACATTCAATCCATTCTAAAACCCTAACTTGGTTTAAGGAGAAGAATTTAAATGAAATTAAATAAGAGAAAATAGACTTGTGTTTTATCAGTTGGCAGAGAAATCTTTCCAAAAATGCCAAAAAGAAAGGAAAGTAAAACAGAAAGCCTCAGATTTTACATTTTAGCCGAAATTTTCTGCTGCGGAAATACAGTCCTACGAAAACCCTAACCGCCAAAATTCCCCACAACCTTTTTCTATTTATTTTTGAATTTACCCTTTTTCATTTTTTTAAATAATATAAAATTCTAATGAAATTATGTCACGAAACTATAATTCTAGGAAAAAAATCAAATAAATAATTAACTGATAAAACATTAATTTTACAAATATTTAAAACATTAATTTTACAAATATTTAAACTTTTATATTTTATAATATTTTCAGTCCATGTATCACCCTAAATTCACCCTCTTAATATATGAATTTATTAATTTATAATTATTTTTACACGTAAACGATACATACTTTTTCGTAATTAACCGATATTATCAATGAAAATAATGAACCAACTTATGACGTGGAATAAAATTAGCACGTGTTTATGACAACGTGGCTAAAAAAAACTAAAGTATTCAATTATATTCCTTCGGAAACCTTAAAAATCAATTATAATATCCAAGTATAAAAGGTTAAAATATACTGTAAATTATGGGTAAAACTTTAATACACAACATGTGTAAAATTAATTTAACACAAACCTGTGTATTTACACTATAAAAACTCAAATCATAAATTTTTAACCCTAACCCTAAAAAACTAAACCCCACACTCTAAAACATAAACCTTAAATTCTAAACCCTGCAACCTAAACCCCTAAACCTTAAACCCTAAACTAAAACTCTAACCCTTAAATTAAAACTAAAAGGCACGTGTAAACTAAAATTTACACAGCCTGTGTATCAAATTTTTTTCCATAAATTATTCTAGCAAATTTTGTGGCATACTTGGACAAAATTTGAAATTTAATTCACTTTTAAAAAGATAAATATAAATTTTAATTAAAATATATTCCAACCTTGAATTTCATTGATATGTGTTTTTTCTTCTTCAAGATTTGCTATCGAATTATAAACTTTGATTTGGTCCATGTCACCTCCAAAATTTTCAATTTCGTCCTTGAATTTTCTTCCATCCAAAGTTACATATACATTTACTTTCACTTCATTCAATCCTTCAAGCTTAGGATTCCTTCCAAGTCACCATCTAATTTCAAGATTTTCAAAATATTAAATGGAGAGGACTTTCATACATACGTATTAATTTTAGAAAAATAAGTAAAGCCGATATGGAATTTGATACATGAATCCGAAAATCCGCAAAAACAAAGCAAATGCATATAACAGATTCGAATATCTAAACCTGTAATTCGCAAAAGTAACCGGATCTAGATAATAGACGTCTGATAGTTATTATTCGCGGCAACGCCTAGCCCGTTGCCGATACGAATTAATATATCCACATCTATAATATCAACTCTGCAAAAACAAAAAGTTCGAGTATCAGCAAATCCGTATCCAGAGTATCTATTGGCATCCCTTTTCTTCCATTCCATTAACTAAATAACTGTCCTACTCAAAACACAGGATCAATCTTCAGCACACGACACTTACAACCATGTATCTGGGTTTTGCAGAGTGCATTCAAGAATAGATGCAAACTAATAAGCACAATGGAATTGGATTTCTTACCGTTCGCATCGAAGCTGCATAGGAGTCTTATCAATCTGCAGTTGTTCCTTCAGGTTATATATCAAAGAAAATAAACCTGAAGCATTAATGGATCTGTTGACAGTGCAGATGAGATGCATACGATAATGCGTGCACAACAGCGAACGAAAACCATAAGTAGGAAATCAACTAGTGATGTTCAAAGTCCTGCGGGGCTGATCAAATTATAGGTGGAATGCTAAAAGATGGTTTCAGACAACCAAATACATGGGACCGGATATCAGAACAGGAGAAGGCAAGAAACTTGGGAGGAAATTCAGCTGAAGGTCTCTTATTAAATGTATGTATGAAGTGTATGGTAAATATTTATGAAAAATACATTATACGTTCGTGGTAAAAGGAATTATGTGATGACAGTTCAGATACATGTCCTTCACATTTTACTTTGGACAGCGAGGTACTTAGTATGACGCCCCTGTGCGATAATTTTCCCAGTCTTTTTCTTCCGAAACTCAACAGTGATGACGGCAACAGTCTTCCCAACACGTAATGCCTTAGCCTCTATCTCAATTTCCTCCTGCATGAGCAACAATATGCACATTAATAAAACGCCGTTATGTATCAGATTCAGTTCTTTCTATAGATGAAATGAAAAAGAGCCATATTTTCCTCAAGAAAGAAACATCAGAAAAGCCGTTATGTAACTTTCTATGCGAATTCCAGCATAGAATCATAAAAAGAAGCATTACTTTTTCCACCTAAACCCTTTTTCCCAACCTAAAATGGAACCTCATCTTTTTCTTAGCTTTGCAGTCACTTGGGGTTGTGCGCACGAGATAGCTCCTCAAAGTTGCTTTACCAGAACCCAAGTGCGCTATCCTAAACCTCTTCAAACATATTTAACAAAGCAATGTTGGATTGAGGTTTTATGAAAACCGAGGGCTCTGGACTTTATAAAACATTATATTTCCAACATAATGCATCTCTTGGATCACAAATTCAACTAAAACCCCTTCATCAGACACTAGACAGCTAGACAGAAAGGATAGAACAATCAGAAAACACTTAATATCACATAGGTTGTAAACTTGCATAAGTAAACTAAATTGACGAAAAGAGATTGAGTTGAAACTCTGACACATAAATCAAGCAATTGAATCAAGCAATAAAAATTCCAAACCAAAGGATCTCTTATTCAAATGCACTTTGAAATGAATTTCAGACCATGTTTCATGCATGTTAACCATCGAATAAAGGTCAGACCACGTTTCGTGCATGTTAAACATCATGAGAGTATCATATGCTTGATATTTTCTAGCATTGTAAGATCAGACATTGAAGGTAAGACTACTGTAGTCAGACCAAAAATAAAGGGAAAAGGGAGAATAAACAGATGGACTTAATTATTCTATCATTAAATGCAATTAGGGTAATAAAATAATTCCCCATGTATTGCTAACAATTAAATTTGAACAATATTGCACTGGATTTCAATCCGATAGAGTTCAGCTGCATTTTGGCAACAAAAACAAGACGAACAAAAAAGAAATCGTTTCTGAATAGAAGGCAAAGTTTTGAGAGGGGGATTTATTTTGGCCTAAGACTACCTACTAGTACCCAAATTAGACCTGACTATTCCAGTTCGAGCCGGACGAAATCCAAAACGAGGATGATGGTCTAAAGCATCTCCAATATGCGTTAGTCTGGGAGAGAAATTGTAGTTAACTAAACATCCCCAATGATCTAAATCAGTTTCCAGGAAATAACAAGCACTAAGCTCTCTAAATTAATATCCATTCAATGGACTTATTCTAAGATTCCTATTATCAGAACTCGGAGATGATGATGGATCAGTTTCCTATATTTCTTTCAAGGAAATTCAAAAGATTCAAATTAAAAGATAAGTCAAGCAACCAGGCAAAATTAACAAATCCGGGGAAGAAATTGGATAAAAAAGATAAAAAAAAAAAGTATGAGAAAGTTACTAACACCAACATAAGCAGCATCCAAGTAAGTAATACTGATTTCAACGGAAACTCCACTCGAGCTGGCTCCGTAGGTGTAAACAACCGCTGATCCAACCAAATCCACCAGCGATGCAGTGGCTCCGCCGTGCAAGAAATTGCCCGCGTTCTTTTTGCACAGTTCAAAGAATCAACCAAAAAAATGAGTCATATAGGCCAAAAAAGCATCAATAATCAATTAAAGTACCGACTAAGAGCGAAAAAAATTGAAATTAGTACCGATGAATTGAAATTGAGAGAAGAAAACATACCAGCAATCGAGGAGGGACTTTCATGGAGCAAAGAACCCGACCCTTTTCGATGTGGTCAACATGGAGACCATGCATTATAAAGCTTTCGAAGAATCTGGAAGGCATGCCATTGATGGTGGAGGCGTTCTTGTCTCCCCCTTCGCCGGCCCCTTTCTCCAAGTATTTCTTCACGGTTTCCAAATCCATTGGGAAAAAAAAAATTGGCCGCTCTGTTTCCCGGAAAATTGAAAAATTCAAAACCAGTAATCCCGGCACCACGCACGTTTATGTGCAAAAATCACTAAACAAATTTATCTATATAGCCTTTACCCCAAACGCAACGTTCTTCTAGACGGTCAAAGTGGGCGGCTGCTCGCCCATGTATCTACCATTTTAATCATGTATATGTCTAAAATTTTGATACACGTTATATAAAATTAATTTTACTTATACTATGTAATCTAAATCTTACATTTATAATTTTGATTTTAAAAAGTTAAAGTTTAAAACTTAAATTTTATACTCTAAATTACAAACACTAATCTTAAATTTTAAACCCTAAAACCTAAATTTTTAAACACTAAACTCTAAATTACAACCCCAACCCCTAAAATTTAAAGGCTCGTGTAAACTAAAATTTATATTACCTTTATATTGAAGTTTTTCTCTTTGTGTATTGCATAAAAAATCACGAATAAACAAATATTTATTTTAGAAATTGTTAATGAATATTTTTATCGTTTAAGACAATTTTAATGATTTGTTCGTGTTTTTTAATAATTTTTTGTCGTAATTGAAAGCAAAATTCACTTGCAAACAATGAATTTGCCTAACAAGATAAGACGTTCGATCCTTTAAACAAAATTAAATATTTGAATCTTAAAGTTAATAATAGAAAAAACTAAATTGAAAGGGTCAACCAATAAGTCGGATACTGATAGTTAAAAACACTCATTCAATATTTTTTGATAAATGGTGAAATATTACTATGTGTGTCATTAAAACCCCTTAAACATAGTCGAAAAAAAAAAACATGAAAATACACATAAAAAATACGTACTATGCCACTAGCATATCATATCCTCAGTAAGAGAGCAATAAATGGGAAAACATCATAATCTATAATCTCGAGATTGTTCAAGCCTTGATAACTTAACTAATGCATCGACCATTCTATTGCCTAAAACACATGCTGCAACCAAACAGTTCTATTACGCTCCCTCATGTCATTCACATGCCATACAAGAGAGAACGACCTCAATCACCAGAACGTTGCACAACAACCTCAGCACATAGAAGTTATTCATATCGAGAACAACTTGTCGACAAGCGGAATCCCTAGCACATAACAAGCCAATGTAATCCCTCCACAATCTTGGTTTCAACACTGAATAACTGCTGACACCCATCATTCGACAAACATCAGATTCATAACACTCATGCAATTTTAGATATAACTTAAAAAGGGTTAAAGTAACGACCCGAGTTTTGGGAACCCGAGCGTCGGGCTAACCTGAGGTACGGGCCTCGCGTTTGGGTCTTGTTGTTGGGCCTTGAACCCTGGTGAGCTTAGCTTTGGTTTTGGGCTTGAGTTATGGGGTTTTGGAGAGGGGCTTTATGGTAAGTTCTCAATTGAAGAAAAGATGAGAGTGGGGAGAGTTATGAACTGCATATTGTTGTAAGGTGATGAAGTCACCTTGTCCCCCAAAAGCTCTTCCACCCTCTTCATCTTCTCTCCATTAGAGTTGAAGGAAAAAGCTCCACCTTTATTAGTTTTGTGTTGGAATCCCGAATTTGTGTAGAAGGAAAAGTTGTTAAGCATCCAGGGATCTACAATCCAAGGTAAGATTTGCTTGAAATGGTGGAGAAAGGGGTTTTGGTGAGGGTTTTGGAGTGAGAACGAGAATGGTGTTTTAAATCCCATTTCTTGTTGTTAAATCGTCTCTTAAGTTCCTTTTAATCTCCAAACCATGTTGTAACTCGTTTACAACACTTCCTTGTAGTTAAAGAAGTTAGGGATTGTTCAAAGGCTCAAGGGAAGAAAAAAGCTTGAAGTGAAAGGTTGTGGGCTTCTCTCAGTTGTAAGTCGAGGTTAGTACACTTTTAACTTCTAGGTGTTCATGTGCATCATTATTTTGGTATGTGTTGCTCGATATATGATGTTTTGATAACTTAGAGCTTGGATGATCATCAATGGCAAATCTTGTAATTGTTGATGTTTAAGGGTAAAAATGGCTAGAAACTCAACTATAATGACTTCAAATAACATGTAGGAATGTTTTGAGACTTAACCATGGTGGTTGAGGGAGGGTTTGGTACAATCCCGAGCTCTAGGTTTCGAAATTGGGGCTTGAGTACCGGTACGAGGTGGCTGCGTATCGGTACTCCTTCGTATCTCAAGGGTTGAACTGTGAGAGGTGTAACGGTATGCCCTCCGCGTATCGATACCCCTCGTTATAGCATAATTTCAATGAGGCTTTGATGTACCGGTACGCCCGGAGCGTATCGGTACCCACTGTTGCATTGCCTAGAAAGGCTTTGCGTACCGGTATGCTAGAGTAGGCATATTGGTACGGGTAAGGATCGGTACGGGGCGATCCCAGTATCGATATAGGGTACCGGTACGGAATGTATCGTATCGGTACAGGGCAAGGGCCAAATTCTTTCGAATCCAAATGGAGTATCGGTACTCAGCATGGAGTATCGATACCTAGAGGGGAGTACCGATACTCGTTTTAGAGTATCGATACTCGCCGGGCAATTTGCCCAAGTTTTTGCATTTGAGTTCGGGGGTTCTATAAATTGTGACAAAAGTTCTAATGGGTCCCTTCTGATATAAAATGTCTGGTAAATTCGAGAACGTATGTTCATCTTTGCTTATATGGATTAAATGGTTGATTGAGTATAGAAATGAAAGTAAATTGCTTGGTAAGCGAGTTTTAGGGATCCTTGGTAGATCATTTGTGGTCGTGCCAGGTAAGGGCACTTTTTTGGTTATGAGTCCTTGTTTGATGGGATCCGGATACTTAGTGAGTGAATGTTGCAACACATGAAGGCCATCCGATGTGAGATTTCGGGTGATGAATTGAAGGTCATCCGATGTGAGATTCTGGGTGATGATATTTGCTCAATATGAGATTCCTAGCCTCGCTTGATGTGAGATTCTGAGCAGCTCGATGTGAGATTCTGAGCATAGGTGGGTCTCCCAGTGTCGGGTGACATTGGGCTTCACTCCTGGTTTGTTTACTTTTATGTTGCTATCGAGGTGTTGTTTGCTTATAGCATGTGTTTAGGCGGTTATGGTAGCGCCAATGCTTATCCTATCTTGACATCATATCATAGCATGCTCTTAATTATGATTCACCTGAAGCTTGGTCGAGTGGTTGTGTATTCACTGAGCTTTGTTAGCTCAGCGTTCAGAATCGTTGTTTTCGTTCGCAGGTTGAGAGATAGTTCAAGTGTAGCGGAGCACCATTGAAGCAATGATCCAGCATTGGCCTTTGGTAGACTACAAGTACTTATATGTAGTGGGCTATGTATTCGTATGCCCCTATGTATTTGTAACTCTATTTGACTTAAGTTGTATTGGTCAAATATTTTATTACTGTATCTGGAGCTCCTTTAACTATTTTGAATGTTTTTAAGTAAGCATGAATTTTAATGCTTTGGTTATGACATGTTTGGATGTATGAGATTGATTTTACTGATTTTTAAAAGTGAAAATTTTTATAGGAGTGGTTTGGGCTTGTGGCCCAAATGCAGCATCCGGTTGAGGGTATTACAGTTAACCTGAAATTTAAATCTTAAATATATTTTAAAAAATTATAATTATTATTTTTGAACGATAAATAAATTTAATTATAATCTTGTAGATTCATCCTCCTGTATATAAGTCCGAATTTAATGCTAAGCAGGGATCTGAGTTAGATAAGAGTCGTGGTCCCTTGATTTAAGTGTTATTAGAGACGTAAATATCTTATAACACAATTTAATTCGTTTTAATAGAAACTTTATAATTAATTGGGTTTAGTTTGATTAACATTATCGTTAGTATAACACTTAAGAGGATATGAGATCAAACATGCATAAATACTCAATATCTTTTAATTTATAAGTGGGTATGAATCTGGTATGTTAAAAGAAAAAGAAAATTTACATATTTAATTATAATTTTATTAACTTTATAATAAATTTATGCATTCATTTTTATTATAAGATTAAAGTTTTAAAAATTTATTTTTTATAGCGTGTAAATAATTTATACAAACCTATATATTTATTCTTTAAAAATTAAAATTAAAATCACTTACCCTAAATTATATAAATTAAACTTTTAACTCCTAAATTAAATACATACCCCTTAAGACTGAAAGAACTGTGTAGTATAATGACTTAAATATGTGTATTGAATAATTTTTTTAACGGAGATTTCTCTCTTACTTTCAACCTCATAATGATATAAAGTCCATGTAACTAAGAAAAACATAACATCAAATAAATATTTGTTAAAAAAATGAAAGAAGTGGAGTGATGTATTATATTTTAAAGGTAAATATAAGAATTCCAACTCATACAAGATGATAGAACGTGAATATTTTTGGTCCCTAAATCGATTATCGGATCTCCGTTGAGTCACTTATTTTCGTTACACCAAATCTAACCAATGTTCAGATTTTAGAAGTTCAACAAAGGATTGAGTACTGATCCAACAAAGAACACAACCCCAGAGATCTATTCCTTGACCATGAACATGAAAGGGTGATCTGCTACAAAGCTCGCAATCGGACGCATCGACATGCTCAGCTGTTCCATTATTACAGCAGTACAAGCTGCAGCTTCAGTTCCTTCTTCGGTCACTTCAATGAAACATTTGTGGAAAACATTCCTCACAAACAGATGTCCAGTACCATACACCATTTCGGTAAGCTCTGCTTTTCTTCTATCAAAAGGTAGGTCTAGTCCCATCCCGATCATCGCCTCCGACGCTTCGAACTCGAACCTGAACCTCGGGACCCAGAAATCCGAAATCTTCTCCTCAACGAGTTCGAATCGCTAGTCGAAGTATCCAGGGTTGGCCTTGAACATACGTAACAAGTCCTTCAAGCCATCTCTAGCATCCGGTAGAAAGAAATACATGGCGAATTTTTTAGTGGGGTGATTGGTTTTGTAAGGGAGTTTGAACCGGCAAATGATCCGTAAAGATAGCGCTGAAATCCGAGGCTGGTCATGAAAGGGACATGAACTTTGTGACCATTTGAAAGGTGAAACACCCTTGTTTTAGTTCTTGATGAATCGAACAGTAGAGCCCATGTTCCTTTGAAGTAGAGTGCGTTTGCAAGAATCAGAGCTTTTTTGTCGTTTAAAGCATTCAAGGCCTCGGTCGGGAGAAGGTTTTTGATGAGCCCTCTTGTTGCAGTCTCGGCCCAGGCATTGACTTCTGCTACAACCTGTTCAGGCTTCATTGTTCCAGCACAAGTTGAATCGAAATGGTGGTCATTTGTAATAGAAACAATGAATCTGAATCATGCATAAAAATATAGGTTTTTTAGGGGAATATTGGGTGGGAATAAATATTAGGATACAGGATATGTTAGAGTTTATTTAGTAAATTAGAACATTTGTTATAGCCAAGGAAAACACGAGTTCCCCAAATATTATTTTTAATAGGATAATCGAAAATAGATGAGAGAACTCGCCAGACATACACAGCTAGTTCTTCCTGTCTGTTAAAAAATATTATTTGGATACTCTTAGGGATTACTCATGATGAGTTTTTCTTTCACCGTAACATATGCTTTAATTTATTAAATAAATTTCAACATATCTTATATCCCTAATATTTTATTCTCACCCCAATATCTCCATAGGAAGTATAAAATATAAGGGAAAACACAAAAGAAATAGTATTAGAGTAATTATTCTATGAATAGACCGTAAAAAAGTTATTGTAAGAATGTGTATTTTAAGGGTTTAAGATTTAGGTTAAAATTTAGAGTTTAAGAGTTTAGATAGAGAGGTGTAGTAATGGTGAAACTCGACGTTATTTATTGAAGGGCTATTTAAAAATGTCTGAATTTAGGAGGTCAATAATATGATTATTTTTAGGGGATTAAATATATTTTACTATTATCCTAACTTAGATTTTTTTTTAATTTTAAAATATTTAGAGGGGACATGTCCCCTACCGGTCTCCATTGGGTATTGCCCTTGAGATACAAAATATAAAATTTATGATTAAAATTTAAATCTTTAATCCTACCACCCTAAACCTCTGCTCTTAAATTCTAAATTTTGCAATATCAATTTAAACCAATAAATTCTAAACTAGATTAAAAACATTAAAATTAAGGGTAAACTACAGGGGTGGTCACCCAACTATCATCTTTTTCCTGTTTTGATCACCCAACTAATTTTTTCGTCAAAACAGTCACTAACGTTTCGTTGTGATTTTGGTCACCGACCGTTAAAAAACTAAAAGAGATGGTGACGTGTCATGAGATAATAATACTTTTAGTCCTAAAAGTTGTACATACTATTAATTAGGTCCTACTTCAAAATAACTCATCAAATATATGGGTCAAACCTCAAATTTCTCATTTTTTTCTTTCTCTACAACAACACTCCTCTTTCTTTTCTTTTTCCCTCTTTCACTCAAATATATGGTCAAATATAAGTAAGACACTTTTAGTCGTTATTTTCCCCCCAAATATGAGAAAAAATGATCAATCTCATCCTGTAATCATTTTCCTTTAAACTTATCTTTAACTCTTAACTAATTTCATAGAAAACAGAGTGCATATTAAGATTTTTTTTTTGCAGCAATTATGTTTATTTTTATTCTAAATTTTTTGGAAGAATTGAAGGTGTAGACAATTTAATATATATGATGTTTAATTTAGCTTTGATATTACTTTACTTAATTGTTTATTTATCATTTAAAGTTTATATATATATATATATATATATATATATATATACATAGAAGAAACAATGCTCTTGTTCCGTGAGAATCACAAATAATACTGATCAATATGTTGCTTTTAAGTTACAAACTTTGAATAAGTGCTTTCGGAGTTCTTTTTGTTTTATTTTATTTTTTTTAACAAAGTTTGAAACAATATTGTATTACTTGGGTGTGTTGGAAATGAAACGTTAACGAAAATAAGAGAAAAAAAATAAGAGAAGAGTTGTTGTAAAGGAAGAAGAAAGAAAATAGGAAATTTGGGGTTTGACCCTTATATTTGATGAGTTATTTTGAATTATGACCTAATTAATAGAATGTATAAGTTTTAGGACTAAAAGTGTTATTATCCCATGACACATCATCATCTCCATTAAGTTTTTAATGGCCGGTAACCAAAATGATAACGAAACAAAACGTTAGTGATGATTTTGACGAAAAAATTAGTTGAGTGACCAAAACAGAAAAAACATGATAGTTGGGTGACCACCCGTGTAGTTTACCCTAAACTTAATCCACTCGTAAAAAATATTCAAAATATTTTCATTCGCAAAGTCAACTTCTTTGGCAACGGCGTGGTAAAGACCTACCATGATCTCCTGGAAATAAGGTTTCAGCTTTAAGCCTTCGGCAACCCAAGCTCCATTAGCAAAGCACAAGTCTGGGTCGCCAATGGCAGAGCATTTCTTTCATTGACCGGTGAAGCAAGATCGATCATTTGGGAAGCCGATGAATTGATCTCTTCAAGGCTTGTTGACCCTAAAAAGTGGAATAGCTGCTCTAAAATACGTCCCTTCGATCCAGCGGCGATCATGCTCAATATAAGATGGAACCAAAACGGCGAGATCACCGTGTTTTATCCATTTTCAGCTGCGTTTTTCAGTAAAATGTTGTTAGCCAACTGCAGGCAGAAGTTAGTGTTGAAACGACTGGTTTCTGCCTGTCTTGGAAACTGCATTGTGGAATGCTATCTTGGGAGTTGATGAAATTTGTCTTTGTTTATATAGAGAGAGTAGTGAAGGGTGGTTGCTTAGTTTCCAAGCAATATTTTGACAAACAATAAGTTATCTAATGTGATGAGGCACTAAGTCCTTTAAGTAAAGTCAGATGTCCAAATTATAGTGTTGTAAATGAAAAAAATCGAGTTGAAAGGGTCACCTTATGTTAAACCTCTGCAAAATTTGATCCAGATCAGTCAATCAATGAATCGAATATGTACAGTTAAATCAAACAAATTGTTTTGGCTAGCTGGCTCTATGACTTGTTCTTAATGTTTTATTTTAAAAATAGTAAAATACTTAGACATTACAAGGAAATTATTTGTTTCAAGATAGTTGGGTGTGAGTTCAATGAATATGCATATTAATTACGCATAATTACAATTATATATTGGGTAAATTAAGTAAATCATCACTGAACTTTACTCTCAAATCTATTTTGGTCATTAAAGTTTCAAAACGTTCAATTTACTCACTGAAGTTTAGACATTAAATGTTTTTGGTCACTCATCCGTTAACTTTTTGACAACGCCCATTTACCGACAAACGAAAGAACTTCTCTAATATTTGAATAACAGAGAAATTTATCGGCACGAGAGAAGCAACATACTAAGAAATAGGCTCATCCGACGGCGGAGGAGGGATATCGACGAGGCATAAATTATAAGGTTTTTAGCCAATTTGTGAACTTCGGAGCACTTTTCGGCAAAATAGAGGTCAAATTCAAACTCAATGGGCCGACACGAAGTGACTAGTGAAATTTGGGACCAAACAAAAACCATCTACAATTGTTTGGGATTTAAGCGTCAAAAAAAGTTCAATGTCTAAACTTCAGTGACCAAAATAAATTTAAAAATAAAGTTTACTGATGATTTACATAATTTACCCTTTATATAACTTTAGAACTTATATTTTTTAGATACCGAAGTTGTATACCAAAAGGTATGAAATTCGATTTCGTTTCGTTTGAAAACTACGTTTTCCCTAATATTTAGAAATAAAGTTGTTCGAAGGAAGCTTCTTTCATCTACGATATTTAAACTCAAGATTTACCTAAAACATTATCATGCAATCCAATATAGATTAGCATTAAAATGCCATTTCAATCATTGTAGCTCTTCTTGCGTGGATTTGGCATCATAATTTCACACGCAATGTTTCCTTTTGGGTAACATGCATCCGAGTCACTTAATTATTAATTTATTTATAAATTAATCATATTTTAATGGTTACAATTTAGTATTCAACTAAAAAATTATTACAAAACATGTCTCTAGCAGTTAAAATGGATGAAAGATGGTGATTTGACATGAATAGTAATAATTTTAGTCTCTAAAAGCTTTGCATTCCGTAAATTTGGTCATAATTCAAAAAAATAATAAATTTATCAATTTAGTCTTTGTCCTTCTCTTAAATTGCTTGTTCTTCTTCCATAAATATTATATTATTTTCATGTTAGAGTTATCCAAATGTTACTTTTATCGGTAACTTGTTGTTTTATGGTAGAATGTAGTTATCCGACTATTCTCTTTAATTTGGTGTATTTGCTTGGTTTAAAAGTATTGTAAAAATGACTAAATTAATCAAATTTGTTGAATTGTTTCAAATTAAGAACAAATTGATCAAGTGTATAAATATTGTGGACTAAAATTGTTTTATACCAAGTCTTGTGGTCCGGCGAGGTGGTCAGTCCCTGTGGAGCCATGAATAAAATTGAATATTGATGGGGCTCGGTGTACGGATAGTGGTTATGCCTCGTGCAGGGGTGCAACGCGTGATTGGTCGGGGCAATGGTGCTTTGGTTTTACAAAATTTCTTGGCATATGTTCGGTGATAGATGCAGAAGTTTGGGGAGCTGACCTTGGCCTTGTTTGTGCCTGGGAGGCTGGATTTAAAAATATTATTCTTGAGCTTGATAGTCTTGAGGCTATCTGAATTATCAAACGTGAGTATACAAGCCTGTGTGGTTTACGCGGGCATTTATCGGAACTTTGGGGCTGTCCTTGGTCGCTTTAGGTTAAGCATATTCGACGCGAAGGCAATCGGGTTACGGATGCTTGTGCGAAGTTGGCCAATTTTGGGAGCTTTGAGGTTGTGTTCTTTGATGCGCCGCCGGGTTCAGTTGGCCAACTGGTGCAAGGTGAGGCTTTGGTTCGTTCACAGTAGCGGTTATGTAGATTTTCTTTAGGTCTTTTCGCTTGCGACGGAATATTTATGACTCAGTATGTTTGTTAGCTTGTGTTACCACTAGTACTCTTTTTTTTTTCTATTTAGGATTAGTGAAATTTTTAATGAGGCTTGTGGTAACACCCCATGTATGATTCCATGCTATAAAATCATACTTTTTACCCCAAAAAAATACATATTTATAATCAAACCGATAGTTGAGTGACTTGAAGTGTGCAGTATTTTACCCTTTATATTTTACTTATGTTGGGCCTTATGACAAAGTATTTTTCTCTATATTTTGGTCTTTTATTGGGCTGTTCTATTTCTTTGACTTATTAACATATTTATTGAGAAATACTGGAATATTATGCCACAATGTTGTTAGGGGTATTTGGTTCACGTAATGTAAGATTAACTCTAAGAATAAGATTACTGGAATGTAACATTACCTGATACATTACTAGGAATGTTACATTACCTTGCTTGGTTTATTTGGTAGGAATAAGATTGCAGTGTTTGGTTGGAAGAATATAAGATTAATTGGATGCAAAATTTACCAACTTGTCCTTATGATATATTTTCTTTTTAATAAGTTAAAATTTTAATTATTAAATTAAAAATATTTGCATAAAAACTTATAGAACTATTTTTATTACATCATCAAAAATTTGCAAAAATTTAAATTTATAATATAATTAATATGTTAAATCATTTTTAAAAATATTTTATATTTATATACCCTTATTCTCTTTTAATTTTTTGTGAACAATAAAATGCTAAATGTTTAATATGTTTATATTTTTAATTTTTTATTGCTTTTGACCATATATCAAATAAAGTAAAGTAAATAATAAAATAAATCTAAAAGTAGTAAAAATGATAAAAAAATTAACTTGTTAATTTTTTAAGATGAAAAATATCTTATAAATCAAATAATAAAATTAATAACATTAATTCTTAACGCATTCGCTCTCAAACAACATGCAATCTCATCCTATATCCCTAGAAACATTATACATACAATACTATAACGTTCTAAATAAAATAGAATATGAATAAATTAGGAAATTAACCTTCTTTTAAACATTTATTGTATGGATGGTAATTGTGATGGTTGGTTGCAGTTCATTTCTTTAGATTTGAGCGAAGAGATGCTGATTATGGTGACATAAGATTTTGAGCATGGTGGGCATTGAGGATCAAAGATGGGTGTTCTGGTCCGTGTTCTGGTATGGGGAGAGGAGAAGAACCCGATTAGGGATGGGCATTTTACCCGATCTGGTCGGGTTCTGACCCGGCCTGATCGGGTCAGATTTTTAATGAAAAAAATCAGGTTCGGATCAAGTTTTTAGTAAGAGTGAACTCGGGTCGGGTGCGAGTTTAGGGTGGAAATATTCGACCCGACCCAACTCGGGGCTAATTGTGTAATTTTCCCTAAATTTTTTAGGGGTATTTATAATAATATCCCTTTATATTTTTTTTAATAATTATGTCCTTAAAATTAAATTTTTATTTACAATTTAGTCCTTCAAATTATATTTTTTTACGATTAAGTCCCCTAAAATTATTTTTTACAATTAGGTCCCTAAAATTATTTTTTTATATAGGTCGGGTCGGAGCCGGGTTTAGTATATTTATTTTCGGGTCGCATCAGATTTTTTAAAAAATATGTTCGGGTCGAGTGCGGGTTTAAGGTATTTATTTTCGAGTCAGGTTCGGGTGGGCCAAAAACCCGACTCGTGCCCATCTCTAAACCCGACAAACATGTCGGAACAATTATTTTTTTGTTGAGAAAGAAGAGAAGAAAATGATCGTCTTTTAAAGTTATAGATGACAATCATAAGGTGAGTCAAAGACCATTGATGAAATTCATGTGACATTTATAAAACAAGTGTTCTAAAAAAAAACTATACTTCACAAATAAGTTAATTTACATTCAAATTCAAATGAATATTCGGATCGAATCATATACACAGCTTCTTCGGTCGACATTCAAATCAATTTTCTTAGTATACAACGTAGCAAAGAATTCATAACCTACCAAAGCTAGTGTATTACTTATGAACGAGTATTTTCTTTCACTTCAATCTATTTTGAAAATTTCAACCCACAATACATTTAGAATGTTAATTTTCAAAAGGAGATGAACAAAGGTAGAAAAATTAGTAAACTATAGAAAGGTCATTTGAAAATCTGCAACAAAATCTATTTTTCCACAGATCTAATAATTGTGAGCTCTTGTAAGTAAAGAAAGAGAAATAATTATAACAAGTCAATTTCTTTTAACTAACTCAAGAATTTCATAAACTTAGATCCTACTAGAAACTAGAAATAAAAGAAAAAAGGAGATAAAATATTTTTTAGCTAAAAAAACGAAAAAGCTCATTGTCATGTGCCTCATTAAAAAGCCACCTTAAGTTTAAATGAAAAAAATACACACGACAATAAGTACAAATAGTCCAACGAGATATACTCGAAGCATACAACCAATAAACAAGACATTCCAACACATCCGAGCCTCACATCTGCTTCAACTCAGCAATGCCACATGCAAAGCAGTAATCAGCTTCGGTAGCACTCGGCAGTAACCGGCTGCACCACACATCCCACCTACAGCAATCAATGCATCCTCGACAGCTCCCCTCAATCACCCAAACCAGCACTGGCAGCCATGTTCGAGAGCAGTAATTGCATCAACTCACCGTCCGGTTCATCCAGCACATGCATCTCAAAATCATCCCGCAAAGCTCGCTTCGCAAGTGTATCAGCAACATAATTACCATCATGCAACACATGTTGAATATGCAACACCCACAGACCAAAATTATTACAATTGCGTAAAATCAAAATTATTATAATTATTGCTCCAGTTAAATCAAAAGTCCAAATATTACAATTGCGTATAATCAAAATTAATGTAGTACATTACACATTGAACCAAAATTTATGTATTTGTTTAATAATTATCTCATTTTTTCCAATTTTTCCTGATTAATTAGAGAGATTACATTCTTATACTGGAATTCAAACTCATACAAGATGAGACAATATAAACATCCTTAGCCAAGGCTAATTAGTGAATCTCTCCTTTCTAAATTTTTTAACGATTAACTGTTATAAGTATAACCATAAGTGCGAGTCCATATGATGCACGTGAGTAATTATTACCAAAATTAAATGTTCCAATTCACAATGAAATAATAAATTAAATATATCGGACAAAGATTATTAGACAAAATTCACACATAATTAGATTGAACCAAAATAAAATCTAAATTAAAAATCTATATATAATAATAATTAAAACCGGAGATTAAGCCTTATCATTTTAGTATGAACACATGCAATTGAGGCAGCACATAAGATTTGCGTGGAGTGGGGATAAAAGTTTAGAGTACAAGAGTTTAATATTTTTTATTTATGAATGATAAAAAGTCCGGATAATATAAGTATTCGAAGGACGGAAATATATATTAACTTAAGAAAAGCAAAATATAAATAATCATAAAAATAAAAGAGACATAGTTTATACAAATTAAACTTTAGAGTCTAAATAATTCTTTAATAAAAATGATAGTCAAACTATTCATTTTTATTTTTTTTATATTTTTTTAGGTCTTGTGTTCTAAACTCACTAGGAGCACTCTCATTTCTTCCCCTAGAATCCCCGCTTCCCAGGGGTGGAGCCAGAAAATTTTGTTTGCGGTGTCAAAATTTAAAATTTTTTATAAAGGAAAATTTTTAAGTAGGTTAGAACAAATAATGAGAGTCAATTTTTTTGAAGTGGTATCGATTTTCTATTGAAAGGGTGTCAATTATGTTTAAACCGGTGTCAATATACATTTAAAAGCATAATAATTTTATTTTTTATATAAAATTTATATATATATTTTCTCATAATATTTTGGGGTGTCATTTAACACTCTTACTCAATTAAATCTTACTCAAGGGGCGGCTCTGCCCTTGCCGCTTTTCCTTTTCTCTAAGTAAGATTATTATTAAAATTAAGATTTATTAAAAAATATTAATAAATTTTTTTAGAGAAGATAATTACCCGCAAAATATATAATAATTTTGTCATTGTAGACGTTGCGAATAGCAAAATTTAACATTATTTAATTAAAGAATCATTTAAAAATATTTAAATTTGTATAATCTAGCAATATATATTATATATTTTAAAAGACTAAAATATAATTTTATTATTGTTTCAACTTAATTTTTTTAAAATTATGAGATGTGACCCCGCCGATCACTCTTCATTAGAGACGAGACGACCCAAGTCTTCATCATTTCATGAAAAGTATGCCCCAACGCAGGGTGGACGGCGTAGCCAGCAATTAACTTTATAAAATCAATAAACTTGATAGTCAACAAAAAGTCACCCACGTTTTTCGTTCTTAAATGAAACTTCAAACTTTTGGCCCACAACCCGTGCTTATCATCGCCTACATAATACATATATTATTTGTCGCCTTCAAGTTTTTTTTTTAATATACCGATGTAATTATATAATAATATTTATTTATATTTTTAATTTTTGATAATATATTTATATTTTATACACATAAATATTTAAATTTAAAATTTTTATAATAAATATTATTTTTTTACTGAGGCTACTCGTTAGATTTAATTGTCACACTCAAGTTTAATTTGTTCTATCTTAACTAATGAATGAAAAATTATAATTTAAGTTGAGGTAAACAAAGACGGAGTAATTTGTTAAGATTAAGTTATAAGTTTTTAAAGGGTAGAAAATATGATTTTATTATTGATTTAGTTTATATTTTAAAATTTTAAAAATAAAATTAATGAAATTTTCTGTTTTTTAAAGGACAAAATTCAATTTTATCAATATTTAAACTTAAAATTTTAAAATATAACCATTTAAAAAAAGTATTTATACCATTTTAAGGGTCAAGGTCATTGTCAGTCCCTTTAGCTTCGTCTCTATTGGTAAACAACTGACCTTAAGCTATACGTTTTTGTTAATTTGTTACATATAAATTATCAATTTAGTGGGAAAGGGATAAAAGAGAAATACTAACTTAATTCTCACAAATTAAAATTAAAGAACCAATTCTGTAATTTCCGTAGGGTAGAAAACTAAAATTCATAATTATTTCTCAAAAAGGGTAAAACTTTGATATACAAGCTGTATAAAATTAATTTTACACAAGCACATGTATTTACACTATAAAAATTTAAATCCTAAATTTCTAACTCTAACCCTAAAAAACTAAAGCCTAAACTTTAAACCCTATACACTAAATTCTAAACACTAATATTAAATTATAAAACATACAATATAAAGTCACAAACTTTAAACCCTAACCCTGAAACTAAAAGTATCAACAATTTTTCCTTCTCAAAAATAGTCTTGAAATAACTTTATTTTTCAGATTAATTTTTTTGGAGGACAAACTCGACTACGATAAAAACAGGAGAGTAACTATGAAGGTACTAGTAGGGGGCATGATCCAATAAAAATATTAAAAAATATACGGTAAAATTGTTCTTTGACCCTTCAAAAAATATATAATTTAGTGTTGTCTCCTTTAAGTTTAATTTTTTTTAAATGACCTCTCAATAAATAATGTTAAGTTACGCCATCGGATGAGAGTCAAATTCTTCACCAATACATCCAAAATCATGATTTTGTCACCATTAATTAAACCAACAATGATGAAAGTCGAATTCTTCATTACATTGTGGAAAGTTTGGATACGACGTTTAGATAATAATTGACTATTCAAATCGTATAAACAAAGCTTAGACAATAATTATTTAATCATCGACTTAAGTGTTGAAAAAAATATAAATTAGACTCTAAAAGAAATAGAGTTTTTAACAAAAAATATTCTGAACTCAACAAGTGATTACAGCAAAAAAATATTGTCAAATAGTTAAAAATATATATGACAAAAATTATATTATAATCACCTTTAGACTATTAAAATAATATTAATTTAATTAGTTAAATTTGTACATTTGAACAGTAGCGAATACACATAGCTACAAAGAGGAGCATTTGTACCCCATTTAGGGAGATTTTTAATTTAATGTTAATTTTTTACTATGAAATTAATTTAATATGTTTATTAAAAAAATAAATATTTTTAAATTTATTTTTAAATTTCTAAATCCGCTTTCTTATCGCACCACATAACATAACGTCGAGTTCAGTGACGGGTAAATATTGTTGTTTTCATGAAATTTATACTCCGAACAATCCGGCTTTAGCTGGAATGAATCATATTTGCTTTGACTTCGTAAATAACTTCCCTTTCTACACGTATATATATTTTTCTCACCACACCTCTCGACTCTAATTTGATGAAATCAGCACCACCGCAAAGAGAAAATTTTCTCTCCGCCGGGCTCCGATCGTAATGGTTCCCGAAGACTTCAGCTTCCCGAAAATCACCAATCCTTTGCCTCAATTCACGTCTTTCCCATCGTTATGGCGTGTATCTTCCTTGATCTATCCCGAATACGAAGAAGAAGAACCTGAGAGCCTCCAAAGGAAGAGCTTCTCGTCCTCGATCTCCTTCTTGTCGGAAAGCGAAGCGAACAAGAGAGATCCAGAGAAAATGGACATGTTGTGGGAGGAATTCAATGAGGAACTCAAGCGGGCTTCTTCGCTGCGCAGCCGGAAAGAGGCGCCGGAGGTGAAGATGGCCAAAACAGGCAACGGAAGAGAGCTGATTTGCCACAAGAAACAGAGTAAGAGCTTGTTGGCGGTGATGAAGAGCTTGAAAATCAAGATGTTTTATATTCGCAACTTGGCTTGGATTAAGAACTAATTCAACACCGCCGTCGATGAGGGAAAGGCCGTGTTTTATTCGATGCTTCGGTTGTCGTCGAGTGGGCTCTATCTTCTTGCTTTGGCGATCGAGTTCGTCATCATTTGCTTGTACTTCGCCCTCAAAAGTAAGCTTTTGTATGTACAATAAAATTAATTTTAGTACAAATACAATTATCAATTTAGAAATTTAAACGAAATATAAATAATTTCAGATTATTGTATAAAAATATATTAATTTGAAGAAATAACTAACCCGTCATTATTGCTTATATGGTTAACCATTTTTTATTAAGATGATAGTATTAGTTAGTTTTACTGAATAAAAAAAAAATACCACAACATAATTAGGGGTGTAAATGAGTAGACATTCGACGAACCGTTCATATAACGTTCGTTAAATAAACGAACAGACGAATAAATGAACACATTTACAAATACTAAACAAATGAACACGAACACCTTCAAAAATAAATAAACAAATACGAACACAATATTAAAATTTTAAAAGAACATGAAAACCTTTAAAAATAAACAAACACGAACATAATCTTACTCGTTCAAACTCGGTTCATTTACGACCCTAAACATAATATTATAATATCAAGAAATGATCGTCTACCAAAGTTAAAATATAAGGTAAAGTACACAAATGGTCAATAAACTATCTCTAAAAATACAAAATAGTCATCAAACTTTCAAATGTTACATAATGGGCATTAAAATTTAGTTTTTGTTACAAAATGGTCACTAAGCCGTTAATTGTCGTTAATTGAGTGACATGGCAGTTATAAAATTTAAATAATATAACATTTAATCCTACATATTGACACAATTAATCAATTTATTCCTAATTTAACCCTCATTATTGATGTCTAAATTGATTGAATGTGTAAATATTGAGGATTAAATATGTTATTATACAAATTTTTGTAACTGCCACGTCTCTCAATTAACGGCCTAGTGACAATTTTATAATAAAAACTAAAGTTTGATGACTATTATGTAATTTTTGAAAGTTCGTTGACCACTTTATATTTTTAGAGATAATTTAGTGACTATTTGTGTACTTTACCCTAAAATATAACAATAGTAATATTAAACAATCTTTTTTTCCCTAAAATCAGTAAAAAGAAGAAAATAGTACATGAATATTGAAAAGTGATTGTAGAATGAAAGAGTTAAAAAAATTAATCGAACACTGGACAAAATTAAAATATACAAACAAACATTATTGTCAGTAGTAAATCATAAACACTATTTAATCAACACTTTCGTAATAATGGAATATCATATTATGTTAATAACTGTCTTTATTATAATTTAAGTACGATATATTTGGGATGATTTCGTGCACATTTTAATAGAAGAGAACTAGTTCAAGGATTCACAA
The DNA here is from genome assembly GCA_019671005.1 of Hibiscus mutabilis. Lineage (NCBI taxonomy): Eukaryota > Viridiplantae > Streptophyta > Magnoliopsida > Malvales > Malvaceae > Hibiscus > Hibiscus mutabilis. The sequence goes on from CM033726.1 coordinate 56,653,354, forward strand.
CAAAAAATTTTAAAAAATAATTAAACAACGGATATAATTCTAAAAACATACAAAACTATCAATCATTCTTATAAAAGTTAAAAAAAAACTTGTTAAACAAAAAAACTCAAATCTACAAAATAAAATCTAAAAAGATGAAAAAAGAAAAAAAAAAGGTGAAAGGATAAAATACGAAGAGATAAAGAGGACGGACAACTATTTCTCAAAATTGCTTACGACGTTACAAATTTAAAATACCAATAAACAATTTTTTATGAGAGAAGAATGGATTATTACTATGTGCCTCGTTAATTTTTTTTTTATATTTAATCGTTGAAAAAAATACACATAATAATAATTACAAGATTACGGGAAAAACTCAACAAGCAGCAACATTACATGTCTGAATCAAAACAAACAACCCCTACCAAAAGGACAAGCCTAATCTATTCAAGTCTGAATAAATAATTTTTTTTGACAAATAATAACAAGTGATTTTAATTTAATTGAAGAAAAAGGAAATACCTAAGGTCTATAAAAAATTAACAAAAAAGTCAATGAGGGATTGACCCGTTTATTGCAAAGCCAAGCAAGTTTTGTAAATACGAATAACAAGAATAACAAGGCAATGTAGTTCAAATGCTGACATAGAACAACTGTAGTATATATATCACAAAACAGGGGAGGGAAGAAATGAAAATAAAATAAATAAAATCTCCTTTTTTTTCTTCTTGTGCTATAAAATATTTTTTCCTGTGGAAATGATCCAAGAAATGGCTCTTCAACAAGTTCCATAATGGATGCCCCTCTTCCTGAATCACTGGTTTTGCTTTCCTTCCATCAAAGTTTGGACATGGTTTTACATACTTTACATCGGACCGATCACGGAACATAGTTAATCCACCGACCGAAGCTCTTTCACCGTCATTTTCAACGACTGATGTGAGGGTACAGTCCCAAAATATGCTCCGGCATGAAGTCGTGTCGGGTCAGGATTCCAACAATTGGAGGCCTCTGCATTTAAGTAGTGAAAGTTAAAATGAAATTACCTGCATGTGTCTATTATGCAAACATTTTTCGTGTCGGAAGCTTTTCGTTCCAACCTGAATGTATTCTTTGATATAAAAATGCTTACATGCACCTAAAACATAGGTGTAGAGCAAGAGAGACTTACCCCCTGACTCTTTGGTACCACACACATGTGCCGGAGGCCTAGTTGACGGAAGAGAACCGCAGCTTTGGCAAGTGACATGGTCTCCACCACTGTGTACGGAGATGCGTTGGTGATGGGGTGGAGATCGACATACATTTCCATTTCCTCGTCTTCGATGTCTAGATCCTCTAACTTGACACCCTTTCCAGACCCTGCCTTGGCAAAGTCAAAGGTGGAGATTGTACGTACTACATCGTCTCCTGCAAGTACCCTATCCCTTGAAAAGATCTTTCCCTTGAGTAAAACGAGTAAATGAGACCTTAGAACAAGCCCACACAATTCAAGCGAGTCTGCAAAAGGCGGTTCGTCAATAACAGGGAACCCATTATGACCTGTCATTTTCAAAGCATGTAATATGTTTCCTACCTTCTCGACACCAGAAAAGGTGATCAGAGGACCAGAAACAATGTCTCGGGCAACTAAATGTTTCATGTAAGGTTCTGCATGAGCTTCCATATAAGGTAATCCTTTTAGTTTTACTATTTGGTCATAGACTCCATGATTAAACATATCGCCCATGGTTTTTGAGATAAGGAGAACCAGCATGACAAGTGGAAGCATCAGCAGATCATTAGTGAGCTCAAGCAGTATAATACACAGGGAAACCGTCATTCTCATGGTGCCACCAAGAAAGGAAGCTGCCCCAAGGAGCCCGAACAGACCAACATCGAGTTTAGAGATTGGTTCAAATAGTCTACCAACAAGGCGGCCATAGCAAGATCCAGCCAATATGACAGGAATGAAGAGCCCTGAAGGGATAGCTATGCCATAAGTGATAATTCCAAGGAAGTAAATAGCACCGAAGAAGATGAAAAGGGCGGAGATATGAAATTCTTTTGTTGTGCTGGTACTCAATAGGTTACGGATAGCATCGTCATTTGTGTTTAGAAAGAGGGAGGCCAGATCATTGTAATGATTTGGCGGACACTGAAAGCTTTTGTAGTTGCCAGATACATCAGTGTTGGGGCATCGTGAAGACACGTCATCGGGACAGGGGATGCATGTAGCAAACCATGGCAAGCCATAAGAACAGATAGATGTTAACAGGGAGATGGTAACAACAAGTGCAATCTTAGCAGCAGGTCCTTTTCTGCAGAAACGGAGAACAATTTTAGGCTTTAGGATTTATCATCAAATGTAGCACACGGATAAAATTTGAATCACTGATAGCTGATACCGCAGAAGTTTTATCAGTGTGTTAAATCAAATTAAATAGTATAGGGCAGTCACATGAGGGACAAAAGAAAGCAACCTTTTTCTTTTTTAAAAAATGGGGGAAAATGTTGAGAAGCAAACCAGTTATAACTAGTAAGCTTATATGATAGATATTGTCCTGTTACTGATAATAACAGTACTACCAAACTACTTATGCTCGAGTATACCAGGATCTAAGATTGGTTGCGGTACATACTCATTAATCATGCTGTACGTGCGAAGGACCTTATCCACAAGATAATTATATAGGCTTCCGAAAATGCCTCCAATAACTCCTAGAAGTATCACAGCCAGAATATCTGGCACACTATATGTAACTTTGGCCGCACTGACATCAAACATGATTAATCCTCCTTCCCCAAACAAACCACAAGTTCCAGTAGAGCATAATTGCATGAAAGCTCTCAAAACGATAGCAACTACTGCTGTTGTGAAAAAGGTTCTCCAAAGAAGGGCACTCCTCCACCTACAGATAAGCAAAGGAAGCAAAGGAAAAACACACATCACGATAGAATAGGTATGTAATTTACTCACTGATATGCAATGTAATCAAATAAGCATAAAGGAGTAAAAGGGGGTGAGGGAGGATCTGTAACAATTAATACTCATTTGACTGAGAAATATATGGGGTACAATGACGCTGCCTCTTCAAGGGCAAAGAGTACACCACCAACTGGAGCACGAAAGGCAGAAGCCACACCAGCAGCAGCTCCACAAGTTATCAAGTCCCGTCTGTCACGATCATTTTTGAAATATCTAAGCCATTTCCAAGTCAAATGGTATTTTCGGGAACCACCTTGTCCGATTAAAGAAGCTACGCAAGCACCTGTATGAACCATAGGCCCTTCTTTGCCAACGACAAATCCAGCAGATACACAAAGAATTGATCCAAAAATCTGCCAGATATGCAATAATATTACATTCAAAACCATGCGGAACAGATTAAATTTCTATCAATAAACAAAAATATTAAAGATGTGTTCCAATGCTTGCAGACTATGTTCACATGAATAGTAAAAAAATCAGTAGTAATATAATGTAATTCAATGATATGCAAAAGGGGCAAACCAGTGTCAAAAGCACAAGAGGCAAGGGTAAAGATAACAGGCAAAAGAATCTTGCTAAATATATTTAAGCTGGCAATGTCATTCACCTTTACAAAGAGAGTACTTGGAGCCAGTATTGAATGAGCATCCACACCATTGAGATAGGCTTTCACTTCAGGAATACCAGAACCCGCTGCTGCTGGAGCAATATAAGCACAAAGTGCTGCAGCTGCAGCTGCCAGAGCTAAATTGCAACCAGCAAGAGCTACAAAAGCCTTGAAGTATCTGAACATTGCTCACCGTTAATTGAAACTAAAATGATAAAACTAGAAGTTTTCAGTAAGTTCATTAAACTTGACAATATAGAAGAGCAGATCTGAAATAATTGCTAGACATTAAAAATTATATGCAATTTATGAATTTGAACTTATGAAGAAAATTAGAGAATAGTTAACATCTGAAGCAATCATGTTTTTCTATGTTTTGGCAAAATCCTTTGTCAACTATTACTTCCCAACTGACCTTCCAGCATTGAAACTACTTCCGGCCAGTTCTACAAGCACAAGCATCAGCAGTACTGCTGTAAAGGCTGCTAAACCCATTATCTACTTCTTATGATAACCACTTTAACATGAACTATCAATGAAATTATGAAACCACTAAGTAATTACCTTTAGCTACAAATCTCTGCTACTGACAAACCATTCCCGAAGCCACATCTGACAATTAAGTAACTTTGATAATACCACATTATTAGCTACATTGTCTCACATCTAATATATTAACAATGAAAATGAAATGCATGTCTTAATAAAGTTTATTCACTTGAAAAAGTACTAACGAAGTCTGCTCCATTAATTGTTCTTAGTGTTGTTATGCAGGGTGCAGCACAACATGAAGGAAACTTTTTCTTCTTCTTCTATAGACTTACTAAAGATGAAACTCAATTATCCTAATCCAAAGATAGGAGCCACAAATATTTCTAAAATTTGAAATATATGAAAAACTGAAATATGTTGAACTATTGTCTGGCAATAACCAACTACAAATCCACAGGTTTAACTGTAGATCGGAAAAATAATTGTTATTACCAAACATCTAATTAGAGGTTTCAAGATCATCAGACCATGTTTAGACCACCGTAAATTATAGGATATAACCATAGACAATATGTCTCAGGCTCTCATCATTGAGATGAGGACATGAAGTGGCATTAAGAACAGCAGTTTCAGTGGTCAAACAATAACAAGTTTAGCAAGCAAACAGAAAACCATTACAAGGTAGCATCAGCAGTTCACATAATATGGGAGTTTGCAGCAATAATAATGTTGGCTTACTGGTGCTTCAGCATGAGTCCCGTGGTCATCAGCAGCTTGAACCCAGAAATATTCTCAACTGCTATATTGTTAAAGATCCCAACCAGTCCAGTGACAAGCCCTATAATAAGTGCAAATGCCCATTTAAGCAGAACATACTGAAATATTTGGATTGTCTTCCTCGATCGCCAATCCTGCTTGAATAATTCATTTTCTATAATCCTGTTATAAACAAAAAATCATATACATAAGACAAAGGCCTGGTAGCAAGACTAATTACTCAACAAGTTTAACAAGACTAATCTATATAACTTAATCTCGCGAGTAGTAGCAATCAATACCAACACAGAAACAAAAATCAAAGCATGTTGAATACACACACACATGTATATATACTTAATTGAAAAACTGCCAATAAAACAAGGTCACAGTTGATCCTTTTCTCCCCTGTACTCGAGGCTGCTACGGATCAAAGCATGTCTCTTTCTTACAAACAGGGGTTCGAATAGCTGTCAGCTACCGTAATAGCGGTCCACAGTGATTACAATACATCCGTTATCATCCACAACAGCGATAAACATCGCTAGTCATTGATTACCAAGAGAAACAAACAAACAAACAACAACAACAAAGAAACTCGATCTGGGAAGTGCATAAAGCTTAGAAATCTTCGGGCTTGGAGCTTACTCATAATCAAGGCTCTCGACTGGACAAGGATTGGCACCCACAATAGCGATCTGGGAAGTGGTGTTGTGTCTCCTAGTCAAAAGGGGCTGACTGTATATCCTCTCATCCGTCTCCTTCCAAGAGTAGTTTTCAATATCATCCTCTTCATTCACCACATTATTTTCATGATCCATCACTGTTATTTACAATTTACAACAACAATCTTTTTCCTCCCCTTATTTCACCTGCACTCCAATCATCAAAAATGGTCAACTATATTCATTCCAGAACCCAAATCTCCAAAATCAAAGCAAGTCAACACACTCGATTCATTTCTCAAATCTGAAATCTTACGGGAACTTAAAAGCTCACCATACACGAGACAAGAACATAGAAAATGAAAAGAAACAAAAAGACCGGAAAACATACCTAAAAAAACACAGATTTGATCAGTGAATTCAGAGAAAGAGAGCAGGGCTTAGTTTTAGTATACTTGGCAAGACGAAAGGCCGAAATCCAGAAAATAAAGGAAGCAATATAAATTAATAAAAAAATGAAGTGACGAAATCCTACATTGATTGGGTTGGGACTAAAAGGAAAGTATTTTAAACCACATCCTCCTATGCTTGCGAATTACAATGATTGACACCCATTTTGTGCTTTATCTAAATCTCCATCTCCATCTCCATCTCCATCATAGTAAACTTTTGTTTTTTAGAAAGCCATCACAGTAAATTAAATTTTACACAAATTTTGAGCTTAATAATTTAATTTAAAATCTAATATTTATAGTTTTAAATAATATTTTAGAATTTTAAATTATATTTTAATGTTTAGAATTAAAATTTTAGATATGATATGATATAGTTTAATTACGAAGAATTATGTAATTTTTTACATATATTATATATTAAAAATATAATTCTATGTATATCTTATGAAACTTTTAACGTCTTATGTTATTTATATTTTTTATTTTAAATTATCAAAAAAATTATTTACGACTCAAAAAATATAAAATATATATTTTCAAAAAATATTTATTTATTTATTTTCAAAATATCAAATTGAATCATTATTTAATATAGATGCAGATGGTATGTATACAAGGATGGGGCAGAGGGGTGTTAGGAGTGGTGGTCCCTTTAGAAATTTATAATTCGTATATAATTTAAAAAATTATTAGAATTTTTTATTTATTTTCTATTAAAAATCTACTTTTACTCTCTATTAAAAAAATCTATTCTCACCTCTCCTCTGAAATTTTATAAATTTACCCTCCTAAAATAAAATTATGCATCCATCTTTACAAAGGCGGAACATGGTGTAAACTTATAGTGGTCATGACCCCCAAATTTTAGAAATTAGATTTTAGTCTCTAAAATTTAAAAAAAAATGGTCCTAATAATTTTTTTAAAAATTCATATTAAATTTCAAATTATTTTTAATTAAATTTCTATCATAATTTTTAAAAGTTCTAATATGTCTCTCAAATTTTCAAAAATTTTAATTAGATCTAATTTTTTTTAAAAAAAATTAAATTAAAATTTTTAACTTAAATCTATATTTTTAATTTTGAATTGACCCTACAAACTATTTCATTAAATTTTGCGACAGCGTCTTTGTATGCACATGAAATTTTGTATTTAACAAAAAAATTTATTTTGTTAATAGAAAGAAATTTGGAGTTATTAACTCATTATTGGCACTTTGTGCATTATTATTATTGTTGTATTCACAGGGGAAGATTGTAATAATTAGCTGTTATCGGTCAAATAATTGAAGGAGAAAAAAAAAGGTACCTTTTCAGGAGAGATCGAATTACAAAACGGAACAAAAAAAAAGTTAAAATATTTTTAAAGAAAATAATTATCATAATATCTATTTTCATTGTATTTTTCTATAAATAATAATAATAATAAATCGTAATTAAATTGAGTGTTGGAAAAGTAATTGCAATTAGTGTTTGCCTAGACCCTGAAATGACTAAATTATCTTTAAATCACTTAAAAAATAAAAAAATATTATTTTTTAATATGTTAATATGATTATGTGGTAGTATATGTTTTGTTCATATTTTTTCTTAATCTTTTAACGATGTACATTTTACACACACAAATGTTTAAACTTGAATCTTTTAAAATAAATTCATCATTTTTCACTGCCATTTTAAACTTTAATTTACACAAATAAATATAATTTAGAGTTTAGATTTTTTTAATATAATATTTATAATTTAGAAATTTTAGTTTCAGGTTATATTTTAACATTTAAATTTTATAATTAAAATTTTATACCGTTAATATATTAAATATTTATTCAAATATATATATATATATATTTCAAATACTAATTTTAAAAAAATGAATAATTTTATTTTAGTACGGTGATAAATTTCCACCTTGCCCCTCAGAGAAAAAAAAATGATTCAGATCACCCTTGTTGGCCTCACCTGCATGTACTAATAATTTATGGATTAAAGAGTTGTCATAAGTATTTTCTAACCAATAAAATGTAACACCGCCCATAACTAAATTTATAACATTGTAAGTTCGAATGTTAGGTTTTCCTTAAAAATAAAATAATCTTGTGGGCTGGCTTGAAATTCAATTTAAAAATAAGGACTGTTTCCTTGTAAATAATTATTTTATATCAACGGTCATATAGAACTTTAATAAATTGTTAATCTAACGAGTTACTCTAAGTGAAGAAAAAATATATATTTTGTTAATTTTAAAAAAATAAATTTAAATATTTATATGTACAAGACGTATGAACATTATTAAAATATTATAAAAATATAAAAATATATATTTATTGTGTGATTATATCAATATATTAAAAAAAACAAAAAAATATTATCCATCGCCTAAATTGAAATTTCCTAATTTCCGGGTTGAAAAAGTAGGAGAATCAAAGGGTCAGCTAGCTACTCAACGAGTCAGGGTCACGTTTTGTTGCGTGTCGGAGGTAACTTTTCAAAACATTTAGTTAATCACCTTATATTTTGTAGGGGTGTTTAAAAACGCCTGATTCAGATGATCTAGTCCGTTAACTCATTAATTTGAATATTCAAAAATTAAATGCTTTTTATAAAAAAATTGATCATATTATATATCGACCTGTTATTTTTTTGAGTATTTAGGTCGGGTTTGGGACAAAAAAAGATATAATCAGATACTTGACCAAATAGTTATATGTATTTTTTATTTTAGGTTCTTAATGTTTTTATCATAAATTAAATTTACATCTCTAGATTATTTCTATGTTTGTATTATATACTTTTAGAATTAGAATTTGTCACAAAATCAAAATGTATTAATTTGTCAATATGATATTCAAATAAAAAAATCATGATTGAGATTAAGACTTTTAGGGTCTGTTTGGTTTTATAAAATATTTTATATTTTTGGTTTCTATTTTCGTTTTCAGAAAATAGTTTTTATTTTAATTTTTTTAAAAATTAGAAAACATGCTTGGTTAATAGGATGAAAACTCGTTTTCAAAAATAAAAATAGTAAAAATATGTTTGGTATCTATCTTTTAAAATAAAAATGAAAAATGATTATTAAATAATCGAAAAAATATAGTTAGAAAATACTATTATAATAATAATAAAAAAATATGAGTAAATAAACTAAAGTTTTAAAAAATGACATTAGAAGGATTCGAATCCGGGTTAAAATTTAAAAAAAAAACTTATTTTCATATTTTCTACCTTCCTAAAATATTTTCAATGAAAACATCTTTTTTATATTCAAATTTTCACTTGTTTTTGTTTTTATTTTTTAAAAAATTTTACAACCAAATAAGTTTTTTTCACCATTTTTAAAAAATAAAAATGAACTTTATTTTCTAGAACCAAAGGCATTTTTGATGATGGACTTTAAAATACATATGTCTCAATATTTTTTCCACATCAAAACATTTTCAATGAAAATATCTTTTTTATGTTCAAATTTTCACTTGTTTTGTTTTCGGTTTTTAAAATTATTTTCTAATTTTACAACCAAACAAGTTTTCTTAACCTTTTTGAAAAAAATAAAAATAGACTTTATTTTCTAGAACCAAACGTATTTTTGATGATGGACTTTAAAATACATATGTCTGAATATTTTGTCCACATCAAAACACTTATTATTATTATGTATTATGAACTTTTAAGTTTTATGTTTTTTATGTGATTTTTTTAAATTTTTTTGATTTAAAAAAAATAAAAATTTGAATTGAGCACCATACAACCTGATTTTTCGGGTACCCGATAGACACGAGCCAAGATGCATACCAACAAATATACTACCTGAAGAAGGAGTACTCGGTACCACGACTACCCGAAAGTCGGGTATTCAGATTTGAACACCCATAATATTCTGGGCAATTCGAAGATTTTAGGGATTTTATGCAATTTATTAAAATGATACTTTAATTGGAGTATATAAGTAAAATGTTAATGGTTCAAGTCGGGTCGAGTTTAAGTAGAGTATTAACGCAATTTATATTTGAATGAGTTTTGTTGTTTAAAATTTTGTTAAAGTCAACTAGTATTTATTTGGGAAAACAACAATGCATGTTCCTTTGTTTTCGGCATGTTTGATTTTGGTAACCAATTTTGAAAAAGTTACGTTTCAATCATTTACGTTATCGATTTATTACAATTACATTATAGTCATTGAGTCGATAACACCCATTAGATTAATGACTTGGTATGTTATAAAATTTTAGACAAAATATCAAATTGACCCTAAATTTTAAGGGTTACTTTTTAATATGAACCCTTTAAATTTTAGACAAAATATCAAATTGACCCTAAATTTTTTCTAGTCACTTTCGGCTTCTAAACTTTTAAGAAAGTAATATCAGAACCAATTACTATAAAAGAAATTTTCATATATTTTCTTCTCGGAACCAATTACTATAATCCCAAGGTTTTTTTATCCTAAAAAGGAATAGAACAAGACAGTTATAAATCATTGGACTAGGGAAGTTTAAAGGTTTTTTTTTATCCTAAAAGACATTTCAACCTAAAATTTCTTCAAATTGAATCCACGATATCTTGAAAAAAATAATTTTAGAATAAGAAAATGATCGAAATTCACAGTAAAAAGGGAGTTGTAACTCGTTGTTGTCGACTTCTATTGGTGAGGAATGAGTCACCAGCAACCGTTGATTTGTTTGAATAGTTTATTGGTGATCAATATTTGGTATTTATTAAAATGTATTAATTTATGAAAATTAGTTTTTTAATATAACATTATTAAACAATTATTTAAAGGGTAAAGTACACCAATGGTCACCGAACTTTTAGGATGTGTTTATTTTGGTCACTAAACTTTTAAAAATTTTATTAGGTTCACTCAACTTTTAAGACATCTTTATTTTGGTCCTTCCCCGTTACATTCCGTTAGAAAACACTGACGTAGCCAGTCAGTTTTTATTTTCTTCCATAAAGAAATATATATTGGGCCCCACTGCTAATTAAACCATCCCCACACCCTTCTTTTTCTTGTTCTTCTCCAAATATTTGCAACTTTTACACGCTCATTTGCTTTGCTCTTAGAAACAGTCGTAGCTTTGGATGCTTACCTTCAGTTTCAAAAAGTGTAGAAGGTGCTGGTTTTAGAACTCCCCAATCAAAGAGAGTAGTCCACGCTAGCTTTGGATGCTTACCTTTAGTTTGAACTTGCTTCTTATTGTAGCGATGTCCCTTTTAATTTTCTGATACTTCTCATCGCTAAATAAAAACGATCGTTTATCGAAGAATTTTTGAAAGGTGTTTGTGACTCTTTTGGATATAAAATATTTATTCCATGGGGTTTTAAAAGAAACCGCATTTAAAAAAAATGGAGTCGCCACCGGCCACTTAGGTAGGCCGGACACCATAAAACCAGAGATTCAAAAAGACAGGGTTCGGGAGTCGGTTACGGATGGGGAAGGATTAGCACCCCCACACCGCCTAAGATTGGTACTTTAATAATTACCGCTTTATTAATATTGGATTTTTCGGATTAGAGTGACGATTATTTTAAAATTCGGTCATAATTGCGAATAAATTTTAAGGGTCCCGTTACCCGAGAGTAAATGCCCAACCACTATCACTACGCCTGATACTGGCCCCGTTTACGCTCGGATAAAAGGACACCGCATTAACAATTTATATATCATATGCAATCTTAGTGGCAAAAAATATGAAACATGGCAAAATATTTAAATGCAATAAATATTGACATATTAACATGAATGATATTTTAGACTAAAAACATGTATATATATACATATTATTCTAAATAATAGATAAAAACAACTATCATATGTCAAAATAACAAGGCAGGAATAAGTACATATATACGAACAAGTATTTCAAAAAAGACATACATACTGGTAATAAAACATATTTCAACATATACGGGTCCGCATGTCGTACAAAAAGGGTAAATACACTAACATGTAACCCTAAAAAAGGAAACATACAAATATGAAATACAAAATATGCCATGTACGAATCAATTAAAACATAACATGCTTAATATGAATAACCGGATAACAGACGCATGGCCATTATAATCTTAATACACATATATATGTAAACATAGAATACGAGTCATATACGAGTGATATAAAATAAAATGATATCAATATATACGATTATAATACGAACAATAATATTTATAAAGAAAACATGACTGAAATGAAAGAAAAACAAAAGTCAGTGGCAGAAATTAAAGAACAATAATATGTAATTTGGGGACGAAATTGCGAAACAAACAAAACCTAAAAGGACCAGAATTGTAATTAGACCAAGGGGCAGACCCAAAGTGAAAAATTCAAAAACGCGGGATGGTTAAGGCGTAATTTTACCATTCGAAACCGATTCGGTGTAATTTAGGGACTAAATCGTGACCTTTTGAAAACTCGGGGACTGGGATTGTGATTATACCATGCGGCAAGACAAAAATGAAAATATTGAAAACGCGGTGGGATTAAGTGTGTAATTTACCCATTTAGCAAAATAAAAACAACTACAAAAGCCCATTTTTAAGGCGAAATCAAATTTTTGGCCATTTGTTTCATTTTCTAATTTTTCGGGTTTTATGTTCTTCGTTTTTTCTCGTTTATTCATATAATACCCGAATCCGTGGTCGCCGCCGCCGTGTTCTCTCCGCCGCCGCCGCTAACCTTAACTTGGCGTGGCGACCCCAAAATATACCAAAATAACCCTCTTGTCATCCTCAATACGAATCCTAGGTTGGATTGAGAGGATATTCTTCCATTCGCCCTAGATCTAGGAAATACAAACCAAAAAAAAAAGTTTTAAAACCTAAGACAAAAACTACGGGGGCCTTCCTTCCTTGATTCACCATCTCGGCTTGGGAAAGCCGAAAGGCTTGTCACCGAGGAAGGGAGACCCACTAACAATGACAGTAAAACTTCTCTTCTTTTTGTTTCTTTTTTTTTGTATATGCATGTAAAGAAAATAAGTAAGGAAAAAGTACCACTGGACTTGCTTTGCCTTTTTTGTATTTCCGAAAAAAAGTTCAATACACTTTCTGTTTTGTGTTTTTTGCTTCCTTTTTTTTCGCGCTCCTTTTTTTTTTTTGTTACAAGATTTCTATATCATATATATCATTGTCTTCTTTGTTGCAAGTTGCATCCTCGCTTTTTCAGATCTGAATCGAATCGACCCTTTTTGCTTGTTATCTTGGGCATGTTCGAATATCGGCGTGGTGGCGGTGAGGACACTCGCCCGGTGGCGGGACACGTTCTCGGCCGTTAGATCAGATCGATCTAACGGTCGAGATGGCTTGAAGAATGATCGGCCTGGATGAAGCCTCGATTCGATGAGACGGCTCCAGATCTTGCCACGTGGAGCACCGCAGTCGAGGAGTCAGAACGCGTGGATCTTACGCGCGCGTGGGATAATAAAGCGTCCGCACGTGGCACTCGAACAGTCCATACGTGTGGAGTACGCGCCTGGCAGATATTTTTAACCTTCATTGCATCGTGGCCGTTGGATCAGATCTTGATCCAACGGCCCATAGTTACCTGCACATTGTAATTAGATAGGATTCAGATTTGGGCCAAACGGGCTTTGTAATTGGACTCGGACTTTTTACTTGGGTTTAATATATATATTTAATTTTATATTTAGTCAGCCCAATAATAATAATAATTATAATAGCTGTACATGTATATACGAAAATAAATACTTTATATTATACGATCATTAATTAATAATATTCTAGTATACGTACGTATAATCATATGTATAATTAACATGACATCTGCATATGCTTATACCTTAGATACATACGTGACATACATACGCCCCTAATACGTATACGTAGCTTATACATGCACACATCACCTTATATTAGTAACATTCATATAATAAATATACATGCAATATTAACATATTTATAAGTGAAAATGAGTGATTCTGATTTGCCCCTCTTTGCTTGTTCTCATGGAATGGGAAACAAAGCAAAGATTCATAAGCACTCATTTTTATCGGACTTCCTTGTTTGTAGCCTTGGAAAAACGAATTCTTTTGGACATTTCCGCTCTTCCTTGGCTGAATCTTGGGCTCGTAAGTTCTTCCTATATAGAGCTTCGTCACCTTCCGATCTTGGAGCTACGAGGCTCTTTTCGACATAGAACCCTTCGCTCGACATCCCGAATTATGAGTCATTCTTTTCACTTTGAGACAATAAAGCTTGAGTCATTCCTATATAGAACTCTTTGTTTTCAATATTTGGTTTCTCCTATATAAAACCTTTTGCACCATTTGGTGGATTTTTTCGATTTGGGAGTTCTTTTTGAGATTTTAGATTTAGGGTTCTCTCTCTATGGGACCTTCCACTAGGGCTTGAAAATGCAGGTTTTTTTTTTTTACAAGGCTGTTGCCTTTTTGGACCTACGCTACTAAGATTGCCGCATCATGCCCGAAGGACTTACCGATGACTGAAGGATTTAATATCTCGGATCGACGCCGACATGGCTGTTGTTTTATGAGGACTTACGCTGATATGCTGCCACATCATGCCCGAAGGACTTATTGACGACCGAAGGATTTAACATCATGCTCGAAAGACTTATCGATGACCGAAGGATTTAACATCGTGCCCGAAGGACTTACCGATGACCCGAAGGATTTAATATCGGATCGACGCCGACATGGCTGTTGTTTTATGAGGACTCACGCCGATATCTGCCACATCATCGCCGAAGGACTTACCGATGACCGAAGGATTTAATATTTGGATCCGACGCCGACATGGCTGTTTTATAAGGACTCACGCCGATATCTTTGCCACATCATGCCCGGAAGGACTTACCGATGACCGAAGGATTTAACACCATGCTCGAAAGACTTACCGATGACCGAAGGATTTAACATCGTGCCGAAGGACTTACCGATGACCCGAATGATTTAATATTTGGATTTGACGCCGACATGGCTGTTTTATGAGGACTCACGCCGATATCTTTGCCGTATCATGCCCGAAGGACTTACCGATGACCGAAGGATTTAATATTTGGATCTGACGCCGACATGGCTGTTTTATAAGGACTCACGCCGATATCTTTGCCACATCATGCCCGAAGGACTTACCGATGACCCGAAGGATTTAACACCATGCTCGAAAGACTTATCGATGACCGAAGGATTTAACATCGTGCCCGAAGGACTTACCGATGACCCGAAGGATTTAATATTTGGATTTGACGCCGACATGGGCTGTTTTATGAGGACTCACGCTGATATCTTTGCCGTATCATGCCCGAAGGACTTCTCGATGACCGAAGGATTTAACACCATGCTCGAAAGACTTATGATGACCGAAGGATTTAACATCGTGCCCGAAGGACTTACCGATGACCAAGGATTTAATATTTGGATCCGACGCCGACATGGCTGTTTTATGGACTTTGATAAATTCTTGATAATTCTTCAAATACTGTTTAGGAACAAGCAAAATTGACATGCCCTATCTATATGATGCATGCAATGTTATGATTTCTTTATTTTCGTTTCTCTTTTTCTTTGTTAATATTATGTCCGAAAAGTTATTCTTATGATTTCTTTATTTCCTTTCCTTTTGTGGTATGCTCAATTTTGATCTTCATTTTGTCAAATTTTGCTCAATGGGCATCCGCTCTTGTTCATTTGCATGATCACCCGCCTTTCTTCTCTGGATTTTACCGCTTTCAGCGACAAACATTATATCATGCGTGTGCAGAGATTCTTACTATTCTTTACATTCAGTATTGCCCCATTCGATCGTACTCGGCTATCTTCCAGTTCTTTTGACCCAATATTCTGTGTATTTGTTAACTTCGTCATCGGGGTGGGCGAAATGCTTCTTAACCTCAATCTTCTTGTTGTCTCTTGACGGACGCCATTCCTCGATTTCTGTGCTTTAATTCTTTGGAAACTCACTGTTTACTTTTTAACCGTCCCCTCACTTTGTAAGCTCATTCTTGTCCTGTTTCGTCCTTCATTTTCTTGAACCAAATAAGGCATTGTGGCTGGAATTCGCCTCTTGTTTTTGAGCTGTCTGACACTTATACCTCTGTTATGCATTGTGAGGTCCTTTCTGGTTAGGGGCTTCAATAGTATCCACCTCCTTGTGTTCTGGATCTTACCCCTGAAGTAATACATGGAAATTTTTGTTGTTTTAACTTGTCAATTTGCTGGTTGGTGTTCCACTGAAGGGTATCATTCGGATTAACATACAAGATTTTGAAAACACAGCATAGGAGCTCTGGATATCATGTGCAAGAGTGGCTTAGATTCAACCACTTGATAATTCAAAGATGTGAGGTCTTCCCTGGTGACTCGGTTCATCCTTATGATTCTTTGCGTTCTGCTGCAGATCACTACTCTTTCTCAATTCTCATTATCTACTCTGCCCCCAAAAGGGTAGGCTTATATAACCACTTGAGCGCAGAAATATTACTCTAGAAATAAAGTTCTGGGTGGTGCGAGTCTTAATTTTTTCATGATATCGCCTACTTTCTTTTTCTCTTTTTTGTTTTTATTTAATCATTATTTGAGGAAATCAATTCGTCATGATCTTTTGTCTTGAGGACAATGATGGAGCAAACAACAACCGCCCCAAGTTACTCGGCATAGTCACGATTTGAAAATATTACCATCACTCATGAAGCTAAGGTTTCTTGAATTGGATGATGTATCTCCACCCTATCGCTTCAGCGGAGTGCCTCAAAATTTCCATACTCTTATCCGAATAAGCCTATTACCAGGTTTCGAACATAGGAGTACTTTTTTATTTTTTTCATTTCTTCTCATTTCTTTTCTTTCTTCTCTCTTTCTCTTCCTTTTTTGTTTTGTTTCTTCTTTACTACCTAGAAGACTATGCCTAGAGTTTCAATTTCAAGCAACTCTACCTGGTTGACATTTAGAGCTTTTTTATCCTTGAATATCATCGAAAGAGTAATAATCTCGCTTTGTTGACGAGTTTGGCGGGGGAAAATCACACATCATCGTTGTCACGACATCTATCTAATGTCACATCTTGCAATTGATATCTAGTGCTCTACGACGAGAAAACATCTATGTGCTTTCAAAACATTATATGTTAAGCGAAATGCGTCCTTTATTGAAAACAACAACTAACAAACATGCCCTATCACAAAAGATCTTTGCCACATGGGGGCCACATAGAATTGATCCCTTATATTACTTCAGGAAGGTATTTTAATGTAGAGACATCTCTGGCTTCTTCAACACTATGTAGATTTGCTTCTCATCCTTGGTCTTCCACTGCTTGATCAGCTCTTGTGTCAGGGTTCCATCATTGACCAGCTTCTTGATTTCCTCCAGTAAAGGTCTACATTTTCTGGTGGGATGCCCCGGTGCTCCCATATGGAATTCGCATGCGCTACTCGAGTCAAAACTATGGGCATACAGACCAGGTGCACTTTTTATCGGCTTAGGAACAAGATAGTGACCCTCTACCAGGTGAGGCCAAATGTCTGAGATAGATGTTTCAAACACTTCCAAATTTGCGCTCGTCCGAGGAATTTTCCTTGATGACCCCGATTTGTCAGTCTGTCTCCTTCTTTTACGGCCACGCGAACCCTGGAGGTGACATTCATTTACGTCTCCATCCTTATCTTCGATTCGGTCCTTAGACTTAGACCCCAATTTTCCTTCTTTGATTGCATATTCTATCCTCTCTCCAACCGTCATGAAATCTTTGAATCCGCTTCTCGATTTCTCCAACATCACATCGAAGAAGGGAGAGGCGTTGCATGAAATAGGGGTCAACTCTTCTTCCGCTATAGGGGGGCTGGACTTGGGTCGCGGACATCGCCACCTTAATGCATATTCCCTGAAGCTTTTATTTGGCCTCATTTTCATTTTCAAGAAACTGTCGATTGTGGTGCTAAATCTGAAGCATATTTGTATTGACCCAAGAAGGCATTAGCGAGGTCACCCCATGACCTAACTTGGTTTCTGTTCAAACGGTTATACCACACTGCTGCTGGTCCCGTCAAGCTATCATAGAAATAGTGGATTAATAATTCTTCGTTCTTCATGTATCCTTCCATTTTCCTACAAAACATGGTTAAGTGAATCTTCGGGCAGCTGGTTCCGTCATACTGCGCAAATGCGGGAACTTTGAAATCTGGAGGAATGACCAAATCAGGGACTAGGCAGAGTTCCCTTGTATTGAAAGCATTTATCTTCTCTTTCTTCTTAAGCTCTTTCTCGATTTTTTCTTCTAACTGGTCAAGCCTCGACTCTTCAATTCGTTCCATTTTTTGATTAATTCTGCCATCGAACCCCATGTATTAAATGGTGAAGTGTCATGCGATGATAAAATAATGCAAAAAATGTTATGCAAATGCAATGCATGAATGCAATAAAACATTGATTCCGCAAGTGATTTGTCCATATAGAACATCTTTCATTCAGACCAAAAGGTTTCATTACATCCGGTATTAGGGTTTTACAGATATCGGTGAGCCCTGGCACCTAATGTCTTGACCTCATTCAATAGTCCCGTCAGTTTTCCTTCGCGGTCCAATGCCGGATCCATATTCGCTTATTGGTGCTTTCTTTGATCGGCTAAATCGCTATATGTTGAGCGACTTGTTGGGCTTGAGTCGTAACCATCTTCATGTCCCGGTCTTTCTCCCGTATTGTTTGCTTACCTTTTGTAGCTTAACGGTCATTGCCCCAGCAGGGATCTCACTGGTGCGTAAAGCAATCTCGAGCCTCACTATCTGTTCTTTGAGTACTGCGTTTTCCATTTGGAAGGCTTGTGATTCATTCTTTTCTGGTGCAGACTTGATTTTTGTGGATATCTTCCATGGCTGATCGCTTTCCAACTCATTTTGGATAAAGTCGCGTTGGCCTCGCCTTCTTCCGACTTCTTTGATAATGATCGACTTTATTCTTACTATTCTTGCATTTCTGCTTCCAGCGTTCTGAACCGTTCTTTAGCTGAATCATACCATTGACCCACTCTTCCGCGGTGTCACCCAGACCGAAACTCTTAAATTCAAAGTGCAGCTTCTGATACTCGTCTTGCACATTCTTTGATTTCATGCTAAGATTGTGCCTCTCATGCTCGAGCTGGTCGCGCTTGTATGCGAATTCATCTTCTGAGACACTTTTATTCTTGGTTCCTAACTTTATCCCGCTTAAGTGACCTACTTCTGTGTTACCTGAACCTTGGGCTGGGTATTGACCTTCCTTCGACTTTGCCCCTCGGGCAACGGCTGGCTGGCTGAAGAATCGAGGTTGCCCGTCGTCGAAATCCAAGATTCCCATTCTGATAAGATCTCGAACTCTGTCCTTCAAGGCCCTACAATTTTCAGTGTGATGACTCGAATCGCCTATGTGGTAGCTGCACCAGACACGACTGTTGTAATCTTTCGGATAAGGAGGTTTTCTTGGCACAGACTTCATTGGTATGATAAGGTTCCTTTCGACAAGCAACGAAAGTAACTCGATATATCTCATGGGTATAGGATAATGACTTTTGATGTCATTAGATTCTCGAACTTCCCCTGGTTTTGCCTCTGTTCCCTGGGTGTCTTCCCCAGATATGCTATTTGTCTGCTTCTTGAGATTGATCACGAAGGGATTCGATTTGTCATATTTAACGGTGTTGTCTATTTTGGCATTCTGACCATTCTGTTCCGCATTCTGCTCCCTGATCAAATCTTTTCTGAATTCGACATGCTGCTTGCCTTTCATCATGGTATTCATCCGGTCCATCATCTCGAACATCTGTTTCTTTAGTTCTTGTATTTGTTTATCACTAGGATTGACACTGCTTACCGAATCCGTTTTGGTGTCCTTGAATGGTTCTTCTTCGGCTGTCCCCGGTCTAGTCTCGAGATGGAGTTTTGGGATTGGACCATCTTCTTTCAGGTCAAAGAACCTTTGATCCATCATGAACAATCTTCTATTAAAAGAGAAATCACTCGGGAATCAATGCCCCACTGTAATGTGAATGCAATGGTATGTAAAAACAAAGCAAAAGAACACAAGTCAGTACCGGATAAAATTGATAAATATATAAATAAAATGACAAAATTAAACAGAATAAACACACAAAACAACCCTATTTATCCCGTCTAAAACCTAAGGTTATCCGCATGGCTCTAAATGGGTAGGTTTCTATGTATTCTCTACATGCAATCTTGGTTCTAGGAGGTACCCGAATTGTCCTTGCTGTCCCCTACTAAGGGTAGCAAGGCCCCCGATCATCACCCATTATAGGCTCTATTCAATCGGGTTCAATTCAGGGGGACCCATTCGCTTATGCCCGTACGAAGGAACGATATCCTTACGAAAGCATAAGGTACTCGAGCCCCGAAGGTACTTGCTAGGCCCATACGGGAGAACGATATCTCCACGAAAGCATTAGCGTTTTCCCCCCACTTAAAAAGACGGGTTTATATGCCATATTTTAAATGCGTTAAAATAAACGCGCAATTATGACCGAATGTTAATTTAATAGTCATTATAATCCGGAATTTCCAATATTAGTAAAGCGGTAATTATTTAAAAGCTTGACTCTCATTTGTTTTTGAAAAAAAATTCCCCAGTGGAGTCGCCATCTGTAGCGATGTCCCTTTTAATTTTCTGATACTTCTCATCGCTAAATAAAAACGATCGTTTTTCGAAGAATTTTTGAAAGGTGTTTGTGACTCTTTTGGATATAAAATATTTATTCCATGAGGTTTTAAAAGAAACCACATTTTAAAAAAATGGAGTCGCCACCGGCCACTTAGGTAGGCCGGACACCATAAAACCAGAGATTCAAAAAGACAGGGTTCGGGAGTCGGTTACGGATGGGGAAGGATTAGCACCCCCACACCGCCTAAGATTGGTACTTTAATAATTACCGCTTTATTAATATTGGATTTTTCGGATTAGAGTGACGATTATTTTAAAATTCGGTCATAATTGCGAATAAATTTTAAGGGTCCCGTTACCCGAGAGTAAATGCCCAACCACTATCACTACGCCTGATACTGGCCCCGTTTACGCTCGGATAAAAGGACACCGCATTAACAATTTATATATCATATGCAATCTTAGTGGCAAAAAATATGAAACATGGCAAAATATTTAAATGCAATAAATATTGACATATTAACATGAATGATATTTTAGACTAAAAACATGTATATATATACATATTATTCTAAATAATAGATAAAAACAACTATCATATGTCAAAATAACAAGGCAGGAATAAGTACATATATACGAACAAGTATTTCAAAAAAGACATACATACTGGTAATAAAACATATTTCAACATATACGGGTCCGCATGTCGTACAAAAAGGGTAAATACACTAACATGTAACCCTAAAAAAGGAAACATACAAATATGAAATACAAAATATGCCATGTACGAATCAATTAAAACATAACATGCTTAATATGAATAACCGGATAACAGACGCATGGCCATTATAATCTTAATACACATATATATGTAAACATAGAATACGAGTCATATACGAGTGATATAAAATAAAATGATATCAATATATACGATTATAATACGAACAATAATATTTATAAAGAAAACATGGTCAAAATGAAAGAAAAACAAAAGTCAGTGGCAGAAATTAAAGAACAATAATATGTAATTTGGGGACGAAATTGCGAAACAAACAAAACCTAAAAGGACCAGAATTGTAATTAGACCAAGGGGCAGACCCAAAGTGAAAAATTCAAAAACGCGGGATGGTTAAGGGCGTAATTTTACCATTCAGAAACTGATTCGGTGTAATTTAGGGACTAAATCGTGACCTTTTGAAAACTCGGGGGACTGGACTGTGATTATACCATGCGGCAAGACAAAAATGAAAATATTGAAAACGCGGTGGGATTAAGTGTGTAATTTACCCATTTAGCAAAATAAAAACAACTATAAAAGCCCCATTTTAAGGCCGAAATCAAATTTTTGGCCATTTGTTTCATTTTCTAATTTTTCTGGGTTTTATGTTCTTCGTTTTCTCTCGTTTATTCATATAATACCCGAGATCCCGTGATCGGCCGCCGTGTTTCTCGTCGCCGCCGCCGCTAACGGCGCGCCGAAAAAACCCCAAAATATACCAAAATAACTCTCTTGTCATCCTCAATACGAATCCTAGGTTGGATTCAGAGGATATTCTTCCATTCGCCCTAGATCTAGGAAATACAAACAAAAAAAAAAAGTTTTAAAACCTAAGACAAAAACTACCAGGGGCCTTCCCCTTCCTTCAGTTCACCATCTCTGGCTTGGGAAAGCCGAAAGGCTTGTCACTGAGGAAGGGAGACCCACGAACGGCGACGGTAAAACTTCTATTCTTTTTGTTTCTGTTTTTTTTTTTTATATGCATGTAAAGAAAATAAGTAAGGAAAAAGTACCACTTTGGACTTGCTTTGCCTTTTTGTATTTCAGAAAAAAGTTCAATACACTCTACTTTTTGTTTTTTTTGCTTTTTTTTTTTCGCTCCTCCTTTTTTTTTTTTGTTACAAGATTTCTATATCATATATATCATTGTCTTCTTTGTTGCAAGTTGCATCCTCGCTTTTTCAGATCGAATCGAATCGACCTTTTTTGCTTGTTATCTTGGGCATGTTCTCGAATATCGGCGCGGTGGCGGTGAGGACACTCGCCAAAGTGGCGGGGACGTTCTCGGCCGTTAGATCGATCCGATCTAACGGTCGAGATGGCTTGAAGAATGATCGGCCTGGATGAAGCCTCGATTCGATGAGACGGCTCCAGATCTTGCCACGTGGAGCACCGCAGTCGAGGAGTCAGAACGCGTGGATCTTACGCGCGCGTGGGATAATAAAGCGTCCGCGCGTGGCACTCGAACGGTCCATACGTGCGAGTACGCTACTGGCGATATTTTTAACCTTCATTGCATCGTGGCCGTTGGATCGATCTTGATCCAACGCCCATAGTTACCCGCGCATTGTAATTAGATAGGATTGATTTGGGCCAAACGGGCTTTGTAATTGGACTCGGACTTTTTACTTGGGTTTAATATATATATTTAATTTTATATTTAGTCAGCCCAATAATAATAATAATTATAATAGCTGTACATGTATATACGAAAATAAATACTTTATATTATACGATCATTAATTAATAATATTCTAGTATACGTACGTATAATCATATGTATAATTAACATGACATCTGCATATGCTTATACCTTAGATACATACGTGACATACATACGCCCCTAATACGTATACGTAGCTTATACATGCACACATCACCTTATATTAGTAACATTCATATAATAAATATACATGCAATATTAACATATTTATAAGTGAAAATGAGTGATTACACTTATGTCCCATTTTTTTAACGTTTGATAGGACCATTGTCTTGCTATAGGATGTAGTGATAACTCTGTCCATGTTTGGGATATGTTGAAGTCTAGTTTTTGGTTCTTCAAGTTCAATCTCCAGGTTAGTTGTATCTAAACTCTGGAAATTTTTATATACTTGATTCACCATTTCATGATGTTACAGCAAGTTCTTGAGTTTTTATTGACGATTTTTGTAGAAAAAATAGATAAAGATGAAGGACATAAAGTAGAAAAAAGTTGAAGAGATTTGGAGAAGAAGAAGATAAAGAAGGGGGTGGGATAATTTAATTAGCAGTGAGACCCAGATATATTATTTTATTAAAAGAAGTAAAAACTAACATGGCACGTCATCATTTTTTAACGAAAGGTGATTATGGTAGGACCAAAATGAAAGTATTCTAAAAGTTAGGTGACCTCAATAAAAATTTTAAAAGTTCAGTGATTAAAATAAACGCGCACTAAAAATTCGGTGATCATTGGTGTACTTTACCCTTATTTAAATTATATATATATGCAAACATGACTTAAAGTTAGGAAAAAACTTTGATACACTGGCCTGTCTAAACTTTAATTTACACGTGACTTTTAGTTTTAGGGGTAAGAGTTTTAGTTTAGGGTTTAAGGTTTAGGGGTTTAGGTTGTAGGGTTTAGAATTTAAGGTTAATGTTTATAATTTAGTGTATGGGTTTAAGGTTTAGGGTTTAGTTTTGTAGGGTTATGTTTAGGAATTTATGATTTGAATTTTTATTGTGTAAATACGCATGCTTGTATAAAATTAATTTTACACGCCTGTATATCAAAATTTTACCCTTAAAGTTATGTGCCTGTATTCTATTTGGGCATTGAACCATGTTGTTTTCTTTGTGTTAAGCCTTTCGCACGTGAAATTACTTTATTTTCTTCACACTTTCATGTTTGAAAATCTTCTATCATCAACTTGTGTGGTTTTGGTTCCATATATTGTAATATTTTTTGTTATTACACTGTTTGAGATTACATCTGTTTTTAACATTGATTTTCGCAATGTTCTGCCTCTGGCTTTTCTTTCAGGCTGCACAGCAAGAAAGAACAATTTTTATTTCATCTTTGCTTCCTCTTCTAGCAGAGTATTCCCTGCAGCCACCAGTACCTGATGCTCAGTCCATTGTAAGTAATGTCAAGGTCAGTCTCAAAATGCGTTCAAATTGCATTGATGGAATTACACTTGTACAATCTATTTTGATGCAAAACCCATATAAATCTGCAAGAAAACTGGTAGGTAGTCTGTGTTCTGTATGATATAATTTGTTTCTTTAATTCAAATGCAAGTGTTCAATTCAATCCCATCAACAATATCAAAATGTGAGTGAGAAACTTTAATGCTATTCGTTGGGGCAGATTATCCATGGTCAGATATTGACATGGTCATTGTTGGCATGAGTACCTTATCTCTCTAAAAAAAAACAAAACTAGTCTCTGCTTTGATAGTCCTGTTCTATCAAACCATTGAATCTGCTGATTTGCATTTGATTGGGTCATTTTCACTGTAGTTATGCTAATTTCTTTTGAATATGATAAAATAAGATTGCCTTGTTAGGAATTTTATTTTAAAAATTGTGTTCATTTGTGGGTATTTGGGGTTTTATTGGCATTATATTCCATTAGACAAATGGGAGATGATTTTTTATTCCTTTCATGCATTCTTTGTATTTTTGTTTTCAAAATTGCATTTTATTTGTGTGCTCGTGGTTGTTTATTTCGTTCTTATAATTTAAGGGACGCTGTAGTGATCATGATAATACTTCGATCTGAAAGTTTATTAGCATTAATTGTAGCAAACTATACGGTATACCTAGTTTCTATTTGCTTTTAACCTTGAAACCTCTGAAGAGACCCTGTAAAAAAGAATGAGCCATATGTTAGATAAGTAAGGGAACAACGCAGAAGAGCGAACAATATTTTTGAATAAGTTAAAATGTTTATGTTTCTTTTATTTAAATCAGAAGCATGAGGTTAGCATTTTTGCAGGTTTTATTTAAACATCTGCAAGAGAAGCTTTTTGATATTGAGGTATGTTTTTTTTCGAAATGAAGTTGAGTATAATAGCTGAACACAACTATTTTTTTCAGTTCTGATGGAGTCAACATGGCTTAATTTTTAACGTGTATATGTTTTTCTAAATACTTAACATGTCTATCATCTTCTTTTATGACCTCAGTCAAAGCTTAAGGAGTCGCAATATCAATTGGCACCTTGGCGGTCAGATGTCAATCATTCTAGTTTTGCCCCCCAATCACCATTACATTTCCTTGGAGCAGCATTGCCTACATCAGTATGCTTGCATATCTTCTTTTGATTGTAATTTTATGTCATAATGATTTTCTTAAATTCCTGTACTGTTTGTCAGAGCAAAAATGGCCTTGAATTGTTGCCACATTCAATGTATTCCCAAGGAAAGATGCAGATAATTTCTGATGCTCAAAAAGACTCGCAATGGGATCTACCTGGTCAGCACCAAGGTGGCTTGAGCGGTGGCATTGCATCAAAAAATTTGGAACTTGATGATTTGGGGACGCATTCACCTATACCAAGCAGGTGAGCCTGGTCAAATGGAGACTGCTACTGTGAACTGAATGTACAAATTACAACCATCTGCATTTGTTGGTGGGTTCTGTTTTCATTGAATTCTTTTTGTTGTCATAAATAATTCAAAAACTTTTTTTTCATGACGCACCAATGTAAACCTTCCATTGTGACATAATACTGCTTTTTAGATTGCTAAAAGCCACTGGGAGATTTTTCTGCTTGATTTGTCCTTTTTATGACTTGGAGGTGAAATAATAGCTTCTGCACCTTTCCTTTATATGCTAGGAAATCTAGATTCTTTCTATAATAAATTTGTATTGATTTGAGTTTTCTCTATTGGTAGTATTAATGAGTATTTTCTTCCTTAATGTTGTTCCATCTTCTGTTTATGAATATTAATATTTGTCTTAGTATTATTCAAAACAATCGTTGCTTTGCACAGAATTAATTACTCTATATACACAATATATTAGTTTTATCTGTTGTATTCAAGATAAAGTTGAGAGAAGCTATTTACTGAATTTAAAATTAAACAAATTTAAATATGAAGAGAAAGTGATATATATAGAGAGAATTCAGTTCACCTCATTTTTTATGAATCACAACAGAGATATTTGCCTCTTATTAATATTTGTGAGTCATTTAAGAGTAATTCCTTATAATTGATATGCATATAAGCATTTCTGAGAAATAGTCAAATTAGGATACAAAAGTTATGAAAAGATAATTGAGGAGTTACATTTTCTTATAGTTTTTGTTTGATGAAAGACGTAGAATTTTCTGTAAGAACATTCTGAGCATTCTTGTATGACTAGGGCGTGGCAGCGTTCTAATATGTTAACTGAAAAAGAAAGTTGATGTTAATGGTTGCTAGGACTTCCACTCCCAATCAGATACCAACACAGATGGAAGTTGCTCATAGTGACACACATTCCATGCGATATGGTGAAGAAACTATTAATAAACAAGTTACATTTCGTGACCCTGTTAGCAATAGTGAGATGGATTATTCTGATGTCGAGTGACACCAGAATGAAAGAGAGCCTCCCTCCAACTGGGGTTCAGGAAATACTCCTTATGCCGCTCAAGATGACCCCAGTTCATCGCATCCTCCTTATCTACCACCAGTTCTTGAAGAGAATTCATCTTCTTTTTCTGAGGGTACGGTTTTACGGTGCTTTGTTGGTTGCAAGTATTACTATTGACTTATCTTAAAGTCTATATTGCTTTCTGCAGCTGCAGAGGATGATCTACTTCCAGCTATAGAAGGCCTCCAAATTTCTGGGGAAGCTTATCCAGGAAAGGAACTCCAGGCATGTGGATATTCTGTTAATGGAACTACCAGCTGTAACTTTGAGGTGCTTTTTCTGGATTTTCTCACCCTCTATTTTAAGTTTTTAGGATTTTGGAACAATTATTGCTTTGATGTTTTTGAAGAAGCCATGGATAGCATTTCTCTAGATTCTGTAGTATGAATATATAATCCAGTAATGTGCTTGCAATGGCAGTGGGTGCGCCATATGGAAGATGGATCTGTTAATTATATTAATGGTAGTTTCTTATCCTTAATCTTTCTCTAACTTCTCTTTCCATCCAATCCCTGTTATTCATCGAATTTGTTTCTAAAGGAGTTTTGAAATTTCAGGAGCAAAACAACCGAATTATCTTGTTACTGCTGATGATGTTGATACATACCTTGCTATTGAAGTCCAGCCTTTAGATAACAGTAATCGCAAGGTATTGATTTTACTTCAATGCTGTTTTCCATAACTGGCACCTTGTGCATTCATATGTAGTTTGTTATCCTTGGCTTTTCTGTTCTTGCCTGTGAATATGGTTGAAGGTTACAAATGGACATTTTAGGAAAAATTGCAATGTGCGTTTAGAACATTGAAAGAAAAAAAATAACCTTTTGAGAATGCAGCCACTTATTGAATACTAGGGAAGGCCCATTTAACGAAATCCATGCATTTGATAGTTTGCATTGCCAAGTTACTATATTTTCGATATGAATATTTGCATGTTTCAGTCGTGACTTCATATTTGAAAATTAATCATTCTGAATTCTTTATTTTGGAATAGCTAGTTAATTGTAAGGATACGTGCTGTGATGGAATTTCATCTATAATTAATGCGGAAGTTGGAAACAAACAACAATAAAAAGAAATGGTAAAAAAGAACTTGTAAAGCCCTTGTGCAGTTGTGCTATTTGAACAAAATTGGAGTTAATCCCTATTCATCTATTGGTTGAAATGACCTTGCAGTGTTAACCTCTTTTCCAACTAAGCTCTATTGGATGGAAATTGCTTGGTTCCCATAACTTGCCACGTATGATCTTCAAGGAGTAAATGCTGGAAAAATTAGTTAAGCTAATGCTGACCTGGTTCCTATATCTTTGCTATATGAGTGGTTGTTCTTTGCTTTTGGAGTACTCTCTTATTAGGTGGCTCAGCCTTGTGATCATGTTGGCAAAGAGAATAATGGGGAACAAAGAGATGCAACATTGAGAACTGCGTTGTTTACTTTTTCATGGGGGCTTAATCGCAACTCACATACGAATGCGAGATTTCTTGAGGTTGACTTATGGAGGTGTGGTTGATTCATCATTGGTTGGAATTGATATTTAAAAGAGACATGCACATGAAGGCCTTAAGAACCTATTAGCATAGGATTTTCAGTTTAATTGGTTTCTAGTATTGACCTCTCATAATGCTATTCATCAAACTAAGGACTAACTTCCTTCTTGAGTGCCTCAATATGTTAGTTCTCTTCCAAAAGTATATTAATTTATGTTGAAAATTTCTATATCCTTTAATTCACGGAAAAATACCCTAAACATTTTGATTGATGGCAGAATTAACGTGTACCAATTATCAAAGTCAACACTTCTATCCCTAAGGATATGCTAACAGCTAAGAACCTAAGCCTTTAACTTGTGACTCTTGAGTTTGATTCTTGGGATGGAAGAAGCAATAGGAGGATGGGAGATTTCTACTTTCCATTATGTAGCCAGAGATTATATAGTATTGAAGAAAAAGAAAAAAAAATCAAAACTTAACACTTCTATGATTCTTTCCATTTCTGTATCTGCATTTTCTATTCTTTGTGTGAGAAACAGAGTTTTACTGTACTCTATTTTTTATTATTCATTTGTGAAAGAGGAGTCTATTATATAGACTTTTACAGAGGTGTTTAACACCAAGTAGTTAACCTATAGGATAAGACTCTTATCCTTTACAAAGATCAAATTTAAATTCAAACTACTAGTTAAGATAAAGTAAAGATAACATACAACTCCTACTCTATCTAAAACTCCTACAACACACGGTTATGCATACTAACTAACACTCCCCCTCAAACTGTGTATATGTTGTATATACCCAGTTTGGATGTGAACTCATCAAAAATAACTCTTGGAAGTGCCTTAGTAAAGATGTCAGCTATCTGGCTTCTGGTAGGAATATAGTTTAGCTGTGCAATACCACCATTCACTTTCTCATAGATAAAGTGCCTATCTATTTCAATGTGTTTGGTTCTGTCATGTTGCACTGGATTCTTAGCAATACTCATTGCTGACTGGCTGTCACTATAGATCTCGAACTCAGTCTTTTCATCCAACTCCAGCTCTTTGAGAAGCCTCTTTATCCACATTCCTTCACATATTCCAAGAGCTAATGCTCTAAATTCTGCCTCAGCACTACTCCTTGACACCACAGCCTGCTTTTTGCTTCTCCAAGTAACCAAGTTGCCCCAAACATAAGCACAATATCCACTAACTGACCTTCTATCAGTGAGCTCTCCTGCCCAGCTTGAATCCGTGTATACCTTCACTGTTCTGTCTGGATTTTTCTTGAAAATTAGCCCAGCACCAGGTGTGAATTTTAGGTACCTCAGAATTCTGTTAACTGCCTCCAAATGTTCTTCTCGAGGATCACTCATGTGCTGGCTTATAACACTCACTGAGTATGCAATGTCTGGCCTTGTTAGAGAAAGATAAATCAGTTTTCCAACTAACCTTTGATAGGGTTCTTTGTCAACTGGATTACCAGCTTCTTCTTTGTTGAACTTCAACCCTGGGTCCATGGGTGTCTTGGCTGGCTTGCATCCAAGCATCTCAGTTTCTGTAAGAAGATCTAGGATGTACTTCCTTTGATTGATGACTAAACCTTTTCTTGACCTTCCTACTTCCATACCCAGAAAATACCTTAGACTCCCCAAGTCCTTTGTTTCAAATTCTCGGGCAAGAACAACCTTCAAATTCTCAATTTCTCTACTATCATCCCTTGTAATAATTATGTCATCACCAGTTGCTGCAACCTTTCTGAACAGGGTGTGATCAGCCTGACTTTGTTTGAATCCATTCTTTACCATAACCTTTGCAAACCTCTCAAACCAGGCCCTTGGAGATTGCTTAAGTCCATACAGTGATTTGTTGAGTTTGCACACTGTATTTCTAGTTGTTTTACCTTCTAGACCAGGTGGTATTTGCATATATACTTCCTCCTCGAGCCTCCCATTGAGAAAGGCATTTTTTATGTCTAGTTGGTGTAATTTCCAGTCCTTGTTTACAGCTATGGACAGTAAGATTCTAATAGTATTCAATTTAGCCACTGGTGCAAAGGTTTCTTGATAATCCACCCAATAGGATTGTGTAAAACCTTTAGCCACCAGCCTTGCCTTATACCTCTCAATGCTCCCATATGAGTTGTACTTGATAGTGAAAACCCACTTGCATCCAACAGTCCTCTTTCCCTCTGGTAGATCTGTCAAACACCATGTCTCATTTTTCTCAAGTGCCCTTACTTCTTCCTCGACAGCTTTCTTCCGTTTGGGATTCTTCAAGGCCTCCTCCACTGTTTTAGGAATATGCACACTGTTTAGGCTGGCTGTAAAGGCCTTAAAAGTGGGTTGAAGTTTACCATAGGTAACAAATTTGTTAATTGGGTGCATAGTACATTTTCTTACTCCCTTTCTGATAGCAATAGGAAAGTCACCAAGGTCACCAAAATCTTGAGGAGCAATGTTACCTTCAATCTCGGTAGTAGCAGGATTTAAGCCCGGTTCAGCAGCAACAGGACTTGAGTCTGGTTCTTGACAAGTGCTAGGCTGGTTATTTACTTCATTAGGGGCTCTTCTTCTCCTGGTATACACCTTAAATTGACTGTCTGCCGGCTGTGAATGCACATAAGTAGGGGAAATTTGTGCTACAACCCTAGGTGCTGGAAGAGGTGTTGTACAAGGACTTGGTGATTTGTTGGTATGAGGAGAGTGCATTTCTGTCGGCATAGTGTTTTCTGTTCTGGTGGTTTCAGGATAGGGTATGAGAGGAATGTTTGGCAGAGGAGAAATGATGGAAGGTGGAGGAACAAAGGGCTGGAATTCCTCATTTTTCTCCCCTCTGAAGTTCAGTCCCTGCAAAATATGGTTTATCCTCAAAGAAAGTGACATCAAAAGAGACATATTCTTTTTAGAAATAGGAGAATAGCATTTTAACCCTCTTGACTAGAGGAATATCCTATAAACACACACCTGATTGATTTAGGGTCCAACTTACTTCTATTTTTATCATGCACATGAACAAAAGCTGTGCAGCCAAATACCCTAAGAGGAAGAACAAATGACAGTGGTTTAAAGTGAGGAAAATGTTTGAATAAGACTTCTGTTGGTACTGCAAAACCCAAGGTTTTGTTGGGCATTCTGTTGATAAGGTAGGTGGCAGTAAGTAAGGCTTCCCCCCAAAAGATATTTAGGTGCTTTGGCTGAAAAAAGAAGAGACCTCGTAACCTCTAGTAGATGTCTGTTTTTTCTTTCGGCAACTCCATTTTATTGTGGAGTGTTGACACATGAAGTAAGATGGAAAATGCCTTTTTTCCCGAAAATAACACCCAAGAGATTGACTAAGGTATTCATTCCCATTATCACTCCTCACAACCTTAATACGTTTGTCAAACTGATTTTCAATCATTTGATAGAAATTTTTGAAAATTGACGCAACTTCCGCCTTTTCCCTCATTAAAAAAGTCCAAGTAGTCCTAGAATAGTCATCAATAAAGGTAATAAACCACCTAGACCCAGATAAGCTTCTGACCTTAGATGGACCCCAAATATCACTGTGGATTATAGAAAAAGGAGATGTGGGTGTAAATGAGGAAGGAGCATATGTTTGCCTGGTATGTTTAGCAATTTGACATACTTCACAATTAAAAGAATGAGGCTTTTTATTGCTAAATAACTTGGGAAACAATTTTGAAAGATACACAAAATTTGGATGTCCTAGCCTAAGATGCCACAACATAATATCATCAGGGTTACTTAAAGAAGAAGATGAAGTCTTAAAACAACGTGAAACTGAAGAAATCAGAGGTGGTAATTCATCAAGGATATAGAGACCATTGGATAGCCTAGCACTGCCAATCACCTTCTTCGAGCCCTGTTCCTGAAATACACACCCATTAATTCCAAAGTGAGCATCACATTTAGTATCTTGAACTAACTTACTAACTGATAACAAGTTGCAGGCAAGATTAGGAACATATAGCACATTAAGCAAAACCAGTTTATCACCCACTTGAATAGTGCCACTTCCTTTTACTTGGGACAGAGACCTATCTGCAACCTTGATGGAGGTTTTAGAGTTGCAATGGTTAAAGGTGCGAAATAGCTGAAGGTTGCTTGTCATATGGTCAGAGGCACCAGAATCTATAATCCAGGATAGAGGATTAGAAGTGGCCAAACAAGAAATTTTACCTTCACTAGCTGATAAGGCAGTTGTGGAAGATTTGGAGGTGAGATGGCCAAAAAACTGTTGAAGATAATTGTTCCCATTTAGTTTATACGATGTAATTGGAGAAAGAGAGGCATCTGAGATCTGAAATTCAGATGCACGAGGGTTATTTTGGGAACTAATTTCAGATGTGGTGGTTTCGAAAAAAGCCATGGAAATTAAGCAAAGGAGAAACCGAGAGAGATAGGATCGGCTCCTAAACTGATACCATGTGAGAAACAGAATTTTACTGTACTCTATTTTTTATTATTCATTAGTGAAAGAGGAGTCTATTATATAGACTTTTACAGAGGTGTTTAACACCAAGTAGTTAACCTATAGGATAAGACTCTTATCCTTTACAAAGATCAAATTTAAATTCAAACTACCAGTTAAGATAAAGTAAAGATAACATACAACTCCTACTCTATCTAAAACTCCTACAACACACGGTTATGCATACTAACTAACACTTTGCTTCATTGGATTTCATCACCTACCATTCATCTTGGTCTGAGTGCTAAACCGCAAGGTTCCCCATGCTGATATGGCATCAGTGGGTTAAGTAGATTGGAGGGTGATTGCCATCTATAAAGATCAATATTGTTTGTTGTAGAAGTTAAGTTTGCAATTTTTTTTGGTATATTGCATTCAGTAGTTCTGAAATATGTGCTAGGACCTATTTTGCAGTGGGGAAAGTATCTTCTTATTGTTGCCTGCCAAATTGTATAACTCTTTTTTGTTATGAATTTAGGGAGAGCTGGTGAAGGTCTTTGCCAATGAGCACAAGAAGATCACATGTAGTGAGTGATATTGTTAGTACCTGATGCTTCTTTAGCACACCATTTTTTTAATGTTTTTAAATGAGATATTTTTTCAAATTAGAGAAAACTTAGGGTGTGTTTGGAAAGCCACCAAATAATTGGATTTGGGTGTAAATATTTGTAACTACACATGCTGGTATGTTTGGGTAACTATTGTAATTAGTGGGTCTCACTGGAATGATTGTAACCGAAGAACCTCAATTGCGCTCTTCAATTATTAGGGGGTTGAGAATGGGGGGAATTACACAAGTAATTAGCCACAATGACTTTCAAACATTTTGTTAATTCATCTTTTTAATTAGTTGGTCTCATGGAATTGTGTGTAATTACACTTTACCAACCATACATGTCTAGGGAATTAGAATTCCTTGTAATTACAAGAGGCGTAATTACTACCCTAGTAATTACTCTTTCTTGCAATTTCTGTGTTTCAGTTGATTTTAATAGTGTCGTTGTTGTGTATGGTAATTAATAAAGAGTGATAAATAAACAAAGACCCAATAGTCAACTTTTGTTAGATTGACAATTGGTCAACAGAAATATCCATGCAGGTTTGGCTCTCCCCATTACATTTGTGCCCAATACTTTTCAGTACACCACCATCATCATTTGCGTATGGGGGCTCCATTACCAATAACTGAATCCCACATATGTAAATGGTGATAACCAATGTTTTGGAATTTAATGACAACTTAATGGAGGGGATCTCTATTTGTATCTCCATGATCTTGGTGATAACCAGATTAAGTTTGTGTTGCTTTGTGCTTGAACTATTTCTGTGCATTTTATCATTTGAAAATTGTTAGCATCTATGTAGCCCCTTGTTAACTTGCTGATTCATTTTCTTGCACTTGATATGAAAAATACATTTGGCTTTCCTTTTTCTCTTTCCTTTACCATTTTCTTTCCTTTCCTTTTCTTTTCATTCTACTTTTAACAGATCCGGAGATGCTAACCTATATAGAGAAAACTCTTTATAGTGGCCATGCTTCATATAAAGTTTCATATTCGGTACGACTTCTACATTTGTCTGGTTGTTTATGCTGTCCATTGTTTGATAATGGCTCCATTTAGTTATATAGTGCTTATCAGTATAATGTGGATAGGCGATTAGTTTTATTTAACTTGACATTTTCAGAGTAGTTTTTGACTCTTTTATATTACAGACGGGATATCTTGATATCTGGGAGCCGGCTACATTGGCTATTAAAAGGGACGGTTACACTATTAAGTGTAGTGGACCCCATGGCCTTGTAGTCACTGAAAAGTTCTCTCCAACCACTGAGGTATGACTCATAATTTACTTGTTCTGTTGAGATCCTGTTGGAATGATTATAGCAATTCGCAGATCTGAATTGATGGATATCATGAGAAGAACAGGGAAATTATGATGAAAAGAGAAGAAAAAAATCCCTGAAGCTAGCAGAATAATGTTGAGTAATTTCTGGAAATCAAATATCAAAAGATATCTTATTATTTTATTATAACAATAGGAATCCAGGATTATGGTAAGCTAAAAATATTGACTTAGAGGTGAACTTTCAGATCCTAGTAATACTTGTTATTCACTTTGGAATGCTCCACATAATATTCTGCATTTCTTGTTCATTCAAAACAGTGAACCTTCTGTGCAGTTAAAAAATTGCCTCAATATATTTGTGCCCATTTAGAACTTTTTGATGGAAATAATGGAATTGAGTTCGCTGATCTTGCCTGATTTTGATATATCATAATTTTTCCTGAAGCATTAGTGATGACAAGTAATCCCGAATTTACATTCTGAGATATTTATGTTGGTATCTTTTTTCTGTGTTTGTTGTTTATTGTTTTCTCTAGATTAAGGTAACATTTGGAGAGCCTACAGAGTTTATGATTGTGGGATCAAATGGTGTTCAAAGTCTCTTACGAGCTGATAACAGCTCTACAGATATCAGCTGGTAAGTTTTAAGTTTCTCTTGTAAGAAATAAATAATTTCTGATTTAGAAAATAGCATGCTCCACATCCCTAAGCATAGTAAATTAGAGAAACACGCCTCATAGTTCACAAAATTAATGTTATTCTAAGAACAGGCAAGGTACTTCCATTTCATCTGAATGGAGATTTCCATAATGTTCTTTGATGTTTCATGGAATTGAAAATTTGCGTTGATTAGCTGATCA
The DNA here is from genome assembly GCA_019671005.1 of Hibiscus mutabilis. Taxonomy (NCBI): domain Eukaryota; kingdom Viridiplantae; phylum Streptophyta; class Magnoliopsida; order Malvales; family Malvaceae; genus Hibiscus; species Hibiscus mutabilis. Next base: position 56,688,978 of record CM033726.1, read on the forward strand.
AGAAAAGTCAGGTATGGAAACTGCTTATTCTGTTGTGAAAAGTACCGTGGAAGTACAATTGGGCTTTTGCGTGTGGAATATTATTTCTACATCATGCTGGTTGGTTTTAAAGAAATAAATCAGAACCTTTTTTGCAAGTGTCTGGAATACGCCAAAACTGGTTGGTTTTAAAGAAATCCATGTGATTTCATAGATACGATGACTAAGGTTAATTCCGTATTCCGCTGAAGATGGGGCTCTGATCAAATGTGAGGAAATATTGATATGAATATATTCTTGGCACTCTGAGGACGTGAAACACTTATCCTACAAGCGTCTAACACTGAACTTGCCTAAAAATATGGAATGACCTGTGATTCAGCTTCTATTCTAATGTATAATACCAGATCTTGGAATCGGTGCATGCCGAGTTAGTTTTGTTTCATTTAAAACTTAGTCTTATGTTTTCTGTTCCAATCTAAACTTAATTAGCTCCCACTTTTCTCTCTTCCCTAAGCTCCCATATGTGCTATATGTCCATAACTTCGTCTCTTTAATCTCCCACGATTGAAAATCGTGAGAGGTATAACTATCTTATTTAGGGCTAATTTATTTTTGTTTATATTTCATTTGTGCAGTTCAAGAGATACAATCGTGCTCACCTTGAGATTATTTATCATACGGGTAATACCCTTCTCTTCCATCCACTTCGCTTTAATTTCCATTAGTAGTAGAACGTCTTATGTCCTGCTTCCGTTGCATACTCTGTTCATGAATCTTTACACCGTATGTTATCATGGACCGGTTGACTGTCATTCTGGACTCTGCTCAGCCGGGTTTCTAGCATTTATGTCGAATGTTGTAAGACCAAAGTGAAGTGTTTTGATAGCGTTTGTAATCTCTGCATCATGTGTTTACAAGTGCTTTTTTTAAATGTGGTCAGCTTGCGCAGGCTGGTGAGAGAAAAAAAAGGGAAAAAGAGAGGTTTATTCTTTCACAAGGTACACAGTTAACTCTGTATGCAGCTCAGTATTTTTTATTATTATTATTATTTATTTATTTGAAGACAGGCTATCTTGGCAATAGCATAACTTGTTGAGTAGCTTAGCTCTAGCTAGCTTTTTGTGTTCAAATGTTTTTGTTTACAGACAGGCAGCCAACAACAGTGTTGAGTTTTTGTAATCAACTAATTGTATCGACACTTTGTCCCCAATGCTGTAATATATCTCGGCCCTTATTTTTCTTTACTACCAAGGACAGTGCCAGAATTTAGGGTTGGAGATAAACTTATATATTTAAAAAGTGAGGGGGCAAATGTAAAAATAATCCATTTTTTTTAAAAAAAATCTACATCATTATGGTAATTTTTTGGGAGGGGTCTATGTCCCTCCGTCCCTGTTTACTACTACTATCATTATCTTTGTCGCCATAGCAGGTTTAATATTTTTGTTTGATATGTAGTGGTGGTGTTTGTTTGATAAACTAAAGTGAACTTAAATCCTAGAATCTGTTTAGTATGTTGCTTAGAATTAAGTACGAAAATGTGCAACTGTTTGATTTTCACCCTTGGTGGATTTTAATCGAGGTGAAATACATTAGAGGTCATTAGTTATAGGTTTGATAACAAACATGTTACTCTTCTTTTAAAAGTAACAATCGAGTTACTTAATTATAGGATTAGGAACAGAGATATATCACTTTTCTTTTAAAAGTAATAATTTAGTCGTTCAATTATAGGTTTAAGAACAAACAAGTTACTCAATTAAAATTTTGTAATAAACAAGTCATTTTATCATTAAAATTAAAATAATGGCTTGTCATAATAAGAAATTTAGTCCACGAAATGTATGCATTCTACTAATTTGGTCATAAATCAAAATAATTTTATAAATGTAACCATATTAAAAAAAATTGACTCTATCTATCTTGAAATACCCTCCGATCACTTATCACACTCAACGGATGTGATAGTCTGACATAATCACTACGCTACTAGATAACTGATAGAATAATAAAATAGACTTATTATGATCTTAACGTTATATGTTAATAGACACAATCACTTAACTAGAGAATTTACGCTACTGAAATTTCTTTGAATAATCTTTACACATAACTGCACACCACAATTTTCATTGGAAAATAGTATATTTCCCTTTAATATTATGAATTATAAAATTAATGAAATAGATCAAGAGAAAAATCTAAACTCAAGAAAATAATTAATGAATTACAATTTTGAATATATTTGTGAAATTGGCGAAGTATTAGATTTTTATAATACAGCACTAACAGAATTTTAACCAAATTCCTCAAACTAGGTTTAAGCAACGCCTATATGATTTACAATCCCTTGGCATGCTCTTGTCACTCTCCTGTTATGATTCAGAATTATCTCCGGTTAACGCGAAATGTTCCTAACAATTATTAGAATAAATTAGTATTTTATTATTTGTTAAATCTTATTATGTTCATATTACTATGAAGATTGTTAAATTTGTCCAATTTAGTTTTTAAAATAAGTTTTATGTTTTTTAGTCACGTGGCATTAAGATTCTTGAACATACTCATGTTCTCACATTAAAAAGTTAAATTTATGGTTTATGGTTTAAGGTTAGGGTGTAAGATGCAGTGTATATGATTTAGTTTTTAGAACTTAGTATTTAGGATTTAAGATTATAGATTAAGATTAAAGTTTAGTTTCTTAGTGTTAGAGGCATAGGGATACCAAAAAAGGTAAAAGATTTTTGTTCAAGATTCTACCTTGTCTTTGTATAAAAAGAAGGGTAAACTACATTCATGATCATCCAACTATGCACAAAAATCTTCTACCCCTAAGCATGCCCCCTTCTATGCTCCACACTAAAAAACACTAATAAATTAAATTTTAAAGCATAATCCTGAATTTCACATCTTAAACCATATACCCTAAAAATATACCCTATTCCTAATTTTCTAAACTCTAACCATAAACCCTTACTTTAAACCATAACCCCAAATTCTAAACATACGATTTTAAAGTAGGGGCATAGTTAGGGGGCAAACGATTTCTATCCTCCAACTATAGGTCACATTCTAAAACTAACGAGAAAAAATTGTCTTAATGAGATTACAAGATAGTATCTGTTCATACATATTCTTATCACTTTGACAATGCACACACTGTGCAGATAAAACGATATGAACCCGAGTCTTTTATGAACATTATTCTCTTTTTAACAGAGACCACTTGTCGAGCTCGAGCAACATAAATTTTCTAAAAGTGTTTAAGGGTTGGAAAGGATATTTTAAGTATTTTATATTAATGTTTAAGTACCTTTATAATTAAATTTTAATAAAAAAATAGTTTGGCTATTAAAATTTTAATTTATACTAAACCGTCGAACCAGACACGTTGGCATGTATCTGTTGTAATTTTCTATTTCCCTGCATCTTCTCCATTGTTTGTGTGTTTTGTTAGACCATTTCCACTCTAAATAACCCCTTTATAAGCTTAATCTCAACAAGCACCTTTTATAATTCACTCATCTCCCATTTCTCCGTTTACATTCCCATGGCTTCAATGTATTCTACTTGTTGTGTCTTATTTCTAGCACTAGCAATAGTTGCATTACATGTTTCACCGGCACTTTCGACGTCGAGGCGAGTATTTGTGGGCCGGAATGAGCTCGAACAAGGGTTTAGAGTAGTGCTCAAGCACGTCGATTCAGGCAAGAATTTAACCAAGTGGGAGCAGATCCAACGGGGGATCATGCGCGGGCAACATAGGCTCAAGAGGTTGAATGCTATGGTTTTGGCGGCATCGGTCGGTTCGGGTGGAATTAAAACGCCTGTCGTTGCGGGAAATGGGGAGTTTTTGATGTACTTATCGATCGGGACGCCACCGAAGAGTTACTCTGCAATCATGGACACCGGTAGTGATTTGATTTGGATTCAATGCAAGCCTTGCTCTCAATGTTATCATCAATCTAGCCCGATCTTCGATCCGAAAAAATCTTCGACGTACGTTAAATTGTCATGCAAGAACCACCTTTGCAAAGCACTACCGCAATCAACATGCAGCAAAGGGTGCGAGTATACGTATTCGTACGGCGATTATTCCATGACACAAGGTGAGATGGCAACCGAAACGTTGACGTTCGGCAAGGTTTCGGTTCCAAAAATCGGATTCGGATGTGGAAAAGTTAACGAGGGTGAAGGGTTTTCACAAGGTGCGGGTCTGGTCGGACTCGGACGTGGAGCGCTATCTCTAGTCTCGCAACTGAAAGAACCCAAGTTCTCTTATTGCCTAACACTCTTCGATGACACCCAAAAGAGTACACTTCTAATGGGGTCTATTGCAAGAGTGGATCGAGCAATTGGTACAGTCAAGACCACCCCATTGATACGCAATCCGTTGCAGCCATCATTATACTACCTATCACTCAATGGTATCTCGGTGGGAAGAACTCGCTTGCCTATCAAGAAATCAAGTTTTGCACTCCGAAAAGACGGTACCGGCGGCTTAATTATCGATTCCGGCACAACCATTTCGTACCTAGAAGAAAGTGCTTTCCATGCAGTCAAGAAAGGATTCATCAAGAATATTAAACTTCCCTTCGACACTTCGGGTGCGGCAGGGCTCGACCTCTGCTTCACCTTACCATTAGGTACTAAGGAAGTAAAGGTTCCAAAATTGGTATTCCACTTCCAAGGTGCAGATTTAGATTTACCCGCAGAAAACTATATGATCGCCGACTCGGAGTCGGGATTGGTTTGCTTGGCGATGGGAAGTTCAAACGACATATCGATCTTTGGCAACGTTCAACAGCAGAATATGATGGTCCTTCATGATCTTAAGCAGCAAACTGTGTCGTTCGTTCAAACACAGTGCCACAAATTATGAATTGATAATTCCAGGCCTATTTCATAGTTTTTCGATTTTGTTTTCTTAGATTTCTTTTGTAGACGACAGACCATATCCTTTTAAATAAAAGCCAATGCTTTTCGCTTGACTTCTGAATTTGCCTAGTAGCCATCAAATTAGGGATTTATGGTAAACAAGATGAACCCTAATCCCAATAGGAACCACATTGATTTTTAAAAAAATCTAAAGCTACTCGTTGATATTCAAAAGTGGAACAAAAATGAATTCAATATTAAAATGTATCAAAACTCCAATTTATTTCCATACTTATAAACTAGCACATAATCATAGTTTTGTACGATTCCAATACACAAGCACGCCGATGCAGACAATGACACCAGCCAACAGACCCGTGTGAAAAGAAACCCTTCTAGTTCTCTGGGTTGTGTCAAATTGATAATGATGTTTCTGCTGAGAAGAATCAAAATCCAGATGCAATCTTAAAACCCGAGAGAAAGGAGAGTTAAACAAATTCAAGTTCAGTTATGAAAATCTTAAAGCTCGGTCTATGAACTAGTCCTCTTTAAGTGAAAATCTGATGAAAAATAATGCAATGTGTCTATGCAAATATTCATTAAGAAGAATAAGGAAACCAACAGCAGCAGCAAAATAGTATGGTCCAAGTCCATCAAGAGAGAACCGAGTCCAATACATACAATGAGTTACCTTCAGTCCTCGTGATCTGGTATGGTTAACTGCAGCTATAAGATCACCATCAGTAGTGAGTAAAAACTGAGGATGACTATGATCATCATCTTCATACTATATAATGAGGATGACTATGATCATCATCTTCATACTATATATATATATATGCATGCATGTATGAATGGTAATAAGTGGGCATGTTCTGTGTAGATAAGTGGCTGAGTTTATTGTTGTTCCTTTTTTCCTTGCATCAAGGCCATTGACCTTTTCTCGGATCAGAGGCTATTGTGGTTTACTCTGTTGTTTGGCGTGATATGTTTCTTCGCTTGTTTGCATATACTGTTAAACTAAATGGTAATAAGTGGGCATGTTCTGTGTAGATAAATGTATTTAAAATAGTTCGAGATTTTCTAACTAACATTATATGATTTAGCTATAGTTCTTTAAGTTGGGTGTTTAAGTTTGAGGATATTCATGCATAGATGTCATGTGAAAACAATTCTCTAATGAGTTTGTTCTTTAGTAAACATCTTTTTTTCTGTGTTTGTTGTTTAGATAGTAAAGATATGGTTGCCGGTGATCTTAAAAAAGTTCCAGATTTTCTAACTAAGTACAGCAAAATATTTCCTCTGTTCATCCAATGTTTGGAATATAAAAGCATGTTTGCAATCATGCTACATTTCTTATTAATAACTTGAGAACTGCATTTCCATGAAGATGGAGGTGAAGTTATTTCCAGGTATTATTTATTTATGGTGGCTATACTTCAAAAACCTTGGAAAATCTGTTGACAATTTTTTTTTGAAATTTTGATCATGCCTTGTTTCTACATATAGATGAGTGTATGCACTCATAAAAAAACTGCATAGGAGCAGGAAAATTTGACCAAACTTCTGCTGTGACTAGGTGACAATGCCCAGAGATGTTTTACATCTTGGTGGAGTTGAGCATCGGGAGTTACATAATGCCTATGGATATTACTTCCACATGGCAACAGCTGATGGCCTTGTAAAGCGAGGAGATGGTAAGGACAGACCTTTTGTTTTGTCCAGAGCATTCTTTGCTGGAAGTCAAAGGTGTAGCGATGTCTTTTTTTCTTTCATCGCTAAAATAAGAACGATGATTTTTTAAAGGTGTGTTTGAAAGATGTTTGGATTCTCTTGGATATAAAATATTTATTCCGTGGGGTTTTGAAAGAAACCGCATTTAAAAAATGGAGTCGCCACCGGCCACTTAGGTAGGCCGGACACCATAAAACCAGAGATTCAAAAAAGACAGGGTTCGGGAGTCGGTTACGGATGGGGAAGGATTAGCACCCCCACACCGCCCAAAATTGGTACTTTAATAATTACCGCTTTATTAATATTGGATTTTTCGGATTAGAGTGACGATTATTTTAAAATTCGGTCATAATTGCGAATAAATTTTAAGGGTCCTGTTACCCGAGAATAAACGCCCAACCACTATCACTACGCTTGATACTGGCCCCGTTTACGCTTGGATAAAAGGACACCGCATTAACAATTTATATCTCGATATGCAATCTTAATGGCAAAAAATATAAAACATGGTAAAATGTTTAAATGTAGTAAATATTGTCATAACAGAAGATTAATCTAACATAGATGATATTCTAGACTAAAACATGCATATATACATATTATTCTAAATAATAGATAAAAACAACTATAATATGTCAAAATAACAAGGCAGGAATAAGTATATATAGACGAACAGATATTAAAAAAATGCATACTGGTAATAAAACATATTTCAACATATACGGGTCAACATATCATATAAAAAGGGTAAATATACTAACATGTAGCCCTAAAAAAATAAGAAAGCACACACATATAAAATACAAAATATACCATGTACGAATCAATTAAAACATAACATGCTTGATATGAATAACCGGATAAAAGACGCATGACCATTATAATCTTAATACACATATATATGTAAACATAGAATACGAGTCATATACGAGTGACATAAAATAAAATAAAATAATAGAATACATCAACATATACGATTATAATACGAACATTAGTATTTACAAAGAATACAAGACTGAAATGAAAGAAAAACAAAAGTCAGTGGCAGAAATTAAAGAACAATAATATGTAATTTGGGGACGAAATTGCGAAACAAACAAAACCTAAAAGGACCCGAACTGTAATTAGACCAAGGGGCAGACCCAAAGTGAAAAATTCAAAAATGCGGGATGGTTAAAGGCGTAATTTTACCATTCAGAAACTGATTCGGTGTAATTTAGGGACGAAATTGTAACCTTTTGAATCATTAGGGGGACTGGGATTGTGATTATACCATGCGGCAAGACAAAAATGAAAATATTGAAAACGCGGTGGGATTAAGTGTGTAATTTACCCATTTAGTAAAATAATACTACCTATATAAAGGCTATTTTCAGACTGAAACCAAATTTTCTCCATTTTCGTTTCATTCTTCAGTTTTCAAATAGCCCGTGTTCTTCTTTTTCTCTCATATGTTCTTACAAAACCCAGAATCCGGCGGCCGGCCGCCGTATTCTCCGCCGCCACCGCGCTAACCGCTGCCGCGAGACTCCAAAATAGACCAAAACATTCCCTTTGTCGTCCTCAATACGAATCCTAGGTTGGATTGGAGGATATACCTCGATTCGCCCTAGATCTAGGAAATACGAACAAAAAAAAAAAAGAGTTCTAAACCTAAAAATATAATAACTACGGGGGCCTTCCCCTCCCTTTAGTTCACCAGATCTGGCTTGTAGAAGCCTAAAGGCTTATCACCGAGGAAGGGAAGACCCACAAACGACTCGGTAAGACTACTCTCCTCTTTTATTTCTGTTTTTTTGTTAATCTTTCGTATATGCATGTAAAAAAAAAACAAGTAAGAAAAAAAGAGGCAAAAATTTACCACTGGACTGCCTTTTGATTATCTTCGATGTTTACAACTTTCAGTTTTTTTTTTGATTTACAAGATCTCTGTTTTTCCCTTTTTTTTGTTCTTACTCTCCTATTTTTTTTCGCTCCTCTCTGTTACAAAAGCCCCGTTTCATATATATTATTGCCTCTGTTTTTGGTTGCAAGTTGCATCTTCCTTTTTTCAGATCTGAACTGACACTTTGCTTGTTGTCTTTGGCATAATCTGAACGCGGGGACTGAATATCGGCGCGTTGGCGGTGTGGTCATTTCGCCGCGTGACGGTGGCGTTTTTGGGCGTTAGATCGGATCCGATCTAACGGTCGAGATGGCTTGAAGAACGATCGGCTGGATGAAGCCTCGATTTGATGAGGCGGCGATTTTCGCACGTGGAGCTCACGGTCGAGGAGTCGAGCGCGTGGATCTTACGCGGCGTGGGATATTAAAGCGTCCGTAGCGACCACGCGCGCGTGGCACTCGAACGGTCCATACGTGTGGAGCACGCGCCTGGCAGATATTTTTGACTTCCATTGCATCGTGGCCGTTGGATCAGATCTTGATCCAACGGCCCACAGTTACCTGCACATTGTAATTAAATGGGATTCAGATTTGGGCCAAACGGGCCTTGTAATTGAACTTGTAATTGGACTTGGACTTCATGTTTATTTGGGTTTAATATATATTTTTTATTTTCATTTTACCAGCCCAATAATATTAATAATAATATAATTATAACAGCAATACATGTATATACGAAAATGTATACTTATATTATACAATCATTAATTAATATAATATTCTAGTATACGTACGTATAACCATACATATAATTAACATAACATCTATATATTAATCAAATACGCTCATACTCTAGATACATACGCGACATACATACACCCCTAATCGTATATACATAGCTTATACATGCACACACCACCTTATATTAGTAACATTCATATAATAAATATACATGCAATATTAATATATTTACAAGTGAAAATGAGTGATTACAGTTGCCCCTCTTTGCTTGTTCTCATGGAATGGGAAACAAAGCAAAGATTCATAAGCACTCATTTTTATCAGACTTCCCTGTTTGTAGCCTTGGAAAAAACGAATTATTTTGGACATTTCCGCTCTTCCTTGGCTGAATCTTCAGGCTCGTAAGTTCTTCCTATATAGAGCTTCGTCACCTTCCGGTCTTGGAGCTACAGGCTCTTTCGACATAGAACCATTCGCTCTGACATCCCGAATTATGAGTCATTCCTTTCACTTTGAGACAATAAAGCTTGGAGTCCTTCCTATATAGAACTCTTTGCTTTCAACGCTGGTTTCTCCTATATAAAACCTTTCAAGCATTCGATGGATTCTTCTGACTGGGAGTTCCTCCTATATAGAACTGCTAGTCTTCAAATCCTGGAGCCGTCAGTACTTCCTATATAGAACTTTTGGCGTCTGAAGTCTCAGAGCTGCAGGATCTTCCTATATAGAACCTTTCACTCTAAGACAATGAAGTTCGGAGCCTTTCCTATATAAGACTCTTCGCTTTCGACACAACAGGTTTCCTATATAACCCTGTGTCATAGGTGAATTGCTTTGACTGAGAGTTCTTCCTATATAGAACTGCGAGTCTTCACCTTAGAGCCATCAGTCCCTCCTATATAGAACTTTTTGGCATCTGGAATCTCAGAGCTACAGGTTCTTCCTATATAGAACCTTTTACTCTAAGATAATAAAGCTCGGAGCCCTTCCTATATAGAACTCTTCGCTTTCGACACAGCAGGATTTCCTATATAATCTTGCGTGTCATGGGTGAATTGCTTTGACCGGGAGTCCTTCCTATAGAATCATGAAGTCTTCACCCTGGAGCTGTCAGTCCTTCCTATATAGAACTTTCAGCCTCTGAAACCTCAGAGAGAAGGATTCTTCCTATATAGAACCTCTCTCTAGAGCTTGAAAACATGTGTCTTTTGTATGTAAAAACATTGTCTTCTCATTTGGGATTCGCACCGTGATGGTCTTCGATGTCTTTTTGGATCTGCAGATACCTGTATGAGACGAAAACAAAATGCTATGACAAATGAATGAATTGACATGCTCCTAATTCTAGTGATGCTTGACTATTCATGATGCATGAGAGTCAATCTCTGGGTGGGCTTGTTTTGGTCCTTATTTGATCTTGACGTCCGTTTTTTCTCTTTTTTACGAGGCATCGATACTCCGCCTCTTTGTCACAAGGTTCAACCATCTCAACCTTTCTTTTTCTCCAATTATGATTTGGAATTTTAAAGCGCCCTTTCGGGTTTTCACTTTAAAGAGTTTTTTTTAGGAGGGGTGCCCTTCTGATTTTCACCCAAAAGATCTCTTTTGTTATCTCGTACGCCTTTCTTGAGTAGACAGGACATGTGCCATTGGTTATCCTACCAGGTTGTTTGAAGCTCCCTGTCTTCCCTATCGACAGCCATTAGGGCACTAGAGGACGAAGTTAACATCGTTTTCTTTGATTACCTGCATTTTCAAGGTTAAATCATAGTAATGCTTCGAAATCTCTTGTTTCATTATAAGCCTACGTTATCTTATTTGACTGAAATTGACAAGAATGCCAGGAATGGATGCTCAAAAACACGGTTTTTTACGATTAAGGGCTTCGAGATATCTTGAAAAGAAAGGTATGACACACATGAGTTAAGTATGAAAATGCTATGAAAATACATGACCCTGTCAACCGGTGTAGAAATTTTGCCTGAAGCCTTCTCTTCACTATGTTCATGAAGATGCCTTTTTTTTTCGGATATTCAACTTTTCAACTTACCCGAGCCGCCCTCTGCGGGTTTTCAACTCGAGTCCTTCCTTTGCTTCAAGACGCCCGGTTTCGGGTTTTCGTCCTGAGCTCTCCAATTTTTTTTTTAGAGATAATATTTCTTGACGACATCAGAATTTACGGGATTTTTCAGCTCGTCCCCGTCCATTTCTGTTAGGATCAGGGCTCCTCCTGAGAAGGCCTTTTTTATGACGTACGGTCCTTCCCAGTTGGGCGTCCATTTCCCTCGAGAATCTTTCTGGGTAGGGAGGATTCTCTTGAGTACCATATCCCCTTCTTTGAATTCTCTTGGGCGCACCTTTTTGTTGTAAGCCTGCACCATCCGCTTTTGGTACATCGACCATGACAAATGGCCTTTAGTCTTTTTTCGTCAATGAGATTTAGTTTGGTCGAATCTGCCCGCACCCATTCAGCTTCTTCCAGTTTTACTTCGTTTAAGACCGGAGGGACGAAATCTCTACCTCAATTGGGAGTCCGCCGTACCATACACCAAGGAGTAGGGCGTTGCCCCGTTGATGTGCGAATGGACGTCCTATAGGCGAAAAGGGCAAAAGGCAACTTCTCATGCCAATCCTCGTAGGTATCCGTAGTTTTTCGCTATGATCTTCTTTATGTTCTTGTTTGCTCGCTTCCATCGCTCCATTCATTTAGGGCGATAGATCGTGGAATTATGGTGTGTTATCTTGAATTGAGTGCACACGCCCTTCATCATTTTGTTGTTGATTAGCGCGTTGTCGGTGATGATCCTCTCTGGCAATCCGTATCGACAAATAATTTCCTTCTTTAAGAACTTACAAACTGTAGTCCTGGTGATATTGGCGTAAGACGCTGCCTCTACCCATTTAGTGAAGTAGTCTATGGCGACCAAAATGAAACGGTGTCCATTGGAGGCTTTCGGATGGATTTGCCCGATGACGTCCATGCCCCATGCTGCGAAAGGCCACGGAGAATTCATGGTGTGTAAAGGCGATGGGGGTGCATGAATCTTGTCAGCGTAAATTTGGCATTTGTGGCATTTCCTGGCATAATCAATGCAATCTCCCTCCATGGTCAACCGAAATAATCGTACCTCATAATTTTTGGGCTATAGACAGCCCGTTAGCGTGCGTTCCACAGATCCCGTCATGTACTTCAGCTAAGATTTCCTTCGCCTCTCGGGCATCCACACATCTCAGCAATGTTTGATCATGACTTCTCCTATATAGGATTTCCCCATCTAGGATATATTTTGTTGCCATTTTTCTGAGCGCTTTTTTTCTGTCATTGTCGTTTGCCCTTCTCGGATACTTTTGAAGCTTGACATATTGCAGGATGTCATAGTACCATGGATTTCCGTCAATCTCTTCCTGTATATTACAACAACAATGAGCAGGTTTTCAAACGTCTGCATCTCAATGGGCTTCATTTCGCCTGGTGTTTGTTTTTTTAAACATGGATGCCAAGGTTGCCAATGCATCCGCCATCCGATTTTCTTCTCGGGGTAGGTAATTGAAACTGACCTTTTCGAACTCTTTGACGAGCTCTTGGATCCATTCATGATATTTGACCAACTTCGGGTCTCTGGTTTCCCACTCCTCGCGCAATTGGTAAATGACTAGGGACGAATCTCCGAACACTCGAAGTTCCTTAACCTTTCTTTCGATGGCTGAGTTCAGTCCCATGATGCAAGCTTCGTATTCCGCTATATTGTTTGTGCAGAAGAATTCCAATCTGCTGGTGAAAGGATAATAGACGTCCTCAGGTGAAATTAGCACTGCCCCTATCCCATGTCCGAGGGCGTTGGAGGCTCCATCAAGTAAAGTTTCTATGACATATCATCCAAATCTCTTCTTCGGTTGTAATGCACATCAAGTCTTCGTCTCGGGAAACTAAAGTTCAATGCCTCATAGTCATCCAAGCACGACTAGCCAGAAATCGCTACGACACTCCCTTTACTGACTTTACGATTTATATACGATGTCGAATTCGGATAAGAGCATCCGCCATCGGGCCATCCTTCCGTTAGCGCTGGTGCTTTCATTAAGAACTTTAATGGGTCTAGCTTGGATATTAACCGGTAGTATGGTATAACATGTCTTCGTCCGAGCCGCTTGGTAGCCCAAACTAGAGCACAACACAACTCTGTCTTGTCTTGGGGTACCGTGTTTCGCAATCATTGAATTTCCGCTTAGGTAATAGATGGCTTGCTCTTTTTTTTTCTTGACTCATCGTGTTGCCCCAAAGACACATCCCATTGAATTCTCAAGATCAAGTAGTAGAATTAGTGGTCGACCAATCTTGGTGCGACTAAAATTGGAGCATTTGTCAGGTACTTTTTGATCTTTTCTAGGGCTTTTTGACATTCTTCATCCCACACGCCCGGATTATTCTTTCTAAGAAGTCTGAAGACCGGGTCGCATTGATTGGTTAATTGGGAAATGAAACGAGAGATATAATTCAGCCTCCCCAGGAAACCGCGGACTTCCTTCTGCGTACGGGGTGGTGAAAGGTCATGGATGGCTTTCACTTTATCCAGGTCAATCTCAATCCCTCTCCTGCTTACTACGAACCCCAAGAGTTTTCCAGAAGTAACGGCGAAGGTATACTTGGCAGGATTGAGCCTCAGTTGGTACTTCCGTAGTCTTTGGAATAGTTTTCTCAAGTTTTGTAGGTGTTCTTCCTCTGTTCGAGACTTGGCAATCATATCGTCCACGTATACTTCTATTTCTTTGTGCATAATGTCATGGAAAAGAGTCACCATTGTTCTTTGGTATGTTGCCCCTGCGTTCTTTAGCCCAAACGGCATCACTTGATAACAAAAAGTGCCCCACATGGTTATGAATGTGGTTTTCTCCATGTCTCTAGGATCCATCTTTATCTGGTTGTACCCTGAGAAGCCGTCCATGAAGGAAAACCATGAATGTCCTACGGTGTTGTCAACCAAGCGTGTCAATATGTGGCAAAGGGAAGTTGTCTTTAGGGCTAGCTCGATTCAGATCCCTATAATCTACACACATACGAACTTTTCGTCTTTCTTTGGTACTGGTACAATGTTTGCAACCCATTCGGGGTATTTGGCTACCTCCAAGAATCCAAAGATCAAATTGCTTTTTCACTTCTTTCCGGATTTTTAACAACATCTCTCGGTCTCATTCTCCGAAGTTTTTTGTTGTCTTGGTTTGCACTCCGATTTTGTTGGCAATTTGTGCACCACTATTTCGGTGTTCAATCCCGACATATCTTGATAAGTCCAGGCGAAGACATCATTGAATTCCTGAAGTAGGGCTATCAGTTCATGCTTGGTTTTTGAGGAAATAGTCGTTCCTATTTTTATTTCTTTTTCGCTTCTTCATCCCCAAGTTGACAATTTGTTTCTTCTTGGTGGGGCATAATCTGCCTTTCTTCGTCGTCCACCATTCTCTTTAACTCTTTCGGGACCTCAATTTCTATTTCATCATATCCTCCCTCAATTTCCTCTGAGACCTCAGGGCATTCGAAATTTACTCCAGGATTGGATCTGGTATCATTCATATTGTCAATCATGGGCGACCTGCATTAAATGAGAATGAATTGTATTGGGAAAGAGACGGCTTTACATGAAGGGAATGAATATGAAGAATGCATGAATGGAATAAATGAGACTTTGGTCATTTTTAAGAAAGTGGGGATATTTTTATTTCAATCAAAAAGTTAACATAGGTGCCCCATACAAGATATCCCCATTGTCTATGGGCAAAAACAAAAGGTTGATTCGGAGCATTACTCTGATCTATTCCTCAAAACTATAGGTAGATCAATGCAGCTCCAGTTATCAAGTGTTTCCCCGGGATGGCAAGGGCGGATGTTGGTCAACATTTTGCTACCTCGGTCCTTTTCAGCTATCATGTTGATGTACATCCCTTCAAATGATTTCTTGAATATTTCCTCCTCTGGTTAAGTTCATCATTTTTCTTCATTGCCTCTCCAATATCTTGACTGGCTGGTAGAACCCTCCAGGAGATGAAAGTGGCTTTCAAACTAGGAAAGGACATCGACTTCCACGGAATGTCTTCTCATTTAGATCTGGCTTTTCTTTGCCCTCTTTCTCTTATATTCCTCTTTCTTCTCGTTGGACACTTGGTTGATAACTTGAGCCCAAAAACGATCCTTCTTGGTTATCATATTCTTGGGTCTCGGTTTCCTTGTAATTTCTTTCCCCAGCCCTTTTCCTATTTTGGCTCCTCGGCCCATAGTTTTTGCGACGGTCATCTTAGTACAATTAGATAACTGGGGTAAGGGATCCGCTTCCCTCTAAAACGAATGTGGCATTTACTAGTTCTAATGCTCGAACGAGCATTTCGCATCATCTTCATCATTTTGAATGTAGGGGGTGTCCGATGTCACGGAAGCAACAAATTCATGCTCGCTTTCTACGGTGACCAATTTGCCTTCAACTACAAATTTTAATTTCGATGCAATGATGATGGGACAACTCCTACGGAGTGGATCCACGGTCTTCCCAATAGCGGTGTAAGATGGTTTTATGTCCATCACCACAAAATCGATCACATATTGGTTGGTCCGATCAATAGGGGCACATCAATTTTCCTCATTGTTCCTTTTTGCGTACCATCAAAGGCTCTTACCGAGTTGTAGCAAGGCTTTTTAGGTGTGAACCATCTATTGGCAATTTTGCGGGGTTACCATAGGCAAGACATTCAATGCTGACCGTTGTTGATCAAGACGCTGGTAATACATACCCTTTGAAGTGGGTAGTAATGTTAAGGGCTTTGGTAGACCTCATTCCTCCTCTCGGGATCTCATCATCACCGAATGTGATATGATTATAAGCGATAATATGCCCCTACTATCATGTCCAGGTTTGTTCTGAAATGTCCGGGGCACAAAAGTTTGATTCAAGACTTTCAATAGCGTCTCCCGATGCTTCTCGAACTCAAGAGTAATTCCAAAGACCGTGATCCTGGCGGTTGTTTCCGTAATTGTTCCACCATGTTGTACTCGTTATGTCTCAAGAACTTTAGTAATTCTTTGGCCCGGGCCTCGATTTACGGTTCATTTATCTTTTGGGAGGTTCTTCTCCAAATATCTGCGTAGGGCTAATCTGCTGTATTCTTCCCCTATCTTTTTCAGCTGCTCTCAAAGCCTCGGAGGAATAACATCGGCCGCTCCATGTGAAATGGCCCGCTTCACCAACGTTCACATTGTTTCGGCTTTGTTGGTTTTCAGCGTAGACTCTTTTACCTGTTCGTGTTCTGATTTTTTCCGGCATGGTCACATTCGCGGCATAATTCGTGGAATTTGTCACATGTCTTTGAATGGGAATGGAGATGGTGCTGAAATGACGATCTTGGGATTTATTTTGCTGGTTTCTCCTTGGGAGACACACTGCATTCCCTATCCTGGGAGAGATAATAAAAGGTCTATCCTTCCCGTATCTAGTTTTGGGGCTATCCGTCATGTGCACGTCGATCCCTTCCCCATGGGTTCCTCAAAGAATTCAATTTGTTTTTCATTCATCAACTGCGCACCAATTTCTTGAACTCATCACATTCTTGGATATCATGCCCTTGATCGATGGAATTCGCAATACTTTCCACATTCCTTACGCCTTATTATCATGCCTTTGTTGATCACACGAGCCATACATAATTGTTGAAATACCCACCGTAAAGGAGACTTGATTTACGACACGTCATCCTTTATCCTCCCGGTAAAGCATTCTTCTATGACATTAACCCCTCTGCTCCCATGATTAGGTAGCGGGTTGTTGGCTACACTCGGTTCTTCAAACTTCAATATCCCATAATCGATTAAGTTCTGTACAAGCTTTTTTGAAGGCAAGACAGGTTCGATGGGATGTCCGGGGTACCGCCGTGATAGTCGCAATGCGCGCTTGGATTATACCAAGGCGGGAAAGGTGGATTGACAGGATTAACGATGTATGGTCGGACCAAGTCGCTTCATATAATTGGGAATAAAGCTTCGAGTATGAAACAGGTAGGGAGTGAAAGTTTTCCTCTCTTTATCTTTTTCGGTGACCTTCTCATCTCTTTGATTCAAATTTTGTGTTTTCCCCCACTGTGTGCTTGTGGCTGTGAGACTGTGTGAAGTTCTTGGGCGGTATAGGTGCTGGTGGTGTTTACTTCATTTCTCTTGTTATACTTTTGAGATCCTTCCCCACCATCATTCTCGCCGCTCTTGATTGCGATCGAGAGACTCCCGACCCCGATCAAGTCGGCAAAACACTTTGTTGTGTTATTAATGAGGCGATCAAAGAGTGCCCTTTTAGAGTATTGACAAATAATGGCGTGATTTTATGCTCGGGATAGGTGGCTGGATTTGGCGGCCACTTCTCTCCACCTTTGGGCATATTGTCGCAAGTTTTCATTTGACTTTTGCCCCATATTTTCTAACATGATTCTGCTAGGGATCATGTACATTACATGTTTGTATTGCTCGGAAAATGCTTTAGACAAATCTTTCCATGTTTTAACATTCGCTTTTGCTTAACCGAGTATACCAACGTAACACCGCTCCAGTTAGACTATCCCGAAACAATGGATCGGTAGCTTTTCATCTTTATGGTAAGCCACCATTTTTCTACAATACATCGTTATGTGTGCGAGAAGGACATGTGGTTCCGTCATATTTATCAAACTCGGTGTTTTGAATTTTGGTGGCAAGACAAGATCGGACACTGACTTAGGTCACTAGCGTCGTTTCTCGATTCTTCATTTGATTGTAACGCTTTAAATTTTTTTCTTCCATGAGGCGAAATCTTTCTTTCCATTTTTTCTCTACCTCATTCCTAATTCTTTCGACCATATTCAGGTCAAAGACTTCTTCTTCATAAAGTGCTTCGGTATCAAGGGGTTGAGTCTCAGGAGCCCCTATTTGAAAGCTGGAAGACATTCCTGCAGGGTCAATATACACCTTCCTAGCCTGGTTTGGTGCAGTTGGTTGAACCTTGTAGTGAGCCGGGGTACCTTCTGGTTCTTGAACATTTTCTCCTTCTATTCGTTTTCCAAGACTTTTTGCAAGAATGCTGGTTATGTCGAAACTATAGATGTTTTTGGATCGCGCAATCTGATCACTAAGGCTTCTCTGGGCCTCTTCAAGCCTTGTCTCGAGCTCTCTTTGCCCTCTTTCTAGACTGATTATTCTTTCTTCCATGAGCTTTCTTTGTAGCCGGGTAAAGTATAGGTGATGAATGATTGCGGGTTAACTACATACAATGCCACAATATTCATATTGTTAATATGGTTGCAAAAAATAAATGCATGTACAATGATGCAAATGTTATGATGCAAATGCAAGAATGCATGCAAACAAGGTCTTGATTCACTGGTAATCACCCTTTTGAATTACTTTTACGGGAATTAAAGGGTCTTGATTACAACAAAATTTGTGTTACAAAGTAAAGATCCCTAGTACAAAAGATCTAATTATAACACGAGTCTTATAGATAGACTCTAGCTCTATCACCTAACTTTCCAATTGCCTTGAGCAGCTTGAGAAACCTAGGAGCTTCTTCCATTTCGGGGCTATAAAAGGTCGGAGTGTTTCAGCCTCGACACCTAAATCATTTACATGTCCGGCCACTCATTTGTATGTCCACCATTAGATTTGCGTAATCTTGGTCTCTCGTCCTGTACCATTCGAGCAGCGTCGCGTAATCTCTTACGCCAATATGTGTGTCCCTCCGGCTGCAGCCTCCTCGAATACATTAATTCTTTCCTTGTAATCCTCCATAGTTGCTTGAGGACCCGATTCGTGCTTGTAACACATCCACCGGCGTTCTCTTTCTTGCAGCTCCGCGAAATTATTCTGCAGCGATACATTGAAGTGAGTGTTCGACTTCCGCCATCTTTCCTTTTAATTCATCATTTTGACTTTGGCTTTGCCCCAATTTTTGAACAGTGTCATCGTACAGTTTCTGCATCTCTAATAGTCTATTTCGACTACTTATGGATTTTCTTTTCCATACGGCGACACTTTCTCTCTCATGATGGACAGCTTGTTTTCCCTTGCTGATTTCTTTGTCCGAATCTTTCTTTCTCTTGATCAATGGCCTTCTTGGCGGACCGTTTTCTTCCTCCATAGCCAAACGGTAGCTTTCAATCTCTTTTCGATCGTTCTTTTGTTAATTTCTCGTTCTTCTTCCACCAAACGGATGTTGTTCATTCTTTCTCTTTCCACGGCTATGAACCGACTCGGCCGGCCTTTTGTATTTTTGCTCTGTAATAGGAGGGCATCTTTTTATAAAAGTATTCTTGTCATTCAAATCTGCATTTAATTTCTTCAGTTGCCTAATGATCCCATCCCGCTCGTCAACTTCTAAGCTTGCTTTATAGAGTTCGCTCGCATGTTGGGTCTGTTGAATGTCCATTTTCTTTTTAACTTCCTCGAGTTCACTCCTTAAAATATCGGCTTCGGACGGTACTACCCTTGTAAGCTCTTCGAGTGACACTGCTGGTCCTTGATTAGATTCAGGAATCACATTATTAACCCTCAAACGTCTCCAAAGATCGTAATCTAGGGTAGTCATGTGCTCGGTATCTCCTTCCACCCTGATCCGATAACAATGATCCCAGGCCCTCATGATGGTCTGTATTTTTCCTTTGAACTCTCCTTTGAAAAGAAATTCAGTTTGGCTTAATCCGGCGGTATTGGGAATGAACTGTCGTGATCCGAACTGCCGAGATACTAAAAGTGGAGCACAAGCGATCCCTCCATGCAATCCCAACATCATCAGCCAGTTGAAGTCACCACAACTGTATAGAAAATAATTAACTTTACCGAGCCATGGGACCCTCCATGCCATGTCTTCATCTTGAATGTTCCTGAAGAAACTGGTCCACATTTTTGTTTTCAAAACTTCTCGCCATTCATTTGCTAAGTATTCTCGTAAAGGCGAAAAACCTTGGAAGGATATCGGCGGGACCAGCGTCGGCGTCTTCCACATGTGACTCACGAATCCATACTTGTAATAGCTGTGCGCAGCCTAAAACGTCATTCTTCTTCATGTTTCCGGCTAGCGTTTAAGGAAACGAAAGTCTCGACCAAGATTGCTGGTACGGGTTTGCTTTCCGTTTCACCCGCTCAAACAAATCCAAAATGGCTATGTCAATGTTCCGAGTACTTTGGGAAAGATCACCAAGCCATATATTCTTAAAGCAAATAGGTCCATTTTCTTTGCCTCAAATGCGGATGTGTCGATATGATGTCCCGAATACTTTCCCATGCAAAGACCGTATTATCTCCTCGGATTTGAAGGAGGCCACTAACCCAATCGTCACTCATTCCCGCAAAGGTTTTGAGTTTCGCAGTGTAATTCTGATTCCTTGGAGGCTTCGCGTAGATCCAATCTTCCTGGATATTTTTCTGGTTAAGTAAAGCAGTGTATTCTTCTACCGCAGGCATCGTGTCCTGCCCATTAAAGGTGAAGCAGCAAAAAGCCAGATTCCAGAACTGGACTATAGCTCGGAGTAGGGGCTGGTTAATTCGAACATATAACAGTTGTGCAATTTCGCCATAACTATTGCAGAATAAGTCTTGTAGTTTTCGGTCCCATCTTTCCCAAATGCTTTGAAGATCCCACAAGTCGTTCTCTTGAAGACTCACATAAGTGTATCCTGCTATTATGCATTCATTTGGCAAACTGTCTCCTTGGATTTTCTGAATAACTTCTGACCAATGTCTGACTGATAAATTAATCTCTTCTTTCCTAAGACACCTTTTTTCCATGGTGAAAGACTTTCTGATCAGGCAAACCACTTGATCCAGTACCTTTATGTGATGCAAATGCAATGATGTATGCGAAAAAGAACAAAAAGCGAAAAGAAAACAAGTCGATGCAGATAAAATTGATAAATATATAAATAAAATGACAAAATTGAACAGAAATAAACACACAAAACAACCCTATTTATCCCGCCTAAAACCTAAGGTTATCCGCATGGCTCTAACAGGGTGGGTTTCTATGTTCTCTACATGCAGTTTTAGTTCTGGGAGGTACCCAAACTGTCCTTGCTGTCCCCTACTAAGGGTAGCAAGGCCCCGATCATCACCCATTATAGGCTCCTTTCAACCGGGTTCAATCTGGGGGACCCATTCGCTTATGCCCGTTGAAGGAACGATATCCTTACGAAAGCATAAGGTACTCGAGCCCCGAAGGTACTTGCTAGGCCCATACGGGAGAACGATATCTCCACGAAAGCATTAGCGTTTTCCCCCACTTAAAAAGACGGGTTTATATGCCATATTTTAAATGCGTTAAAATAAACGCGCAATTATAACCGAATGTTAATTTAATAGTCACTTTAATCCGGAACTTCCAATATTAGTAAAGCGGTAATTATTTTAAAAGCTTGACTCTCATTTGTCTTTTTTTAAAAAAAAAACAAAAATAGTCCCTAGCGGAGTCGCCATCTGTAGCGATGTCCCTTTTTTGTTTTTTTTGTATCATCGCTAAAATAAAAACGTGGCTTTTTCGAATGTTTTTTGAAAGGTGTTTGTGACTCTTTTGGATATAAAATATTTATTCCGTGGGGTTTACAAAAAAACCTCATAAAAATGGAGTCGCCACCGGCCATTTAGGTAGGCCGGACACCATAAAACCAGAGATTTCAAAAGACAGGGTTCAGGAGTCGGTTACGGATGGGGAAGGATTAGCACCCCCACACCGCCCAAAATTGGTACTTTAATAATTACCGCTTTATTAATATTGGATTTTCCGGATTAAAGTGACTATTTTAAAATTCGGTCATAATTGCGAATAAATTTTAAGGGTCCGGGTGCGAGAATAAACGCCCAACCACTATCACTACGCTTTGATCCGCCCCGTTTACGCTCGGATAAAAGACTGCGCGCATTAACAAGTTATATCTTGATATGCAATCTTAGTGGCAAAAACGTAAAACATGGCAAAATATTTAAACATAATAAATATTGACATACATACGAATACTAATTTAACATGAATGATATTTTAGACTAAAACATGTATATATATACATATTATTCTAAATAATAGATAAAAACAACTATCATGTGTCAAAATAACAAGGCAGGAATAAGTACATATAGACGAATAAATATTTCGAAAAGACATGCATATTGGTAATAAAACATATTCCAACATATACGGGTCCACATATCGTACAAAAGGGGTAAATACACTAACATGTAATCCTAAAAAAAAGAAACATACAAATATAAAATACAAAATACGCCATGTACGAATTAACTAAAACATAACATGCTTGATATGAATAACCGGAAAAACATGAATATCATACTTAACACATATATACATAAAAACATGAAATACGAGTCATATACGAAGGTCATAAAATAAAATAATATCAATACATACGATTATAATACGAACAATAATATTTACAAAGGAAACAGGACTGAAATGAAAGGAAAACGAAAGTCAGTGGCAGAAATTAAAGAACGATAATATGTAATTTAGGGACGAAATTGCGAAACAAACAAAACCTAAAATGACCAGAATTGTAATTAGACCAAGGCGGACCCAAAGTGAAAAATCAAAAACGCGGGATGGTTAAGGACGTAATTTTACCATTCAGAAACTGATTCGGTGTAATTTAGGGACGAAATTGTAATCTTTTGAAAAATCAGGGGGACTGGAACTGTGATTATACCATGCGGCAAGACAAAAATGAAAATATTGAAAACGCGGTGGGATTAAGTGTGTAATTTACCCATTTAGTAAAATAAAAACAACTATAAAAGCCCCTCTTTAAGGCCGAAATCAAAATTTTGGCCATTTGTTTCATTTTCTTGTTTTTCAGAGTCTTCCGTTCTTCGTTTTCTCTCTTCTGTTCATATAATACCCATAATCCGGTGGTCGGCCGCCGTGTTCTCCGCCGCCGGCCGCCGTTAACCGGCACCGATGAGCCTCTAAAATAGACCAAAACATCCCCTTTGTCGTCCTCAACACGAATCCTAGGTTGGATTCAGAGGATATACCTCTATTCGCCCTAGATATAGGAAATACGAATCAAAAAAAAAGTTCTAAACCTAAAATATAACTACCAGGGGGCCTTCCCCTCCCTTTAGTTCACCAGATCTGGCTTGTAGAAGCCGAAAGGTTTGTCACCGAGGGGAGGAAGACCCACAGACAAAGCCGGTAAGAGTACTTCCTTTTTGTTTCTGTTTTTTTTTATTTTATTTCGTATATGCATGTAAAGAAACAAGTAAAAACAAGAAACAAAAAATTTACCACTGGACTGCCTTTTGATTATCTTCGATGTTTACAACTTTCAGGGTTTTTTGTGTTACAAGATCTCTGTTTTTTTCTTTTTTGTTACTACCCTTGTTCTCTCTTTTTTTTTCGCCAATCCCCGTTACAAAAGCCCCATTTCATATATATTATTGCCTTCTGTTTTTTGGTTGCAAGTTGCATCTTCCTTTTTTCAAATCTGAACTGACATCTTGCTTGTTGTCTTTGGCATAATCTGAACGCGGGGACTGAATATCGGCGCGGTGACGATGTGGTCATTCGCCGCCGGCCGGGACGCGTTTCGGCCGTTAGATCGGATCGATCTAACGGTCGAGATGGCTTGAAGAACGATCGGCCTGGATGAAGCCTCGATTTGATGAGACGCGGCGATTTTCGCCACGTGGAGCTCCGCGATCGAGGAGTCGTAACGCGTGGATCTTACGCGTGGGATATTAAAGCGTCCGCGCGTGGACCACACGCGCGCGTGCCACTCGAACGGTCCATACGTGTGGAACACGCGCTTGGCATATATTTTTGACCTTGGTTGCATCGTGGCCGTTGGATCAGATCTTGATCCAACGGCCCACAGTTACCTGCACATTGTAATTAAATGGGATTCAGATTTGGGCCAAACGGGCCTTGTAATTGAACTTGTAATTGGACTTGGATTTCATGTTTATTTGGGTTTAATATATATTTAATTTTTTTTTTATTTTACCAGCCCAACAATATTAATAATGATATAATTATAATAAACAATACATGTATATACGAAAATGCATACTTATATTATACAATCATTAATTAATATAATATTCTAGTATACGTATAATCATACATATAATTAACATAACAGCTATATATTAATCAAATACGCTTATACTCTAGATGCATACGCGACATACCTACACCCTTAATACGTATACATAGCTTATACATGCACACATCACCTTATATTAGTAACATTCATATAATAAATATACATGCAATATTAATATATTTACAAGTGAAAATGAGTGATTACATCATGTTAATGGTATAATTCTAAGGAGTTCATCGTATGTCTTTGAACGAAAACGGGAAGATTGCTCGGAGTAAAGGTTCATTGACTCGGACATACATCAACTGTGCCATGTCGCCATAACTATCATAGAATAAGTCTTGTAGTCTTCGATCCCATCTTTCCCAAATCTTTTTAAGTTTCCATAAGTCATTCTGTTGGAGGCTCGCGTAGGTATACCCTGCCACTATGCGCTCACTACACAAACTATTACCTTGAGTTGAGTTCGTCCTTCTTAAGATAATTTTTTTCCTTGATAAAAGATTTCCTAATCGGGCAAACCACTTATCCAGTACCTTTATGTAATGCAAATGCAATAATATATGCAAAAAAAGAAAAAAAAGAAAACGAGTCAGTACTGGATAAAATAAATAATACATAAATAAAAGGACAAATTAGATAAAGTAAACAAACAAAACAACCCTATTTACATCCCGTCTAAAACACCTAGGTTATCCGCATGGCTCTAAAGGATGGGTTTTTATATGTTCTCTACATGTAATTTTGGTGCTAGGAGGTACCCGAATTGTCCTTGCTGTCCCTACTAAGAGTAGCAAGGCCCCCGATCATCACCCATTATAGGCTCCTTTTAACCGGGTTCAATTCAGGCGGACCCATTCGATTATGCCCCTACGAAGGAACGCTATCCTCACGAAAGCATAAGGTACTCGAGCCCCCAAGGTAGTTTGCTAGGCCCATACGGAGGAACGATATCCCCATGAAAGCACTAGCGTTTTCCCCCACTTAAAAGGACGGGTTTATATGTCAAATTTTAAATGCGTTAAAATAAACACGCAATTATAGCCGAATGTTAATTTAATAGTCACTTTAATCTGGAACTTCTGATATTCATAAAGCGGTAATTATTCAAAAAGCTTGACTCTCTTTTGTTTGTTTGAAAAAAACAAAAAAGTCCACATCAGAGTCGCCATCTGTAGCAATCTCTTTTTTCGGAGTGTTTCGCTGAAAACGAGTTTTAAGGTGTTTGGGGTCTTTCGGGTATTTAAAAATGTCTTCTGTGGGGTTTTAGAAAAACCTTATTTTATTTAAAAATGGAGTCGCCACCGGCCACTAAGGTAGGCCGGACACCATAAAATTAGAGATTTTAAAAATGTTGGGTTCGGGAGTCGGTTACGGATGGGGAAGGATTAGCACCCCCACACCGCCCAAAATTGGTACTTTAATAATTACCACTTTATTAATATCAAACTTTATGGATTAAAGTAACGATTAAATTAAAATTTTGTTATAAGTGCGAGCAAATTTTAAGGGCTCCGTTATTCGAGAGTAAACTGATAGACCACCATCACTGCGCTTGATACTGGCCACGCTTACGCTTGAATAAAAGGGCACCGCATTGACAACTAATATATTTGTTGTGCAATATTAGAAAAAATTAAAAAACATACATTCACATTGGCATGATGCTAGAAACATAAAACATGAATATCATAATATTAAACGAAAATAACAAAATGCATGAATCATGAATAACATAACATACCATCATAATAAAAAAAACATAAACGAAAACATTGCGGAAAACATGTTTCAAAAATTAAATAAATTAACTACAACATGCTTGAACACATGAAAAAGACACAAATGCAACAAATGCATGACATGCATATAATATGATACTAGATTAACAAAGCAAAATGAACACGCTAGCATAAAAAAAACTAATACTTAATGCTTAGCATATGACACAATTTACATGCTTAAATTAAAACATATCATGAAATTAACATGTACAAAATTGCCACCACACTAACGAGTAACCTATAATGCAAAGGGGATATGAAAATTTATGCTAACATGCAAAAACATACTTTACACAAAATAAACTAAAACCTAACACCTAAAGCATGCGTATATGTACAATGTGAACAAACGAACTAAAACACAAAAGCATGATATCACAAACTAATATATATATTATAAAAACATAAATATACAAGAAATACAAGAAAAAAAACATATATAAAAAACATGAAATATGAAATGGCAATGTAAACATACCAATAAAGCCAAACAAAACAGAAATATTCAAATCATACAAAGGGACCGAAATGAAATAAAATAAAAGCAGAAATCAGAAATTAAATAAAGAAAAAGACATATTTAAGGACTTAATTATAAACTAAAATAGGCTTGCAAGGAATGAATATGTAATATAACCAAGGGGCAAGCTCGAAGTGCAAATATCCAAAATGCGGAGGGACTAGGGGTGTGATTTTGCCATTTAAAAACTGAATCAGTTTAATTTAGGGGCAAAATTGAAATAAAGCAAAAAGAGAGGGGGACTGGACTTGCAAATTTACCATGCGACACGCCCGAAGTGAAAATACAGGAAGGGCGGAGGTCCTTATGATGATAATAAACCAATTATTTTTAGTTATTCGCCTATTTAATAACCCCATCAGCCCCCTTTTCCCTTCATTTTTTAACCCCTAAAAAACTCTCCCATTTCCTTTGTTTTGTTTCCAAAACCCATCCCAAAAACACAAAAACCCCTCTCGGCTGCCGTGGACCATCGGTCTCAGGCGAGGCTTTGCCGTAACGGCCGCCTCAAGCCTTCCTTAACCATAACTTCTGACGACCTAGAACCCCAAAACCAAACAAAAATTCTTACCCCGAAACCAAAACCACCCCTCCCTGAACGGCTCACCATGTAAGGTTTATCGCTGGTGAGGGAGGAACACCAAGAGACTCAGGTAAAACCACACCCTTTTTTATTATTTTTTATTTTACATGCATGAGAAAAATTCAGGAAGAAAAGAAAAGATTACCACTGGAAAATAGGATTTTTATTCGGAAAAACCCTCTCTTTTTTTGCTTTTATTTCTGGAAACTGGTAACCATGGTACAAAATGATAGATCTCCTTTGATATATATGCCCCTCTCTTTTTTGTTTTTATTTGGTTCCGTAGAACTATTACATAATATATTCTGGTTGTGATTTGGCCAGACATAATCCCCTTCTTCTGTTTTTGCATGTCCGGTGGATGGTACGGCAGAGTGGTGCCATCAGGGTGAGAGAGGCGTAGAGTCCTTTTTGGCAGATTAAACCTCGACCGTTGGATCAAATCTGGTCCAACGGCTGAGATTTTTCGGTGGATGAATGATCGAGATTTGATTTGGGCAAATGATGAGGCTTCACGAGATCTTGCCACGTGCTGTCTGGTATACAAACGGCCAGCGCGTGTTCTTCAATCGCGCGTGGATGACGATTGTCCTGCGCGTGGATCTCACATGTAGCCAGCTGGAGGGCCTTGATCAATCTAGAGCCGTTGGATCAAGATCTGATCCAACGACCCAGATCGGGCTGCGCAAGGAAAGAATTAGGGTTCAGTTAATTAGATGAGTTAGGGTTCTGTTAGGATTTTGGGCCAACGGGCCCGTGCTAATGTAATGGATATATGATATTTGTAATTGGACTGGATATTTTAACCTAATTGGGTTTCCAAAATTTTTAGATCTGTTTATGTTAATTATAATAACCCAACAAAAATGTTAATACTAATATGTATATACATTCACAAATATGTACACATGCACCATATATTATACGTACATCCAAGCCTACATGTGAATAAACATATATATTACATACGTTTAAACACACGACATACAAGCATATATATTTGTTAACACATATTGTACATATACAAACAATGCATACATAAAATATAAACATGCCTATGACACACATATACCATAATAACTACTAATAAGTATACAAACATAATATGTAATATACATGCACTCACATATCACACACGTATATTTCATATATGTTAATAACGCACATGCACATATATATACACGTAAACCTGCAAGAATAATATTATTATATTAGCATGTCACAATTTTAACAAAAACAGATAAAAATGAGTGATTACACACATGATATGCAAACGATTGCATAATAAAAGCATGACCATGATAGAGTACATGATATATAAATGATTACATGATGAAAGCATGTCCATGATAGAGAATATATTATGCAATAATAACATGACTTATATAATAGTTATAATACATGACATATGTACATTGTAATATACTTGCCATGTTATAGAGAAAACAAAATGCACTTTTATATATGACATACTGTATTACATTATTTCATGTTTTTTTAAAATAAATAAGTTTAACTACCTCACTAAGTTCGTACTTAGCGTGTGTCTTATGTCACATGTAGGTTATCCGGACTTGTCTAGTGAGGAGGAGCAAAAACTTTTTAAAAGAATCAAGTTACCATATTAAACTCAGTAAGTACATCTTTATCGTAATTTGATAGATTAGTGGGCATGTAGTATTTCTAAAGGTGAATTGTTTTATAAGTTTAATTTTACAACGTAAAAGTAGGGGAAAATGTGAGGAAATTATAGAAATGTTGGATTAATTATTCAGTACAATTTGCAAGTTTATGTGTAAAATTAGTGACTAAAATGTCACTTTGGTAAAAGTTAGTGGATGAAGGGTATTGAATCAAAGTTTGTGAAAAATGATGGAATTATTGAATAATTGTGATTGAGCTGGAATAAATTGCAAAATGGTCACTAGGGGCCATTGTTGCGTGTGATAAGTGCTACGCAAATGTGCAAGTATACACGTCGCAAGTAATAAAGTGATATGAGTATCGAGTATCGTCTCCACAGGGATTGGTTTGGGCCACTTTGCTTAAGTTATTTGCCTTTGTGAAAATAAAAACACAATTGATAATAGAGGTTTTAATTAACGAGAAAAGTAAAAGCAATAAACTAAAAGAATAGATGAAAGAAAAAGAGAGAATAGGCCTGGTTATCGTGAGTTGAGGTGTGATAGCCGATTGGATCGTCTTGGTAAAAGAGTGCAAGGGCAACTCGGTTGCCGTGGCAACAACTGCTGTGAGGTTGCCTTGGCAACTAATCGATGGTTGCTGGGCAACTAGCTGGGCAACTACTTGGGCGTCTGGGTAGCAACTTCAAGGTTCGGCGGAGGCGTTCTTCAATGGTTTCTTCTTATCCTAAGTCGAAACTCTAGCTACTTGTGCATGCCTTGATAATACATCCCTGCGTGAATCAAGGGTGAACAACAACCAATCTTGCGCTCCTCTTAGCCGTTGAAATCCTTAACTTATTCCTAAGCCATATTAATCTTCACCATCAATAGATTGAATAAAGACCATACTCATTTGTTTCTTGAATCTAACTCTCCCGATATTAGATAAATAGATGAAGTTACGAGATCCTCTCCCAATTCACTATCAAACAAGAATAAGAACCAAGAATGAGTAAACCTTGAATTGAAAGTGCAAACTCTTATTACCTAAACAAAAACCAATAGTTTCTCACAACCACAAAACACAATAACCATAGCCAAGTAGATTTAGTTCATGGCTAGGTTCCAAAGAAACACAAGATAAATAATCCCTAACATGAACCCAATCGAACAAGGAAGAAAAGATGAAGCTTGTCGAAAATCCCTTGCCCTAGATGCTTGTCGAAAATTCCCCTTTGCTTCTTCTCTTGGTCTTGTCGAAATTCTCTCTTGCTCTCCCCATGCATCTTGTCGAAATCTCCTTGCTATTTATAGGGCTAGGCCAAATTCCTTCTTTGAGGAGGAGTTTGAGTTGGAATTAAATTATCTTTAAAGAATATAATTCTTTATTATAATTGTATTCCTACTAGAACTTCTCCTATCTTTTTGGAATTTAATTCTTCTTTAATCTCTGCATGGAAATCAAATTCCTTTGGGTTTGGGCTTTGCTCCACGTCATCTTGGGCTTGTATAGTCATTAATTTCGACATCCCTATTGCATTTTCTCTTTGTCGACAATTGCCATGGCAACTGGCTTGGCGTCTCCTTCATGCATTGCCCTGGCAACTAGCTCGGCATTGCTTTGGCAAGTGATCCTGCACATACACACACAAAGCACACCAAAGCAGCATCTTTTCCACAAAAACTACCAAGTTATGTAATCAAGATCAACGATGGAAGGAAACATGGATTAATGCATGAATAGCTAATTATGCAACTAATATGAGCCTAAGTATAACAATAATATGAGTAAAAAGGGTAAGAAAATTAGTACTTTTGAACACTTATCACACCCCCAAACTCGAACTATTGCTTGTCCTCAAGCAATGCAAACTCATAATTACCTGCCAAGACTTCAATTTTCACAAACTTAGCTTTGAACTTGATTTCAATTCTCTAACCGGGGCACAAAGTATGATTGGCTTTTTATTTTTTGGAAAACTAAGGAGTTACTCGGAATCAAACAATAATGCATGTGAGTGTGTGCGGAGTTGTGTGCAAGTTGATTTTTCGAATTCTATGCAAACAATAGGTTTTCAAATTACTTCATTGGGTTCTTTTTAACATGTTTTAACTAGAGCCGGTTTTGGGCACCTCTAGTGTTTTGTTTTTAGTTTTCTTAAGTTAATTTAATCGACTAGAGCCGGTTTCGGG
The DNA here is from genome assembly GCA_019671005.1 of Hibiscus mutabilis. NCBI lineage: Eukaryota > Viridiplantae > Streptophyta > Magnoliopsida > Malvales > Malvaceae > Hibiscus > Hibiscus mutabilis. The sequence continues at coordinate 56,720,013 of CM033726.1, forward strand.
CACCTCTAGTTAAAATTTTTTTAACACATCCTAGAGCCAGTTTCGGGCACCTCTAGTGAATAATTTTTTTAGCACATGCTAGAGCCAATTTCGGGCACCTCTAGCATTCATCCAATTTTTATTCTAATCCCCCAATTTGTTAATTATCAACCTAAGTTCACTAGAATTCCTTAAATCAATCAAACCACAACAGTGTTTCATCAAAATTAGCATCATAGTAAAATTCTAAGTTTTTCCATGGTTATCCTAGAATAAAAATTCTATCAATTAAGTGCATTGGCAAAGTCATCATCGGATATTCATCAAATCTAAGCAATTCTTGCTCCAATTAAAGGCATGGAAAGCAATTTATGTATCCTAAATGTAATACTTAAGATGAATGTAACTAAACATGGTAACTACTAATAACAATCCCCCCCAAACTCGAGTGAGGCATTGTCCTCAATGCATGCATAAAATAACGAGAAAAATAAAAAAAAATAAAAATGCATACGAGGACTTACTCCGAGAGTTCGTCATCGTAGATGATTAGTTTCCTTTTGGTCGGTGTCTTGATTCTCTTGCTTGAACGCGATGGTTGTTTTCTTGTTGCGGGATGTCTTTAGCTTTGGTTGTCGTGGCATCTTGGGGTTGGTTGTCGTGGCATCAGCTTGTGCAGCAGCACGATGTAGGTTGCCGGCATCTTCTTCATTGGTTTTGGGGCAGGATCTCGGTGATAAATTTCCTTAACATAGTAGTTGTGAGTCTTGTTGTGAAAAAGAAAATAAAGAAAACACGAAAACTAAAGATAATGAAGAAAAATAAAATATCTCCTAAAAATAAAAATGAAAAAAAGAAAAAAAAAAAAAAAAGGAAATCTTGAAAGGAGAGCATGCTCATGCATCTCCTAAGTTGACCACTTCTTTGTTACGTTCCACATGGGCACCATTGTAGTGCTTCAATCTTTGTCCATTAACTTTGAATTCATGGTTGTCGAGAGATGGACTTGATTATCACAGCACCATGGGAGAATGGTTTGACGATTTGAATGGTCCCGACCATCTTGATTTCAACTTTCCGGGAAAAGTTTTAGCGAGAATTGAATAGGAGAACTAGTTGCCTGGCGTAAATTGCCGTGGCAATAGTTTCTTGTCGTGCCATCGCTTTGTTTTCTCCTTGTAGATTCGTGCATTGTTATAGGCGAGTGCACGAAATTCTTCTATCTCATTGAGATCCATCAAGCGCTTTTGTCGGCACTTTCCCAATCCATATTCACGGTCTTGATTGCCCAGTACGCCTTGTGCTCGATTTCCACCGGTAGATGGCATGTTTTGCCATAGACAAGTCGGAAGGGGACATACCTAAGGGTGTTTTGAATGCAGTGCGATATGCCCAAAGTCGTCATCTAGTCTTAATGACCAATCCTTCCTTGAGGATTTACAACTTTCTCGAGTATTCCCTTCAACTCCCGGTTGAAATTTACGCTTGCCCGTTGGTTTGTGGGTGATATGCCATGGCGATCTTGTGTGATATGCCGAAGCATTGCAACATCTTGGCAATTATTCTATTGTCAAAATGCTTGCCTTCGTCGCTGATAATTACTCTCGGCATCCCAAACCGTGTAAATATGTTTTTTCGCAGGAATCGTTGCGGTCTTGGAATCGTTGTTGGGAAGCTGCGGCTGCCTGTACCCATTTAGACACGTAGTCGACGGTAAGTAGAATGTAGAGGTTGCTGAATGAAGATGGGAAAGGTCCCATAAAATCGATCCCCCATACATCGAACAGTTCCACCTCGATGATGTTCTGGAGTGGCATCTCATGTCGTCTAGAGATATTGCCCGTCCTCGCAGCGATCACATTGCTTGTAAAAGTCTTGGGCATCTTTGTACAATGTTGGCCAATACAAACCCGATTGCAAAACTTTGGCGTGATGCAGTTCCTCCAAAATGTCCTCCATAGGGTGAAGAATGGCATTGCGGAGTACATTCTGTTGCTCTTCTTCAGGGACACATCGGCGTATAACCTGATCTGCACATTGTTTAAACAAAAGAGGCTCGTCCCAGAAGTAATGCTTAGCATCATGGCAGAACCGCTTCTTCCCTTGGTGAGTAATGCCATAAGAAAAAATACCATAAACAAGGAAGTTAACTAAATCCGCGTACCAGGGTATTGCTGAGGCATGTGTTGCCGTGGCGACTGCTCCCAAGATTGCCGAGGCGTGACCGTCAAAGGCTGCTGCGGCATCGAGAGTTGTCGAGGCGTGTGCATCCATGGTTGCCGAGGCGTCGTGGGTTGCCGAGGTGTCTAGGGTTGCCGAGGCGTCGAGGGTTACCGAGGCAACTAAAATTTGTTTATCCGGGAGTGCATCACATATCTCTAGATCCGCGTCCTCCTCCCTATTGCGTTCCAAACGTGATAAGTGATCGGCCACTTGATTTTCTGTTCCTTTCCTGTCCTTAATTTCAATATCAAATTCTTGTAAAAGTAATATCCAATGAATCAAACGAGGTTTAGCATCCTTTTTAGCAAATAAGTATTTGATTGCCGAATGGTCCGTATGAACAATTACCTTTGTACCAATTAAATAGGATCGGAACTTGTCAAATGCGAAAACTACTGACTAGTAACTCTTTCTCCGTTGTTGTGTAATTCACTTTAGCATCATTAAGAGTTTTACTAGCGTAGTATATCACATGGAAGGTCTTACTGTGCGTTGGCCTAGGACTGTGCTCCTACCGCGAAATCACTTGCATTACACATGAGCTCAAAGGTAGCGTCAATCACGGTGGAGCGACAATGGGTGCGAGGCTAGCTTTGTCTTTAGGGTTTTGAATGCTTGAGTGCAAGAATCATCGAAATCGAAGACTTTATCCTGGTCAAGCAGATTACACAAGGGTTTAGTGATTTTAGAAAAATTATGAATGAACCTCCTGTAAAAACCTGCATGTCAGAAAACTTGAATTCCTTTAACCGAATTTGGTGGGGTAATCTCTCGATCACGTCCACCTTGGCTTTGTCAACTTCAATTCCCTTGGATGAAATCTTGTGGCCGAGCACTATTCCTTCATCTACCATAAAGTGGCATTTCTCTCAATTGAGGACTAAATCCGTTTCTTCGCATCTTGCTAACACCCTTTCTAAATTGCTGAGACAGCCGTCGAAGTCATTACCAAAAACCGAAAAATCATCCATGAAGATCTCAAGGAAGTCTTCGACCATGTCTGAAAAGAGTGCCATCATGCATCTTTGGAAGGTTGTCGGGGCATTACACAATCCGAACGGCATTCTTCGGAAGGCATACGTACCGTATGGGCATGTGAAGGTTGTCTTTTCTTGATCTTCTGGTGCTATGGCAATCTGATTGTAACCTGAATAACCATCAAGAAAACAATAAAAGGGTTTACCTCCAAGACAGTCAAGCATTTGATTAATAAATGGTAATGGGAAGTGATCTTTCCTAGTGGCTTTGTTTAGCTTTCTATAGTCCATACAAACCCTCCAACCGGTCACAGTCCTGGTTGGGATAAGTTCATTATTTTCATTGCTTACCACTGTTATACCTCCCTTTTTCGGTACACATTGTACCGGACTTACCCGCGTACTATCGGAGATAGGGTATATAATGCCAGCGTCAAGCCACTTGATGATTTCTTTCATTACAACCCCTTTCATGGCATGATTCAGTCTCCTCTGGGCCTCAATTGAAGGTTTGTGATCATCTTCCAACAAGATCTTGTGCATGCACACCGCCGGGCTAATTCCCTTCAGGTCGGCAATTGTCCACCCTATTGCCTTTTTGTGTAGCTTCAACATCTTGATCAGCTTCTTTTCCTGCTCAGGCTGTAAGTTAGAAGAAATAATTACAGGCAAAGTATTATCGGTCCCTAAGTATACATATTTTAGTTGCTCTAGCAATTGTTTCAACTCAAGAATTGGTGGTTGTTCAATAGAGGGTTTTTCGAGCTTACCTTCCTTACCTGAGTAGTCCAGTGGTTCAAAGTATGTACTTGGTCGGTTGACTAGCCAATTTGCCTCTTCTTGTTGTTCCTCATCAACCAGTTCTTCATACTCCTCAGGTTCCTCTTGGTCGGCAATATAGTTACCGAGGCAACTAAATTCTTCATCGAAGTTAAACTCTACCGTGGCATGAAGTAGTTGGCATTCTTCTGGATCATCGGCATGCCTTAGTGTTTGGAATACATTTAGTTTGACCTGCTGGTCATTCACCCTCATTGTGAGTTCTCCATTTTCAACGTCGATCAAGGTTCTCCCTGTTGCTAGGAATGGTCTCCCGAGAATGATGGGTGCATGCTCATCTGCTTCACAATCCAAAACAATAAAGTCAGCGGGAAAAATAAATTTATCGACTTTTACCAGTATGTCTTCGATTTTTCCCTCTGGATGCACATAGGATCTGTCGGCTAGCTGTAGCATAACTGTTGTAGGTCTTGCCTTCCCGATTCCTAGTTTCTGGAAAATCGATTTAGGCATCAAGTTTATGCTAGCCCCAAGGTCGCATAATGCTTTCCCAACGTAGTGATTTCCAATGGAAAAAGGTATTGTGAAACTTCCGGGATCCTTCAACTTAGGTGGCTTACGATTGTGCAACATTTCCATGCATCCCTCCGTCGCGGCAACTGTTTCAAACTCTCCTAGCCTTGTTCTTTTGGACACAATGTCTTTAAGAAACTTGGCATAGTTTGGCATTTGTTCAATTGCTTCCACCAATGGCAAATTGATGTGGACTTGCTTTAGGATATCAAGAAATTTCTTGAATTGGTATTCTTGCTTTTGTCGCTTCAACCTTTGTGGGAATGGTGGTGGAAGTCGGATATCTTCGATCCTTTCATTGGTTTGAAACCTGATTGACGGCATTGCCGGGACATCTGGAGTTGCCGAGGCGTTATCAACTGGGGTTGCCGAGGCATGCTTATCGCAAGTTGCCGAGGCGTCTTTATCGTCGGTTGTGAGGCATGCTTATTTCCGGTTGCCGCGGCAATTCCTGGTTTAGCATTTGAGGCTTTGCCGCTAGGTTCATCTTGATCTTTTTGTGGAATTTTGTTTGATGAGCGGGTTTGAGCCTCTCTAAGTTGTTGGCCACTTCTGGTGGTGATTGCCTTACATTGCTCATGGCCAGTTCCTCTTGCGACTTCAGTATCGCTAGGTAAACCTCCTTTTGGTCTAGTATTCAGATTTTGAGCAAACTGTCCGACTTGATTTTCCAGTGATTTGATTGCCGCCTCTTGGTTTTGCAATCTCATCTCGGTCCTGTTAATAAAAGCACTAGTTCTTTTTATGAAATTACTATTCTCAGCCATATAAGATTCAGTTTTCATCATAAAAGCATTTAGAGAATTTTCCAAAGAACTAGATGTCGTCGGCTGTTGCTGCGGCATCTGTTGCCGTGGCATATTTTGCTGGAATCCCGGTGCTTGTGCATTATGATTGTTCTGGTTTAGAGCATTGTTGGGATTACTCCATGAAAAAATTGGGTGCTTCTTCCAAGCTGTATTGTATGTATTGGACATCACGTTGTTGCTCCGATTGTAATTCCCCACATAGAAGCTGGATTCTGGATTCTGCATACATTCGGAAGAATTATGGTTATCACCACATAACTCACAAAAAGAATCCATTACCTTGACTTCATGTGTGTTGTTTGGTTTTTGCATGTTTCGGACCATCTTGGTTAAAGCGACCAATTGTGCGAAATTGAATCGATGATCCTAGTTCATGTATTGTGGCTTGGCGTCTAACTCCTCCTCTTCTAGTAGATGGGAATTGATAATCATTCTTGGCCAGCCTGTTTAAAATTTGCATTGCTTCTTCGGCGTGACTTATCTAGGAGTATGCCGTTTGTCGAGGCATCTAGCATCATCCTTCTTGGTGAATTCACGGCGTTGTAAAACATCGTTACTTGAGTCCACACCGGGAATCCGTGTAGGAGGCATTTGTGTAGAAGTTCTCTATATCGCTCCCAAGCCTCGTACATGGATTCATCATCTGCCTGCCGAAAAGAAGTAATGTCGTTACGAAGCTTATCAGTCAAATTTGTAGGATTAAATCTAGCAAGGAAATCACGACAAAGATCAGTCCAAGATGCTATGGATCCGGCAGAATGCTATTCAACCATGCTTTCGCCCTATCCTCGGTGAATAGGGAATAATCTTAACCGTAGGACATCGGGGTGACTCCGTGTATCTTGAACGAGTTGCAAATCTCGAGGAAAGATTTCAGATGTTGTCGTGCATCTTGATTCTTTGAGCCACCAAATTGACCTATTGTGTTGATCATATTAAACATTACCGTTTCAACTCAAAGTGATCGGCTTCAATTTGGTGCGACAACTCCGGGTTAAGTCCATCAAGATCTTCTTCAACATAGTCTCGAATAGTTCATTTTCGTGCAAGAATCACTCCTCCTCCTGCTCGAACATCTTGATTCATATTGCCGTCTTGATTTGCCATTGCTTCTCTTATCCTTCGTCTAAGTCTTTGTAAGGTTCGTTCGATTTACGGATCAAAGGGATATTCTGGTGAAGTCAGTCTCGCTCTGGTCATATACCAATGCAAAACCAAAGTTTGTTAGCCCTTTGAATTTTAAACAAGAAAAATAAAAATAAAGTGCAAGAAAATAAAAACAAAGTCGCTATTGCCAATCCCCGGCAACGGCGCCAAAAACTTGTTGCGTGTGATAAGTGCTACGCAAATGTGCAAGTATACACGTCGCAAGTAATAAAGTGATATGAGTATCGAGTATCGTCTCCACAGGGATTGGTTTGGGCCACTTTGCTTAAGTTCTTGCCTTTGTGAAAATAAAAACACAATTGATAATAGAGGTTTTAATTAACGAGAAAAGTAAAAGCAATAAACTAAAAGAATAGATGAAAGAAAAAGAGAGAATAGGCCAGGTTATCGTGAGTTGAGGTGTGATAGCTGATTGGATCGTCTTGGTAAAAGAGTGCAAGGGCAACTCAGTTGCCGTGGCAACTTTACTAACGGGGTTGCCTTGGCAACTAATCGATGGTTGCACGGGCAACTACTTGGGCGTCTGGCAGCAACTTCAAGGTTCGGCGGAGCGTTCTTCAATGGTTTCTTCTTATCCCTAAGTCAAAACTCTAGCTACTTGTGCATGCCTTGATAATACATCCCTGCGTGAATCAAGGGTGAACAACAACCAATCTTGCACTCCTCTTAGCCGTTGAAATCCTTAACTTATTCCTAAGCAAGATTAATCTTCACCATCAATAGATTGAATAAAGACCATACTCATTCGTTTCTTGAATCTAACTCTCCCGATATTAGATAAATAGATGAAGTTACGAGATCCTCTCCCAATTCACTCGCAAACAAGAATAAGAACCAAGAATGAGTAAACCTTGAATTGAAAGTGCAAACTCTTATTACCTAAAAAAAAACCAATAGTTTCTCACAACCACAAAACACAATAACCATAGCCAAGTAGATTTAGTTCATGGCTAGGTTCCAAAGAAACACAAGATAAATAATCCCTAGCATGAACCCAATCGAACAAGGAAGAAAAGATGAAGCTTGTCGAAAATCCCTTGCCCTAGATGCTTGTCAAAAATTCCCCTTTGCTTCCTCTCTTGGTCTTGTCGAAATTCCCTCTTGCTCTCCCCATGCATCTTGTCGAAATCTCCTTGCTATTTATAGGGCTAGGCCAAAGTCCTTCTTTGAAGAGGAGTTTGAGTTGGAATTAAATTATCTTTAACGAATATAATTCTTTATTATAAATGTATTCCTACTAGAACTTCTCCTATCTTCTTGGAATTTAATTCTTCTTTAATCTCTGCATGGAAATCAAATTCCTTTGGGTTTGGGCTTTGCTCCACGTTATCATGGGCTTGTATAGTCATTAATTTCGACATCCCTATTGCATTTTCTCTTTGTCGACAATTGCCATGGCAACTGGCTCGGCGTCTCCTTCATGCATTGCCCTGGCAACTAGCTCGGCATTGCTTTTGCAAGTGATCCTGCACATACACACACAAAGCACACCAAAGCAGCATCTTTTCCACAAAAACTACCAAGTTATGTAATCAAGCTCAACGATGGAAGGAAACATGGATTAATGCATGAATAGCTAATTATGCAACTAATATGAGCCTAAGTCTAACAATAATATGAGTAAAAAGGGTAAGAAAATTAGTACTTTTGAACACTTATCAACCATAATGAACAATTCGGCATTATTAAAGGAAAAGTGAAAATTTTTGGAAATATTTTATATTCGGATAATTATACTAGTATAGTATAGTCAAGCAATGTTAGATTAAAACCTAACATGAATGTTGTTATATATGTTCAAATGGTATTGTACAGCTATTGACGAGGCTAAGGGTACCAGATCAAATAAAGCAAGGAAAAAGTATCGAAATAGCTTAGTGAGGCTAATATCATGCATGGCCCAAGTGAGTGCATTATATGTATTTATGACATGTTGTTAAATAGGAAGACTTGGAATAAGTCTACCTTGGTATAAATAAAAATGTATGATGGCTTATTTATGCAAATAGCATGAAAAATTAAATGGCATATTGATACAATGATTGTAACGTAATGATTTACCCAAGGTAAATTGAATTTTAGATATTGGGTATGAACTGCCTAATATCGAATATATGATCTTACATTGATGCATTGAATGTGAAAATCAAAATGACATGTGCGATACATTGTCATAGTATATAGATTTATCTAAGATAGATCGAATGTTAAATATTGGGTATGAACTGCCCATATCGAACTATGCATGATATTACTCATGGATTGGATATTGAATAACAAATTATTACACTGCTATGCCCGAGTACTAGTGTGAGAGTCTTTGGTATAGTTGGATATCCATAGAGTCTTAGCAAATGCGTCCTAGCACTACGGTGCATTTCAGTCACTTCGGTGATGTTTAGACACTTTAGTGTCGACTTAGACGCTACGGCGTTGTTCAGACACTTCGGTGTTGTTAGCACAAAATATGCGATTATGAGGAACAAAGAGCGTCCTGGAGTACGTACTCATCTCATTCTCTTCGGTGATGCAGACTCTACGACATCGTAGACACTACGGTGTCATGATGACTCACGTACCATAGCATCACATGATTTTGTACTTTGGGCTATAATACTTGAAATGCATTTATACATGTAGTTATGTCACATCTCGAAAATTGGCCTAGTCGAAAGTAAGTTTCGGTGATTGGAAATTTTAAATCCAATGTGCTAATGTTTGTAATGATTGACTTTTGTACCCCTCTTGTTTAATGAAGTTACATTTTGGTCTTATGTGAGTAAATGAGCCTCCTTGTATGAAATTCAAAGCCCAAAGATCTAAATCTGAGTGTAGCGATGTCCTCTTTTCACTAAAAAAAAGACGTGGATTTTCGAAGGGTTTGTGATTTTTTGGATATAAAACGTTTATTCCGTAGGGGTTTTAAAAAACCGCATTTTATTTAAAAATTGGAGTCGCCACCGGCCACTTAGGTAGGCCGGACACCATAAAACCAGAGATTTAAAAAACTGTTGGGTTCGAGAGTCAGTTACGGATGGGGAAGGATTAGCACCCCCACACTGCCCAAAATTGGTACTTTAATAATTACCGCTTTATTAATATTAGATTTTCTGGATTAAAGTGATGATTAGTTTAAAATTCGGTCATAATTGCGAATAAATTTAAGGGCCCCGTTATCCGAGAGTAAACGCCCAACCACTATCACTACACCTAATACTGGCACCGCATTGACAACTTATATATCATTATGCAACCTTAATGAGCAAAATATAAAACATGGCAGATAATTTAAATGCAAAAAATATTAACATGACAGAATACTGATCTAACATAAATAAAATATGTAATTAAAACACGTATATACATATCAAGCTTAATAATAGATAAAAACAAATTTGACATGTCACAATAACTAGGCATGAATAAATACGCGTGTGGACAAAAACATATATTTCAAGAAGACATACATATTAGAAATAAAACACATTTCAACATATATAGAACAATATATTTTACATAAAAGGAAGATACACTAACACGCAACCTAAAGGCCAAGAGAACATACAATACATACAAAAAATACAAAACATGTTGTGTACGAGCCAACTAGAACATAATATGTGTAATACGAATAACCGAACAAATACATAAAGATACATAATCATCATAAACTTAACACACATATACATGTATACATAAAAATACAAGGCATATACGAGGGATATATAATAAGGCAAAAGACTACATCAACATATACGATTATAATACGAACATGAATATTTACATGGAAACATGACTGAAATGAAAAGAAGTAAACATCAGTGGCAGAAATTAAAAGATAATAACATGCGATTTAGGGACAAAATTGCAAAATAGATAGAACCTAAAAGGATCAAAACTATAATTGGACCAAGGGGCAGACCCGAAGTGAAAAATCCAAAAACGCGGGATGGCTAAAGGAGTAATTTTACCATTTAAAAACTGATTCGATGTAATTTGGGGACTGGATTGCAAGATTTTGAAATATAAGAGGGATTGGAATTGTAATTATACCATGCGGCGAGGCAGAAACGAAAATATTGAAAACGTGGGGGGATTTATTACGTAATTTCCCCATTTCACGAAATAACAACGCTTGTAAAAACCCTCTTTTTTGGCCAGACTCAAATTTTTCCATTTTGTTTCATTTTTCAGTTTTTATAACCAGCCATTCTTTATTTTTCTCTCAACTCACCCCTAAGAACCCAGAATCCGGCGGCCGACCGCCGTCTTCTCCACCGCCGGCCGCCGCTAGCCGACGCCGGCGAGCCCCAAAAAACACACCAAAATAAACCTCTCCTTACCCTCGACACGAATCCAAACTTGGATTCGGAGAAAAAGCCTTTATTCGTCCTAGATCTAAGAAATACGAAACGTAAAAAACCCCTTTTTTGTATTCAACCCAAAACGAAACCAAAAAAGGACCTCCCACTCCTTCCAGTTCACCATATTCGGCTTGGGAAAGCCGAAGAGGCTTATCACTGGTGAGGGGAGATCTACAGACGACGATGGTAACCACTCTAAACCTTTCCTTTTTTTATTTACTATGTATATATTTTTTTGTATGCATGCAACAAAGTAAAAAAAAGAGAAGAGTATTACCACTGAAGACTAGTTTTTTGTATGTTTTCTTTCGATTACAACTTGGCCTCTTACAAAATGTTTGTTTCATACATATATGCCTCTCTTTTGGTTTGGTACAAGTAATATAATGTATATTTTCAGACCTGGACTGATTACTGACATAATCTTTCTTTTCTTGTGTCTGAGAGCGGTGGTTGGAGATCGGCATGGTGCAGCATGGTGGCGGTGTGGGGGTTCTGTCTTCGGCCAGAGGCGTTCTCGGCCGTTAGATCAGATCTGATCTAACGGTCGGGCTGGCTTGAAGGATGAACGTCCCAGATGAAGCCTCGATTGGTGAAACGGCTCCAGATCGTCACACGTGTGGCTCAGCAGTCGAGGTGTTATAGCGCGTGGGGCTCACGCACGCGTGGGATATCGAAGAGTCCGCGCGTGGACTCCACGCGCGCGTGGCACTCGAACGGTCCAGACGTGTAATGCACGCGGCCGGCTAGATATTTTATCCCTGCTTGATCGTGGCCATTGGATCAGATCTTGATCCAACGGCCCATAGTTATCTGCACCAAAATAATTAGAATTAAATAGGGTTTGGGTTTGGGCCAACCGGGCCTTGTAATAATATTAGACTTCAGACTTGTAATGGACTTGGACTATCAATTTATTCATTTGGGTTTAACATGTTTTTTTTATTTTATATTAGCCCAATAATATTAATATTAGTTATAACAACAATAATAATATACATACGGTAATACATACGTATATACCTATGCAAGCATTAATTAATATAACATACTAGCATGCATACATATATAATCATACACATAATTAACAAAACATGTACACACATTATCCGTAAAAACAAATACGCTCGTACTAAATATAGATACATACGCGACACACATACACCGTATTTAATACGTATAGATACATAGTTTATAATATACATGCACACATATATTAATAACATTCATGCACGTAATAAACATATAATATAATATAATACAATGTATACATGCAACACTAATATACTAATAATTATACTAATATGTATTTACAGACCAGATAAAAATGAGTGATTACATTTGCCCCTCTTTGCTTGTTCTCATGGAATGGGAACAAAGCAAAGATTTCATAAGCACTCATTTTTATCAGACTTCCCTGTTTATAGCTTTGGAAACACGTGTTCTTCTGGAACTCTCTGCTTTTCCTTAGTTGAATCTTCAGGTTCGTAAGTTCTTCCTATATAGAGCTTCGTCACCTTCCGATCTTTGAGCTACAGGCTCTTCCTATATAGAACCCTTCGCTCTGAAGCCTCGAGTTATGAGTCCCTCCTATATAGAACTTTTCACTTTGAGACAGTAAAGCTTAGAGTCCTTCCTATATAGAACTCTTCGCCTTCAACGCTGGTTTCTCCTATATAAAACCTTTTGCGTCGCTGATGGATTCTTCCGACTGGGGCTTGCAAACGTAGGCTTCTCCTTTATATAATCTTTGCCTTCGATTTTTCTTTCCTCCTTTCTTTTCTTCTTTTTCGTTTCTTATGTTTCCTTCTTTCTTTGTTCTTTTCCCTTTTTTTTACGAGGCTGTTGCCATTTTTGGACCTACGCTACTAAGGCTGCCGCATCATGCCTGAAGGACTTATTGATGGCCCGAAAGACTTATTGATGGCCCAAAGGACTTATCATCATGCTCGAAAGACTTACTGATGGCCCGAAGGACTTAACATCGTGCCCGAATGACTTACCAATGACCCGAAGGATTTAACATCTGGGCCTCACGCCGCTATGACTGTCGTTCTTTCGGGACTCACGCTATTCATGCTGCCGCATCATGCCCGAAGGACTTACTGATGGCCCGAAGGACTTATCACCACGCTCGAAAGACTTATTGGTGGCCTGAAGGACTTAACATCGTGCCAGAAGGACTTACCGATGACCCGAAGGATTTAACATCTGGGTCTCACGCCGCTATGGTTGCCGTTCTTTCGGGACTCACGCCGCTATGCTGCCGCATCATGCCCGACTTATCACCACGCTCTAAAGACTTATTGGCCCAAAGGACTTAACATCATGCCCGAAGGACTTACCGATGACCCGAAGGATTTAACATCTGGGTCTTATGCCGCTATGGCTGCCATTTTTTCAGGACTCACGCCGCTATGCTACCGCATCATGCCCGAAGGACTTATCACCACGCTCGAAAGACTTATTGGTGGCCCGAAGGACTTAACATCGTGCCCGAAGGACTTACTAATGACTTGAAGGATTTAACATCTGGGTCTCACGCCGCTATGGCTGTCGTTCTTTCAGGACTCACGCCGCTATGGCTGCCGCTCTTTCAGGACTCACGCCGCTATGCTGCCGCATCATGCCCGAAGGACTTACTGTTGGCCCGAAGGACTTATCACCACGCTCGAAAGACTTATTGGTGGCCTGAAGGACTTACCGATGACCCGAAGGATTTAACATCTGGGTCTCACTCCGCTATGGTTGCCGTTCTTTCTGGACTTTGGTAAATTCTTCGATAATTCTTCAAATACCTGTTTAGGAACAAGCAAAATTGACATGCCCCTATCTATATAATGCATGCAATGTCGTGCTTTTTTCTTCTTCTTCTCTTTTCCTTGTTTCCTTTTATTGTTAGTCTTGTTTAAAATCTTGTCCTGAAAAGTCTTTCTTCAGATTTCTCTATTTCCTTTCCTTTTGCGGTATGCTCAGCTTTGATCTTCATTTTCGTCAAATTTTGTTCAATGAGCACCCGCTCTTGTTCTATTGCACGAGTACCCACCTTTCTTCTTCGGGGTCTTTGTCTGCTTCACCAACAAACACTATATCATGCGTGTGCAGAGATTCTTACGATTCTTTCTGTTCTGCATTGCCCCATTTGATCGTGCTCGGCTACCTTCCAGTTCTTTTGACCAAACATTCTGAGTATTTGTTAGTTTCGTCATCGGGGTGAGCAAAATGCTTCTTAACCTCAATATTCTTGTTGCCTCTTGACGGGCACCATTCATCAATCTCTGTGCTTTAATTCTTTGGAGACTCACTGTTTACTTTTTACCGTCCCTACACTTTGTAAGCTCAGTCTTGTCCTGTTTCGTCCTTCATTTTCTTGAACCAAATAAGGCATCATGGCTGGAATCCGCTTCTTTTCTTGAGCTGTCTGACACCTATACTTCTGTCATCATCTTCATTCTATGCATTATGGGGTCATGGTGCTTCAATAGTATCCGCGACCTTGTGTTCTGGATCTTATCCTTGAAGTAATACATGTAAATCTTTGTTGCTTTAACTTGTCAGTTTGCTGATTGGTGTTCCACTGAAGGGTATCATTTAGATTAACATACAAGATTTTGAAAACACAGCATAGGAGCTCTGGATATCATGTGCAAGAGTGGCTTAAATTCAACCACTCGGTAATTCAAAGATGTGAAGTCTTCCCTGGTGACTCGGTTCATCCTCATGATTACCGCGTTGCTGCAGAGTACTACTCTTTCTCAATTCTCATTATCTACTCCGCCCCCAAAAGGGTGGGCTTGTATAACCACTCGAGCGCAGAAATATTACTCTAGGAATAGAGTTCTGGGTGGTGCGGTCTTAATTTTTCCTATGATATCGCCTATTTTCTTTCTTTTATTTTTTCTTTCTTTTTCCTCATTTTATCATTTTTTTCCTTTTTCTTATTTTCTTCTCTTTCATATTTCTCTTCCTTTTTTGTTTTTTTTGTTGTTTTTTTTCACTTTTATCATTATTTGAGGAAATCAATTCGTCACAGTCCTTTGTCTTGAGGACAACGATGGAGCAAACAACACTGCCCCAAGTTACTCGGCATAGTCACGATTTGAAAATATTACCATCACTCATGAAGCTAAGGTTTCTTGAATTGGATGATGTATCTCCACCTTATCGCTTCAGCGGAGTGCCCCAAAATTCCCATACTCTTATCCGAACAAGCCTATTACCAGGTTTCGAACATAGGAGTACTTTTTTATTATTATTTTCTCATTCTTTATTTTTCATTTCTTTCTTTTTCTTTCTTCCCTTTTTCTTCAATTCTCCCCTTTTTAAATCTTATTTTTTTTATTTCTTTACTACCTAGAAGATTATGCCTAGAGTTTCAATTTCAAGCAACTCTACATGGTTAACATTTAGAGCTTTTTCGTCCTTGAACATCATCGGAAGAGTAATAATCTCGCTTTGCTGACCAGAGTCTGGTGGGGAAGATCACACATCATCGTTGTCACGACATCTATCTAATGTCACATCTTGCAATTGATATCCAGTGTCCTACAACGGCGAGAAAATATCTATGTGCTTTCAAAAACATTATATGTTAAGCGAAATGTGTTCTTTATTGAAATAAAAATCAACAAACATGCCCCATCACAAAAGATCTTTACCACATGGGGGCCACATGTAGTAGAGTTGATTCCTTGTATTGCTTCAGGAAGGTATTTTAACGTTGAGACATCTCTGGCTTCTTCAGCACTATGTAGACTTGCCCCTCATTCTTGGTCTTCCACTGCTTGATCAGCTCTTGTGTCAGGGTTCCATCATTGACCAGCTTCTTGATTTCCTCCAATAAAGGTCTACATTTTCTGGTGGGATGCCCCGGTGCCCCCATATGGAATTCGCATGTGCTACTCGAGTCAAAACTATGGGCAGATGGATCAAGTGCAATCTTCATCGGCCTAGGAACAAGATAGTGACCCCCTACCAGATGAGGCAAAATGTCTGAGATAGATGTTCCAAACACTTCCAAATTTGCGCTCGTCCGAGGAATTTTCCTTGATGACCCCGATTTGTCAGTCTATCTCCTTCTTTTACGGCCACACGAACCCTGAAGATGACACTCATTTACCTCTCCATCCTTATATATCTTATCTTCGATTCGGTCCTTAGACTTAGACCCCAATTTTCCTTATTTGATTGCATATTCTATCCTCTCTCCAATCGTCATGAAATCTTCGAATCCGTTTCTCGATTTCTCCAACATCACATCGAAGAAGGGAGAGGGAAGCGTTGCATGGAATAGGGGAGTCAACTCTTCTTCCGCTATAGGAGGTAGGACTTGGGTCACCAAACATCGCCACCTTGGCGCATATTCCCTGAAGCTTTCACTTGGCCTCATTTTCTCATTCTGAAGAAACTAGCGACAGGGTGCTAAATATAAAGCATATTTGTATTGACCCAAGAAGGCATTAGCGAGGTCACCCCATGACCTAACTTGGTTCTGTTCAAACGGTTATACCACACTGCCGTGGGTCCCGTCAGGCTATCATGGAAGTGGTGGATCAATAATTCTTCATTCTTCCTATATCCTTCCATTTTTCTACAGAACATGGTTAGGTGAATCTTTGGGCAGCTGGTTCCGTCATACTGCGCAAATCTAGGAACCTTGAAATTCGGAGGAATGACCAAATCAGGGACTAGGCAGAGTTCCCTCGTATTTAAAACATTTATCTTTCCTTTCTTCTTAAGCTCTTTCTCGATTTTTTCTTCTAACTGGTCAAGCCTCGACTCTTCAATTCGTTCCATTTTCCAACTAATTCTGCCATCAAACCCCAAGTGTTTAAATAATGAAGTGCCATGCGATGATAAAATTATTAAACAATGCAAAGAACGTGATGCAAATGCAATGCATGAATGCAATAAAGCATCGATTCTGCAAGTGATTTGTCCCTATAGGACATCTTTCATTCAGACCAAAAGGTTTCGTTACATCCGGTATTAGGGTTTTACAGATAGCGGTGAGCCCTGGCACCTAATGTCTTGACCTCATTCAACAGTCCTGTCAGCTTTCCTTCGCGGTCCAAGGCTGGATCCATATTCTGGCTTATTGGTGCTGCTGCATCGGCTAAATCTGCTACCTATTGAGCTACTTGTCGGGCTTGAGTCGTAACCATCTTCATGTCCCGGTCTTTCTCCCGTATTGTTTGCTCGGCCTTTTGTAGCTTAACGGTCATTGCTCCAGCACGGATCTCACTGGTACGTAAAGCAGTCTCGAGCCTCGCTATCTGTTCTTTGAGTGCTGCGTTTTCCATTTGAAAGGCTTGTGATTCATTCCTTTCCTGCTGCAGACTTGATTTCAGGATATCTTCCATGGCCAGACCGCTTTCCAACTCACTTTGGAAAATGTCGCGTTGGCCCTCAACTTCTTCCAGCTTCTGTGATAATGATCTGACTTTATTCTTACTATTCTTGCGTTTCTGCTTCCAACGTTCTGAACCGTTCCTCAGGTGAATTATACCATTGACCCACTCTTCCGCGGTCTCACCCAGACCGAAACTCTTGAATTTAAAGTGCAGCTTCTGGTACTCGTCTTGTGCATTCTTTAATTTCATGCTTAGATCGGGCCTCTCATGCTCGAGCTGGACGCACTTGCGTGCGAGTTCATCTTCTGAGACGCTTTTATTCTTGACTTCTAACTTTATCCCGCTTGAGTGACCCACTTTTGTGTTACCCGAACCTTGGGATGGGTATTGACCCTCCTTCGGCTTTGCCTCTCGGGCAACGGCTGGCTGGCTGCATAATCGGGGTTGTCTGTCTTCGAAACCCAAAATTCCCATTCTGATAAGATTTTGAACTCTGTCCTTCAGGGCCCTACAATTTTCAGTGTGATAACTCGAATCGCCTATGTGGTAGCCGCACCAGACACGACTGTTGTAATCCTTCAGATAAGGAGGTTTTCTTGGTACAGACTTCACTGGTATGATAAGGCTCCTTTCGACAAGCAACGAAAGTAACTCGGTGTATCTCATGGGCATAGGGTAATGCCTTCTGATGTCATTAGATTCTCGAACTTCCCCTGGTTTTGCCTCTGTTCCCTTGGTATCTACCCCAGATATGCTACATTTCTGCTTCTTGAGATTGATCACAAAGGGATTCGATTTGTCATATTTAACGGTGTTGTCTGTTTCAACATTCTGACCATTCTGTTCCACATTCTGCTCTCCGATCGAATCTTTCCTGAGTTCGACATGCTGCTTGCCTTTCACCATAGCATTCATCTGATCCATCATCTCGGACATCTGCTTCTTTAGTTCTTGTATTGTATCTTGTTTGTCACCAGAATTGACACTGCTTACTGAATCTGTTCTGGTGTCCTTGAATGGTTCTTCTTCGGCTGTCCCTGACCTAGTCTTGAGATGGAACTCTGGAATTGGACCCCTTTCTTTCAAGTCAAAGAACCTTTGGTCCATCATGAACAATCTTCTATTATGGGAGAAATCACTCGGGAATCAATGCCCTGTGTAATGCGAATGCAACGGTATGCAAAAACAAAGCAAAAAGAAAACAAGTCAGTACCGGACAAAAATGATAAGTACGTAATAAAAGGGCAAATTAAATGCGATAAGCAAACAAGGCAATCCTATTTACATTCCATCTAAGACACCTAGGTTATCCGCATGGCTCTAACAGGGTGGGTTTCTATGTATTCTCTATATGCAGTTTTGGTTCTAGGAGGTACCCAAATTGTCCTTGTTGTCCTCTACTAAGAGTAGCAAGGCCCCCGATCATCACCCATTAGAGCCTCCTTTCAACCGGATTCAATTTAGGGGGACCCATTCGCTTATGACTGCCCGAAGGAACGATATCCTTACGAAAGCATAAGGTACTCGAGCCCCGAAGGTACTTGCTAGGCCTACACGGGAGAACGATATCTCCACGAAAGCATTAGCGTTTTCCCCCCACTTAAAAACGGGTTTATATGCCAAATTTTAAATACGTTAAAATAAACGCGCAATTACAACCGAATATTAATTTAATAGTCACTTTAATCCGAAACTTCTAATATTATTAAAATGGTAATTATTTCAAAAAGCTCGACTCTCTTTTTTGTTTTTTTAAAACAAAAAATAGTCCCCAGCGGAGTCGCCATCTGTAGCGATGTCCTCTTTTCGCTAAAAAAAAGACGTGGATTTTCGAAGGGTTTGTGATTTTTTGGATATAAAACGTTTATTCCGTAGGGGTTTTAAAAAACCGCATTTTATTTAAAAATTGGAGTCGCCATCGGCCACTTAGGTAGGCAGGACACCATAAAACCAGAGATTTAAAAAAACTGTTGGGTTCGGGAGTCGGTTACGGATGGGGAAGGATTAGCACCCCCACACAGCCCAAAATTGGTACTTTAATAATTACCGCTTTATTAATATTAGATTTTCCGGATTAAAGTGACGATTAGTTTAAAATTCGGTCATAATTGTGAATAAATTTTAAGGGCCTCGTTATCCGAGAGTAAACGCCCAACCACTATCACTACGCCTGATACTGGCCCTGTTTACGCTCGGATAAAAGGGCACCGCATTGACAATTTATATATCATTATGCAACCTTAATGAGCAAAATATAAAACATGGCAGATAATTTAAATGCAAAAAATATTAACATGACAGAATACTGATCTAACATAAATAAAATATGTAATTAAAACACGTATATACATATCAAGCTTAATAGTAGATAAAAACAAATTTGACATGTCACAATAACTAGGCATGAATAAATACGTGTGTGGACAAAAACATATATTTCAAGAAGACATACATATTAGAAAATAAACACATTTCAACATATATAGAACAATATATTATACATAAAAGGAAGATACACTAACACGCAACCTAAAGGCCAAGAGAACATACAATACATACAAAAAAATACAAAACATGTTGTGTACGAGCCAACTAGAACATAATATGTGTAATACGAATAACCGAACAAATACATAAAGATACATAATCATCATAACCTTAACACACATATACATGTATACATAAAAATACAAGGCATATACGAGGGATATATAATAAGGCAAAAGACTACATCAACATATACGATTATAATACGAACATGAATATTTATATGGAAACAGGACTGAAATGAAAAGAAATAAACATCAGTGGCAGAAATTAAAAGATAATAACATGCGATTTAAGGACGAAATTGCAAAATAGACAGAACCTAAAAGGATCAAAACTGTAATTGGACCAAGGGGCAGACCCGAAGTGAAAAATCCAAAAACGCGGGATGGCTAAAGGAGTAATTTTACCATTTAAAAACTGATTCGATGTAATTTGGGGACTGGATTGCAAGATTTTGAAATAATAGAGGGACTGGAATTGTAATTATACCATGCGGCGAGACAGAAACGAAAATATTGATAACGCGGGGGGATTTATTACGTAATTTCCCCATTTCACGAAATAACAACACTTATAAAAACCCTCTTTTTTGGCCGGACTCAAATTTTTCCATTTCGTTTCATTTTTCAGTTTTTATAACCAGCCATTCTTTCATTTTTCTCTCAACTCACCCCTAAGAACCCAGAATCCGGCGGCCGACCGCCGTCTTCTCCACCGCCGGCCGCCGCTAGCCGACGCCGGTGAGCCCCAAAAAACACACCAAAATGAACCTCTCCTTACCCTCGACACGAATCCAAACTTGGATTTGGAGAAAAAGCCTTTATTCGTCCTAGATCTAAGAAATACGAAACGTAAAAAACCATTTTTTTGTATTCAACCCAAAACGAAACCAAAAAAGGACCTCCCACTCCTTTCAGTTCACCATACTCGGCTTGGGAAAGCCGAAGAGGCTTATCACTGGTGAGGGGAGATCTACAAGCGACGATGGTAACCACTCTAAACCTTTCCTTTTTTATTTACTATGTATATATTTTTTTGTATGCATGCAACAAAGTAAAAAAAGAGAAGAGTATTACCACTGAAGACTGGTTTTTTGTATTTTTTCTTTCGATTACAACTTGGCCTCTTACAAAATGTTTGTTTCATACATATATGCCTCTCTTTTGGTTTGGTACAAGTAATATAATGTATATTTTCAGATCTGGACTGATTACTGACATAATCTTTCTTTTCTTGTGTCTGAGCGCGGTGGTTGGAGATCGGCATGGTGCAGCATGGTGGCAGTGTGGGGGTTCTGTCTTCGGCCAGAGGCGTTCTCGGCCGTTAGATCAGATCTGATCTAACGGTCGGGCTGGCTTGAAGGATGAACGGCGCAAATGAAGCCTCGATTGGTGAAATGGCTCCAGATCGTGACACGTGTGGCTCAGCAGTCGAGGTGTTATAGCGCGTGGGATATCGAAGAGTCCGCGCGTGGACTGCACGCGCGCGTGGCACTCGAACGGTCCAGACGTGTATTGCACGCGGCCGACCAGATATTTTATCCCTGCTTGATCGTGGCCGTTGGATCAGATCTTGATCCAATGGCCCATAGTTATCTACACCAAAATAATTAGAATTAAATAGGGTTTGGGTTTGGGCCAACCGGGCCTTGTAATAATATTAGACTTCAGACTTGTAATGGACTTGGACTATCAATTTATTCATTTGGGTTTAACATGTTTTTTTATTATTTTATATTAGCCCAATAATATTAATAGTAGTTATAACAACAATAATAATATACATACGGTAATACATACGTATATACCTATGCAAGCATTAATTAATATAACATATTAGCATGCATACATATATAATCATACACATAATTAACATAACATCTACACACATTATCCGTAAAAACAAATACGCTCGTACTAAATATAGATACATACGCGACACACATACACCGTATTTAATACGTATACATACATAGTTTATAATATACATACACACATATATTAATAACATTCATGCACATAATAAACATATAATATAATGTAATGCAACACTAATATACTAATAATTATACTAATATGTATTTACAGACCAGATAAAAATGAGTGATTACACTGAGCTAGGTGTATCGATACGGTGAGGCCAGTATCGATACGGTCTAACTGCCAATAACTAACTTGCCTATTTTAGCCTGGGTGTATCGGTACAACCACGAGCGTATCAGTACGGGTCCCCTGCTTCAAATCTGTTTAAGCCTAAATCGAAAAGAAATTGAAGCAAGGTGCTTACTCAACTCCTTGCTTGTCCTCTCTCGCGTGAATAACATCAAAAAAGATGTTTAAACCCAAAAGTAAAAATGTGGGAAATCATTTGGCCATTGGGTTGAGCAAACCCTTGGCTTGAGGAAAGCTTTTCATTGGATGACATGTAAGTGGAAATGATTAAGGTCTTCAACCTTTAAAATGAATTAGAGAATTTTTTTTCACTCTTCCACTTTGAATCCCCCGGTAAACTAAACCACCTTGCTATGAAAGTAAGCACACACCTCAATTTCGATCTTCAAGCTCAAGCTAAGCAAGCACCTCGGTGCAATCATCGATATTCGTTCAAGTTTGATATATCGTTTGAAAGCTCACGATTTGGTGAGTAAAACCCCTATATTGGTTTAGTGATTCCATCTTTTGTTGAGGTTTAATTTCAAGTTTAGGGTTCTAATGTTCAAATAGAAGCCCATGGATTAAAGTGTTAATTTCGTCGTTTCGATGATGTCTATAAGTTTCGGTAAGCTTGAAATACAATTTCAAATCCTTAGATCGAATTCTAATGCAATCCCTAATTTTGTGCTAGCTCAAATATTGGAAAAGGATCCCTTGTCACCTCCAAAGGAAACTAGGCACAACGAAATTGTGATCTGAGAACCTTGTAGTCAAATTGAGTATAGTCGTGTCAAGGGATAGGCTAGGTGTCATCTCGTTGCATTTCATTTGTGATTATGATGTTTGAGTGCATTTTGCTAAAGGCTCAAGTAGAGCAAGCTTGTGTGGATGCTAATGGTAAGCATGGTAAGTTCAAAAGTGTTATTTGAATATGTCATACATGTGAAAGTTTGATATGAACATGATGTGCTATAATATATAAAGCCTGATATGTTTAAGTTATGTTATGAAATATGGAGCTAAGGCTCAATTCCGATTCCAATATGTTATGGCCTACGGGCATAAAGGTAAGAAAATTAATGAAATATACGGTTAATTGAGCTCGTATAAGTAAGGATGGACTATGGTCTGGGGCTACAGCCTATATGTGGTGGAATAAGGATGGATTGTGTAAGGGCTTTATCCAGAGCTATTGCTCAAGGCTACGACCTACTAATCGTTATATGTGTTGGTGTAAAGGGGAATCCGCGTATCCATTTGTTACATTGTCCAATGAAGTTAATATGTGTATCATCTTTGCTTGGATTATATAAAATTATGATAATTGATTAAGCATGGGACATTTTGGTTAATAGCATGTGAATAAGATGATTAAGCATGTCAACATGCCATTCATGTTCATAGCATGTATTATATGTTAATGTTATTGTTATTGTTTATGTGTTGATGACTACCTCACTAGGCTATATAAGCCTAACATATGTGTGTCTCATACATTTCAGGACCTTGAGATCTTCCGAGCTACGATAGTGTAATCTCCAGGTTGCAAGTCACTTCCGTAAGCTATATGTATGTCGCTTATGTTTTCAGAACTCATAGTAAGGTGGCATAAGGTCTAAAC
The DNA here is from genome assembly GCA_019671005.1 of Hibiscus mutabilis. Lineage (NCBI taxonomy): Eukaryota > Viridiplantae > Streptophyta > Magnoliopsida > Malvales > Malvaceae > Hibiscus > Hibiscus mutabilis. Next base: position 56,743,562 of record CM033726.1, read on the forward strand.
GTGTCAAAATGTCATATTTTGGTATGTTTGTATAAGCCTAAAAGAGCCTAGATAATGCATGTGGTGAATGGTATGTTTGAAAATAGTTAGAATGGTTAAAATGAGCCTAAAATTCTTATTTGGTAAAATCTTAGTAAATGGATTCGAAATACCTTAAAATTTGATATGCGATTAGGATTACTGTTTTTAAGGTTGTTGGTAAACTTTGATAAAATTTGAATAACGTTTGGTCGGGTAAATCGAATAAAAACAGTAAAAATTTGTTATTTCAGGTCAAGGCGTATCGATACGGGTGATGGCGTATCGATACGGTCAGGCATAATTTGACTTAAGAAACAGGGCGTATCGATACGGGTGATGGTGTATCGGTACGGCTAAGCATAAATTGGCTTAATGAAACAAGGCATATCGATATAGAAATTGGTCACTAGATTTTGGAATGAAAAATGGTATCGGTATGGTCTTAGGCGTATCGATACGGGGTCAACGCAGTCAACGCGTATCGATACTTGATTAGTTGTATCGGTACGGGCTTGATATCTTTTGAATCTGGGAACTGAAATTAGGCTTAGCGTATCGATACGATTATAGAGGGTATCGATACAGTTTTAGTTAATTCGGTTAACAAGAATAAAAAGAGGTTTCAGGCAGTCTACAAATTGGTCACTAATTATTATCCAGCTTAATTAGCTTAGTAAACGATATCCATTAGTAACGAAACTTCATCGGTTAATAATTGGTAAGATTAATTACAATTTGGTAATAAAGAATTTGGAAACTTAGTTCCCCTGAAGCATAAATCCTCAAGGACTTCCTTGTGCGTCTGGGCATCAGCGGCTTCAGCAAAAGATGTGTGTTGGTCTACAACATTCTTTAGCCCATAGAACTTATTTATCGCTGCAGCGATAGACCTAATTTTTCCACTAGCACATATGTGGGGCTTGTGAGATGAGCATAAAACTTCTTTACCAACTGCACGGAGATGGAATCTGGGTGCTTGACAAAGGTTTCCCAGTTTTGCTTTGTGATAACATCCATCACCTTATTTTCAAAACCCTATTCACCCTCCGAAGGAAAGATAAACCCTTGTTCGAGGAAAACCTTTTTCTCTTTTATTTGTTGGAAGCGAAGCTTGACTGTGTCATCATAAAATTTCTTGATTTCGATTGAGTAAGCTACTAGAGGTGTTGGCCATATTCTTGTAGCGAACCATTATTAGAAGAATGGGCAAATATTTTCAGGGGCAATTAGGCTTTAGGGGGGATTTGTGTTGGAAAAGATTAAGAAGGAGAATAGTGAAAGAGAAGAAGGGAGTAACATAGAAGTATAATGAAAGAGGGAATGTTGTTTTAATGAAAAAGAAACTAACACAAGCAATGGGAGAGAGAGTGGAGGCGACTGTTATAGGGCTTTGGGAAGAAGAGAGATAAGATGGGTAGTTAATGCAAAGTAAAAAGTAGGAGAGAGAATCTGAAAAGTGTAATGATAAGGTAGGGTTTTGAAAATTAAATAGGCATAAAACCCCCCCTTTTTCGTCTTTTTAATGGCACCCAAAAACTTGGAAAAGTTTTATCCCTTTTCAACTTCTTTCAATAGGGTAAAGAAAAAACCCTAACCTAGTTTGGAATAACTTCATTCGCTAAACTTGTCCCCCCGCATGCAGCTAGAGGATACAGTCTAAAACGAGGGAATAAAAGAAACATAAAATAATAACAAAATATAAAAAACTAAAGAACAAAGAACATAAAGAAAAATAAAATTATTTATTTACATAGGAAGCAGAAAAAATGCTATAGCAAAATAGAGGGAGTAAGAGGATGCAAACTCTCATGGATCATGCAAGAGCAAGGATAACTTGTCACGCAGGATCGGAGCTCCATTGTAGGCCTTTAGTCTTTGGCCATTGACCTTGAAGATAGTGTCATTGTCAAGGTTCTTGATGTCCACAACACCATGAGGATAAACCTTGTACACTTGGAATGGGCCTGACCATCATGACTTGAGTTTGCCAAGGAATAGCTTGAGCCTAGAGTTGTAGAGGGGCACTTGTTGGCCTTCTGAGAAATGCCATGGCAAAAGATGTGTTCTCATAGGCTTGGGCTATAAATTCCTCCATCTCATTTAGCTCCAATAACCTTCTTTCTCCGGCTAGTTGGACATCTATGTTGAGCTTTTTAATGGCCCAATAAGCTTTGTACTCTAGCTTTACTAGAAGCTGACATGTTTTTCCATAGACAAGCTTGAATGGGGACATTCCAAAAGGTGTTTCGAACGCTGTTTGATAAGCACATAAGGCTTCATCAAGCTTTGGGGACCAGTCTTTCCTTTTGAAAACTTCAGCTTGGTCATTGGTCTGGGGGTGATATGCTGTAGCAATTTTGTGCCGCACCACATATATTTGTAATGCTTTGGCAATGAGCTTGTTGTCGAAGTGAGTGCCTTCCTCACTTATGATGGCTCTTGGGGCTCCAAATCTTATGAAAATATTCTTGTGAAGGAACTTCAAAACTGTCTTGGAGTCATTCTTCAGTGTAGTTACTGACTCGACCCATTTCGAAACGTAATCCACAACTAATAAGATGTAGAGATCTCCAAATGATGAAGGGAAGGGTCCTATAAAGTATATTCCCTATACGTCAAAGAGCTTCACCTCCAAGATGTTTCGCAATGGCATGTCATGCCTTCCAAGATATATTCCCCGTCATTTGGCATCTATCACAAGCCTTGTGAAATTCATATGCATCCTTGAAGAGTGTGGGCCAATAGAATCCAGCATGTAGGACCTTTTCAGCAGTCCTAGCTCCCCCAAAATGGCCTCCACATGAGGATGAATGGCAATGGAATAAGATATCCTTTTGCTCTTTTTCGGGGACACATCTTCAAATCATTTGGTCAGCACATTGCTTGAATAAATAAGTCTCATCCCAATAGTAGAATTACACATCATGTCTGAATTTTCTTCTTCTCTGGCTATTAAAATCAGAAGGTAAAATACCATTAACGAGAAAGATAACAATATCAACATACCACAGAATTGCCGCAGCAAATAATATTTTCTCATTGAGAAATTCCTCCTTAATTTCTAGTTTATTATTATATTCACACTGGTTCTCTAGCCTAGAAAGATGACCAGCAACTTGATTTTTAGTGCCTTTCTTTCCCTAGCAAGAGAAGTATCCACCTAATAAGTCTAGTTACCATTAGATTTGTCGAGAGCTGAATTTAACCAAAAAATGAGAGTCTAGACTTTATATTTGGGATGATCCATACCTTTGAAAGCACTACTCGGATTAGGTAATTCGACAGTGTGTCATCGAAGATGAGGTAAACTCGATTCTTAAATTTTGTCATTCTTACTACTGTGGCGGTCATTTTGGTCCAAAGCGAACTGCCCATAAAATTCTTGAAAGTGGGTTTTTTTGGCTTAACATCTTTCGTGACTCTTACTTATTTTGTAAAACTTGTGAAAGGTGTCAACGCGTGGGAAACATCAGTCGCAGAAACGAAATGTTGCTCAATCCAATTCATGTATACAAAATTTTTTATATTTGGGGAATTGATTATATGTGTCTCTTCATTTCTATATTTGGAAATATTTACATAATTCTTTCCGTAGATTATGTATCTAAGTGGGTAGAAGCTAAGGCTACCCGAAATAACGATGCTAAAACCACAGTTAAATTTCTAAAAGATTTTATTTTTTCTAGGTTTGGCACACCGCGAGCGATAATAAGAGATAGAGGAACTCACTTTGTTAATCAAATAATTGAAGCCCTTATGAATAAATTTGGAGTAACTTAAAGAGTTGCCACGGCTTACCATCCGCAGACAAATGGAAAAGCGGAAGTATCAAATCGCAAAATTAAAACAATACTTGAGAAGATCGTCAAACCAGACCGTAAAGATTGGAGTATCAAGTTGATCGACGCATTATGGGCATACCGATCCGTGTATAAATGACCCATTGGAATGTCCCCATACCGCCTAGTCTTCGGCAAACCGTGCCATTTGCCGGTTGAATTGGAACATCGCGCGTATTGGGCAGTCAAGCAATTTAACATGGAGATGGATGCAATCAGTGAAGTGCGCAAATTACATATTCAAGAACTTGAGGAAATTCGTAGAAACGCTTATGATAGCACTAAGATATTTAAAGAAAAAACAAAAGTATTTCATGATCATAACATTTCTTTTAAATCTTTTTCTGTCGGTCAAAAGGTTCTACTATTTAATTCCAAGTTTAAACTTTTTGCAAGAAAACTTAGATCAAAGTAGCTCGGACCTTTTAGGGTAACTCAAGTTTTTCCTCACGGTGCGATCAAAGTAAAAGATGACTCAGGGACGCAGTTTAAAGTTAACGGTCAAAGGTTGAAACCGTATTATAAAAAAGCTCCAATTGGTTTAGTCGAAGAACTCAATTTGAAAGAGCCTGTAGTCTGAATTAGGTCGTCGAGCTAAACGATGTTAAACAAAGCGCTTTAGTGGGAGGCAACCTATTTTGTTTTTATTTTATTTTAATATTTATTACTTTTATTCGTTTGTTTAACTTCTATTTTTAATTTTTATTTTAGTCTAAAATTTATTTTATTTTATTTTCAGGTACCCTAAACATTTTGAATCGAATATAACGTAATCCAAGGGGTATTCTACTCATGGATCAGTGGGAGAAAGACCATTTTACCATAGGTGCATGTTAGCAAAGCTTTCCACCATCTTTAGGTGTATGATAGCCAAACCCAAACCTACTCGTCATTTCTATTACTTATCCCAACCATCTTTATCCTTATTTTAAACTATTTATCTATTAAATTACTTTTTTTTCAAATTTTAAAACCCTTGGACCCCACACCCAATTGACCAACCTCTGCCTCTTATACACTCACATGATGACCTAAAACCTGGTCCCTATTTCATCTATTTTCCTAGCCGCACACCTAGCCCCATCTCATTACCATCACCTTCGGTCAACACAAACACCCCTAGCCCCGTTCTCCTTTGACCTTGTAGCCATGGTGTGCACCTGAGACCAAGCACCCCAGCTCCCACATGCACCGGTCAACTTCACTGGATAGCGACATTATGCGCCGACGTTCGTGCCCCTTCTCAATGATTCTGATTTGCTGCTAGTACCTTCGCAGGGATTGAATTAGAGTAATTTTGAAATATCAAGGATTAGCTTTGTTATAATTAGGACTAAAGTAAAATAACGTAAAAGCTGAGGGTTAAGAGTGTTTGATGAGTGATTTAAATAGTTATTATTTTATTATTAATTACTCATTGTTTGTCAGTTTCTGTTGCTAATTTGGGCATTTTCTCTTATTTTTTGTGCAGGACATTGGATTTCAGAAACTGTGCTAAAAAGGATAAAGTTCTACAATTTTTATTTGAAGTCAAGGCTGGGCTAGTGGGCATGAAAAATCTGACTGGACGCCACGTCAGCACTTCTAGAAGATGAGCAACGTCAGATAACTTATTAGCCGCATTTCGATAGCTTATTAGACGGGTTTAAAATTTAAACTTGGGATTATCATTTGTATTCAATTTAAATATTTTTAGGATTTATCTTTTAGGGTTTTAGAATACTATAAATACCCTATTGGGGTAAGCTAGAAAATCACCTCTCATCTTGTATTTAGTTTTATTTTGTTCTTGGGGTTTTTACAGTTTTTTATTTTAAGTTTTAGCCGAAGGCTTTAGCAACAACTCAATTCCGATCGTGAGAATTGAAAAGCACTTTATAACTTCGTATATATTTCTCAATTTTCTGCATACTTGGATTTGCAATCGGCTTTTCCTATTAAAATCTTTCCGCTTTCATTTCAAAAGTGCACGTTGACTTGATTATTGTTCGGATTTATAGTTGGGAGGAAGGAATGGCGATAGTCGTGGTTTTTACTTCCTATGAACACACTTAGTGACGGATTCGTTAAGGGAAATTGAGAACGGATTCGATTCTCATTGAGACAACATAATCCGAGTTGAGTTTTTCCAAAATTTAAAACTATTTTATTCTAACGGCGATAGTCGTGGTTAGTCTAACTAGAAAACTAGATTCTAAAAATTGATTTTGGATTATCGGTTTACTGGAGAGAAAAACAAGTTACAAGGGTTGGGCCTTGTATACTGTAACCGGCAATTATCATAAGTAAAAATCTTATTCGATGATCGATTGGAAATGAGTCAAAGTGAAGCTTGAGGCTATTACTTAAACTAAATATTTTCTTAAATTTACTTTCATCCTTAGATTTAAATTTTTATTTCTTAGTTTTATTCAAATTAAACTCTCGCTATAAACCCCCCATTTTTCTTAATTTTCTCAATAAAGTCATAATCGAAACCTTCTTCTCTATTACCACATTATTTATTTATTTATTTTATTTGGGATCCAGGAATAATTATTTTGACAGTTCACGACGCTTGTCAAAATTGGCGTCGTTGCCGGCGACTTCAGCAAAGTTACTGGTCTAATTTGTTTTGTTCTATGACCAGGTCGTCAAGCTAAACGATGTTAAATAAAGCGCTCTAATGGAAGGCAACCCATTTTTATTTTTGTTTGCTTTATAAATTTTTATTTCCCCATATTTATTTCATATTTATGATATCTTTATTTTTCTTATAATTTTCAGGTACCCAAGTATTTTTTTCGAAGTTAATTGGACCCAGATGCGATATTTTTGATCGAATATGGCAAAAATTCGTTCCTGGGCGACATAAGATTTGCAAATCACAGCTGGGATTTTCTCTAAACTCTTGTATGCACTATTTTATTAAACAATGCATGTTAGCATTCCCCAACCCTTGAAATAGTGTACGCTAGCATTCCCCAATTTCTTTGCTGCACATTCTATAATTAATTGAAAACCCCCGCAACCTCTTTAATCGCTTTTGCCAAAAAAAAATTCAAGTTGGTTGCCACAGCTCGCATCTCCTAACCCGCGTCGTGTCTCACTGCTTCCAGTCACATGCCCGTGTCGCCCTCACCCTCAACTGCACCAGCTGCCTGTACTCACCGTGGTCACCGATAACAGCCGTGGGTTGCCTCTGAACCAATGCCCATGACCGTCATTAGAACGGGGAGTATTATATTCCCTATTTTTTGCTTTATTTTCCATAATTGGGACATTATGATTTAAGTGAGGGGTAGAAGTTGCATCAAATTTCACTTTGCTTATTCAATTGGTTAGAATTGAGTTTTTCTTCAATTGATTGAAATTGATGGTTGCATATCTTATTTTTCACCTTATTTCTTTGTTTTTCTTGTGAATTTTAATCTCGCTTTTGTTGGAATTTAGGAAGCACGATGGCAATTGGCATGATTAATTTTTCTTTAAAATTTTTGACATTCCATGCATTTGTTGGTTAAATTGATGGCATGACTTAGTGCAATTAACCTTTCATGTGAGTTTTTGAGCCTAATGAGCATACATTTTCATTCTTGCTCTTTGTTAATTTTGAGTGTGCCGACTAATTCTTTGCATTCTAGAACTTGTGGCATAATGCTTGTCGAGACTACACGATTGATTGTGATGCTTTAGTGCGATAGAGGCATTAGGTTTTAACCTTTCTCTTCCCAAAAATGGCCTACCCTTTGTCTATTTACCCCTTAGATAACCAATTTTGAGCCTTATCCTTTTCCTTGATTTACCACATTTTTAACCCGTACCGATTTTGTTACCTTTTTTCAGGACAAAGTTAAGGTTATTCTGAAGCGAAAAAAAGAGAGATTTAAAAAAACAGTGCAGAAAAAAAATATTGTGCAATTTTGAGCAGTGCAGAAAAAAAACGGTGCAGTTTCGAACAGTGCAAAAAATAGTGCAGTTTGGTTCGAACAGTGTAGAACAGGTCGAATAAACTATTCGAACAGTGAAAAAAAATAGTTTGGTTTGAGTAGCAGCAAGAAAAAAACAGAAAAAAAAGAAAAATAAAAAGGAAAAGAGAAGTACAAAAGAAAAAACAAAAAAGAGTGAATAAGCTTTGATTGTTTGATTTTCCTTTCTTTCATTTTTACTTCCCTTTGAATACTTCTTTGGAATAATTTTCTCTTTGTCTTGAATTTTTAAACCCGATCTTTTGCCTTTATCCTACCCGAACCTTAGCCCCATTACAACCATTTTAAGGCCCTCATGATTATTGCATCATGTTTATACTTAGTAGTGGAGATTAGATTTAATTACAAGCTTATGGTAATGCTTACATTAGTTAGGTTTGAGCGATTCTTTTTACCCGAAACACTTGAGCGGAATAAGTGAACCAATGTGAGGTACTAAGCCTTGCTTCTTTGAGATTAATGAATAATTGGAATGCATGCTTTACTATTACTTACTTTTAATTGTGCCTTTAGCTTGATTGCTCTTAAGTTTTATCAATTGCTATGATTTTGATTTGCTTGAAAGTCTTGGGAATTTTGTGAAATTGAGATGGCAACTTGAACTTTTTGATACTTTGATTGAGAAATGCTTGAGGAAAAGAATTGAATAAGAGAGGGGGAATTTAATGAGTGATTTAAATAGTTATTATTTTGTTATTAATTACTCCTTGTTTGTCAGTTTCTGTTGCTAATTTGGGCATTTTCTCTTATTTTCTGTGCAGGACATTGGATTTCAGAAACTGTGCTAAAAAGGGCAAAGTTCTAAAATTTTTATTTCGAGTCAAGGCTGGGCTAGTGGACATGAATCTGTGCATGAAAAATCTAACAAGACGCTATGTCAGCACGTCTAGAAAATGACGTCAGCAACGTTAGATAACTTATTAGCCGCATTTCGATAGCTTATCAGACATATTTAAAATTTAAATTTGTGATTATCATTTGAATTTAATTTAAATATTTTTTGGATTTATCTTTTATCTTTTAGCGTTATTTTTAGGGTTTTAGAATACTATAAATACCCCATTGGGGTAAGCTAGAAAATCATCTCTCATCTTGTACTTAGTTTTATTTTGTTCTTGGGGTTTTTACCTTTATAAAGTTTTTTTTTTATTTTAAGTTTTAGCCGAAGGCTTTAGCAACAACTCAATTCAAATCGTGGGAATTGAAAAGCACTTTATAACTTCGTATATATTTCTCAATTTTCTGCATACTTGGATTTGCAATCGGCTTTTCCTATTAAAATCTTTCCGCTTTCATTTCAAAAGTGCATGTTGACTTGATTGTTGTTGGGATTTACAAGTGGGAGGAAGGAACGGCGATAGTCGTGGTTTTGACTTCATATGAACACACTTAGCGACAGATTCACTAACGGAAATTGAGAATGGATTCAATTCTCATTGAGACAACATAATCCGAGTAGGGTTTTTCCAAATTTTAAAAACTATTTTATTCTAACGGCGATAGTCGTGGTTAGTCTAACTAGAAAACTGGAATCTAAAAATTGATTTTGGATTATCGGTTTACCGGAGAGAAAAACAAGTTACAAGGGTTGGGCCTTGTAGACTGTAATCGGCAATTATCTAAAGTAAAAATCTTATTCAATGATCGATTTGAAATGAGTCAAATCGAAGCTTGAGGTTGTTACTCAAACTAAATATTTTCTGAAATTTACTTTCATCCTTAGATTTAAAATTTTATTTCTTAGTTTTATTCAAATTAAACCCTCGCTATAAACCCCCCCATTTTTCTTAATTTTCTCAATAAAGTCATAATCAAAACCTCTCTACATCAAAAGCTTCTTAGTCCCTGTGGATCGACCCTTCTTCTCTATTGCTACATTATTTATTTATTTATTTATTTGAGATTAAGGAATAATTATTTTGAAGATTATGGATCAATTTGTTAGTTTTTTAAATTCGAGTTACTATTTTGTAACGTTTCATTGTCAGGTGCTTTGTTATATAAAATCTTACTAATGAATTAAAAGGTATAATTTTTTTAATAGAATTAAAAGGTAGAATTAAATATCGCTCTATTGTATCAAAAAGGTAGAATTGAAATTAAAAGAAAAATTAGGTTACTTTAGTTGATGACACAGATTATTAAAAAATACATCATCCATTTTTAACCTAACTCAGTCACAAAGGCATTGCCCATTGAAACAAATTTGATTATTGGATTTATGGTTACATTTTTTGTCACAATCAGAATTACTGATACATTTAATTATTTTGACTTCAAAAACTGTGCATTGGCATTGTCCATTGATACAAATATGGTTATCAGATTTAGGATCACACTTTTTGTTACAATTAGAGTTACGGGAACAACTAATTGTTTTGATTCCAAAATTTGGGCATTGGCATTGGCATTTTATGCATTGTGTTGCTCCCCCTACACACAAAAGTGCTTTGCACTCTTCTTCTGTGCTGCATGCCATATGCCCTCGAGCTCTCAGTGCCATTGAAAACACCATTGCTGCAATTATTAAAGATCGGGGATTTATTTAAACGAATCAAAGAACAATTATTTAACCTTTAGTATCAAATATCTGAAAAAGTGAGGTAAGGACTTACATGAGGCAACTAGCAAAAGGATGAAAATTTTCATATCTGAAGGAGCTGATCCTTCCTGGGATTTTAATGTAATGAGAGATTATACATATGAAAGGAGAGGTAAAGGAGGCTATTTATAGTTGAGGCCTTCAAACATAAATCACTGTTGATTTGAAATATAAGGCAAGTAATCTCAAAATTAAACTTTTCCTTTTGAGTGTATTATTGATTTGCACTGTTTTCCATACATGGAAAAATAAAGTTTTGAAACTTTAGGGGTTAAATTATAAATTATTTTTTTATTAACGTGTCACTTCATCATATTAACAGGTGCTAATGCTCGGGTGACCAAAACAGTAACGGTCGAAAACATAAGTGGCCAGAATAACTTTTTTTTCAAATGTGGTGACCAAAATAAAACGCACCCTAAACATAAGGGACCTCCGGTGAAGTTTACTCTTGAGATAATGATAAAATTTTATTTTTAGTCTTTTAAAAACATATAATTTATATTGTTGGCCCTAAATTTAAATAGTTGAGGGCTTCAAACACAAATCACTGTTAATTTGATATATAAAGCAAGTAATCTCAAAATGAAACTTTTCCTTTTGGGTATATTATTTTATTTTCAGTGTTTTCCTTCCATGGAAATATATCAAAATAAAAATAATATTAAAATCATTATTTCATGCAATGATGGTGATAAAAATATTTGGGTCACAAAGAAAAGAGAGTTAACACAAATCATTTATTTTATTTCTTGACATATATTATTGAAAATTACATCCTCCATATTTTACCTAATTTAGTTAGAGGAACCACAAAGGCAATGGCCATTAAGACAGACATGGATATTGGTTTTAGGACCTTATTTTTTATGACATTCAAAGTCATTGAAACAACTAATTGTCTTGATATCGAAAATTGTGCATTGCCGTTGGCGGTCGATGCAATGTGGAGTTCCCCCTTGGCAACCAATTTCTTTGCAGTCTTCTTCACTGGTGCATGGAATAGGTTTCTGCCCTCGAGCTCTAGGTACCATCGAAAACACCATTGCTGCAAAAAGAGAAGTTATTTGAGATCAAAGATTTATTTACACAAAAAACATGAACCAAAGAACGATTATTTAATCATTAGTGGCAAACAACGAAAAGAGTGATATATATAAGAACTTACATGATGCAATTAGCAAAAGGATGAGGAATTTCATATTGGAAGGAGCTGATTTTTCCTGGGATTTTGATTTTATGAGTGTGATAACATATTCGCCACCGGTTCCTTTTATTACATTAGGCAGACCGGAAACCTAAAATCAAACCAGAGATTACGAAATTTCAAGGGTTCAGGAGCACAGTTACGTGTGGGGGAAGGATTAGCACCCAACAACGCTCGTAAAAACGGCGCTTACTTGATCACTAATATTTTCCTCATAATCTGAATGAATGCGTGCAATGATTAATGAAAAAATTCACAAAGTTCTAAAAATGACCCAAATTTGACGGCTGAGGAAACCCTAATCAATTTAGACACAAGGGGATTAAGACATTAATCCCTAAAATCCAAAAAACATAGTCTCGCATAAGGATATCGACCATTCCCCAACTACTAGGGGAAGAAATTACCAGATTAATTTTTTGAATGATGTTTTAGTTGCCCCTTTTATTAATTTCTAAAACCTAAAATGTCAATTAATAAGTGCTTAGAGACACTATTTTTAAAAAGGCCCTACTTGATGAATTTTAATTAAAGATTAGATCAAATTATCCTAAAGAAATTACCAGATTAATTTAATGAGCATATTATTTATGAGGACCTAAATCTATGGTACTTAACTTAACATTAAATGTAAGATCCTAAAGGATAGTTACTACATGTTTAAAGAAGCTAACCTTAAAGTGTGGTTCTTTATTAACTTATGAAAGTTTTAAAAGCAGTTCATATTAGTAATTGTTATACGATCTATTACCCTAAATGTGTTAAATGATACAAAGAAGACAAACAAATTAAATTAAAATAATATGCATATACCAAATAAAAAATGATCAAATAGAATTAAATGAAAATCAAAGAGTTGAATTGAAATTTAAAAGGACTAGAGTGAAGAAATTACAAACAGTGGAGTAAAATCGCGAATTTGAAGGAGAAAAGGCGCGGGTCAGGCTAAGGCGTGGGTCGATTTCGGGTTGATTCACGGGTCGCATATAAAGCCCAAAAATTCAAAGCACATTTCATTTTTTTACCCCTTGGTTAAATGGATCAAATGGCCCTCTAACAAAACCTCTGAAATGTTAATGAGTGTTCTTCATGAATTGAAGAACACCACCACCACTGTCCAGAATAGAGCCACGAGCCTTCGCGCATCTTAGCTCTAGCCGTCGTGGATCAACACTGATGATGGTTTGTCCGCACCTGCTCCGCCCAGTTTTGGCTTTCGCTTCCAACGGTGAAGGTGGTGGCCTCTTCCGGCGACGACTCCTCCCTTGATGGACGATAACAACTTGCACCCTCTATCTCCCTTTGATTCGGATAAGGGCAAAAATATGTAGAAAAAAAAACAGAAATTTGGTATAATAATACCTCAAAAGCTTACTTGTAATGCTTGTTATTGCTTGAAAATTTCGTGTGTTACAAAGGTTGGAATTCATGGCTTTTATAGCCATTGCAATGGATTTTATTCCCATATTACAATGAACCCAAGTATCTAAAGGATTTTCTTCTCCGGTTTAGCTCCGATTTTGCCTTGATTCTCACTCTGACCTTTCTTTGCCTTGTTCATTTGATTCGAATTTGATCTTGATAATTTTTCCCATAATTGCTTGATTCAAATCTAAATCCTTTCTTTTTTTGTTTTGATTCGAATTAACCCTTTCTCCTTTGTTTGCATATCACAGCCGGCTGAGGGGAATTGATGAGAACGATGGTTCGCGGCTACCGGCGAGGCGTGGCGGCACTCGATGACCTGCAGTGGTTGTAGCGACGGCCATGAAAGGTTGGGCGCGTGAAGGGTACGCGCTAGGGGCGATCCGTGTGAAGCTCCTCTACGCGATCTGAACTGTCGATTGAAGCTGGATCCAAGGGTGGTGAGGCATGTGACGCTTGGGATGAAGGGCTAGGGTTTCCAGGCTTTAATCTGGACCGTAGGATCGAACTCGATCCAACAGTAATAAGAGTGGCTGCGCATGGAGAAGCATTAGGTTCTAGGGTTTTTTAATCCGAGGGCCAAATTGGGCTTGTTGTACATGGATTTTTTAAACGGACTGTTTTTTTTTTATTTTTTGGGTTTACATTCTTTTATATGTTATGGGCATAAGATTCACATAAATACAAAACCAAATTCGAACAAATGGGTCACTTAAAGAAGATTGTCAGGAAATTTTTTAGGGGTGTTTAGATCACGAAAAAGAAGATTGTCAGGAATTTTTTTTTCTGAAATCTCAAACCCACATTAGGTTTCTAAAAATTCCCACTACTGGATACTACAACATTACCAACAGTTCCGCTTTTTTGAGTTTATACCAAGAATCATATTCCCTCCCTTTTTATTGGTATTTGACAATTGTCGTGACCATTTTTAAACCGAGTAAAAATAGCTCAACGATTAATTTTTAAAAATTAAGGTTATTCATTTTTTGATCTTGCAATTAATTAGTCTTGAAAATCAGTTTTTTCTTTTATTTAATCTTGAAATTAACCCTGAAAACAATTTTTCTTTTTAATCTTAAAAAATTAGATTTGTTCTTTTAAAATTGCAATTTAAATTAAAATAATCAGATTTATCCATTTTATTTAATTTTGAAAACGTTTTGGAATAGTCACCGATCACTTTGGTAGACTAGACACCATAAAAAACAATCACAGATTCATTATTTTAAAATTTGGGTTCGAGAGTCAGTTATGTATGCGGAAGGGTTAGCACCCCCACAAACGCCCGTTATCAGTACCTTTAATTTTGCATGGCATTTTGGCATTTTGAATAATATTTTGAATTTAATTTAACCATTAATTATTAACTGGGTTTATATTTCAAATGGAGATATTCATTTTATAAGGAAATATATTTTTATCCGAATATGACATCAGAAGCACCTAGTTACGTTAGGACACCCCTATTCATATTCAAAAAATATATTTCCAACATAAAAGGTTTTTAATGCATGACCAATTATTGTCTTGTTCATTTTAAGTTCTAAATTAAAATGTTCTAATAAATCGTGTATTATTTAATTCTATGAATATTATTTAATTTAAAGGCTTACATGAGATAACACTCAATTGTTTGAGTTCCATCCATATTTAAGCCCCAAATTATATATAATATTCCTAATCCTATTAATTAATCTAATTGTTTAAGTTCTAGTATTAATTAAGGCTCTAATTAATTACTAGATTAATTATCACCTTCTAGGTTCTAACAAATATTATTTGTTCTATCTTAAAGTTTATGTTGAATAACACCCAATTACTTTAGGGCACCATTCAAATTTAAACTTCTAAGTTTTCCAAATTTAAACTCCAAAAATGCGCGGATCTGACCCTAACCCTGACCCAGTGTCAAAACTATACCATTTTCACTCACTATAAAAACCCTAAACCAAGATAACTCAGTCATAACCTACATGCACTCTCTCTTCTCTCTCCCCCTTCATTTTTTCTGCGACTAACAACTCCAAACTCAAAATGTTTATAGGAATGGATCAAAAACCCACATTTTGGATGAACACTCAACGTGTTCTTCCAAGAACACGATGAACAACCCAGATCATGGTAATAATTCACCGTAATCTTCGTCGCTCGATCCCCAACATCCATCTTCGACTGAGCTTTGATAAGTTCGTCAACCGTCAAAAGTCAACTCTCGGCCGTAGTGAGGTGACGTCGACCGGCCCAAGGTAATTTTCGGTTGCCATCCTCCACCGTTGTCAAAACCTTAAAACTCTAAAAAAACAATTTTTATAAAAAAAAAACTAACTCTACCCGATCCGATCGGATCTCCCTCTTTACCTAGCCTAAAACTACCCAAAACCATCACGTTTTCAACTCCGACAACAACCTAGGCTTCCAACAACCAAAAGATAAGTTTCTGGTGATTTTTTCCTTTTTGCTTCCATTACTGTTTCCATTATTTTGAAATCTTAACCAATCTTTTCTTTTTGTTTGTTTGCAGAATATGAAAAGCCGAAGAGAAATATACTTGTTGGTGTTTTTACCATGACTTCAATAAAGAAACAACTCTGGCAGGTCGTCTTCTCCTGCAACTCCTCGTATTCCTGATTACGTTTCATCTCAAGTACAATTCTGGGATTATGGTTCGTAATATTTGAAATTTAGGATTATGGTTCGTAATTTAATTTTTAAGTGTTTTTTTAGCATGAGACATAAATATGGGCATACTTAGGGACATAAGATTTTTGTTCAGGAGTGGAGTGCAAGTTTAGAGAAATTTGTGTCCTCTTTCATGTTGCTTTCTTTGTTCGTGTGTTGTATGTTTGTGTTTTCTTTCTTGCAAGTTATTTTTGTTTGTTGTTTCTATGTTATTCTTTGTTGGGTCCTTTGGCACCCATTTCTTTTCCTTATGTATTAAGTTCTTGTTCTGTGTTCAATAAAGCCGGCTTTTAATTAAAGAAAAGATTGGGTTTCACCTTGTTTTAATGTGGTTTTAATTTTGGGTCACTAGTCACTAGATCTGAGTCAAATGATTAGGTTTGGACAAAGTTTTTTTTTTGGATAATTTCTACCTAGAGGGAGGGGAAGGGGAAATTTGCTCCTACTGAGTCTAGAACTCACAACTTAGGGAAAGGGAATGTGTCAACTGAGAGCTTTTAACTACTTACTCTAGAGGTTGTTACAGGTCCGGACAAAGTTGATACTTAGAAACACTTTATTTTATAATATTGACAAGTATTAAAAGTATTTAAAAATGTAAATGATTAGTTATTAAATTTGTTTTGGCTAAGAATTAATTTTAAAATGGTTGACGATGTGTGTTATGCGTTGGTGTTTTATTTCATTTATTTTGTTTAGTGTTTGTCCTATTAATATTATATGTACTCTTTTTCTTCAACCTAAATTTAGGAAAATTTTTAACGAGACACGCGATAATATTTATCTGTATAATTTTTTTATTTTAATAAAATCATACTTTGTCAATAAAAGAAAATTTTAATTTATAATTAATATCAACCCAAAATAAATGGACAGTCAAAAGTTTGGTAAATATGTACTAACAATTCTCTCTTTTTGAAAAAAAAGAAAATTCTCACTTACTTTCACAATGATGCGCTTATTATTATTATTATTATTATTATTATTATTAAGGTAAATTACCAAAATGATAATTGAACTTTGTTAAAAAAATAAAATGGCAACTAAACTTTCAAATGTTACAAAATAGCAACTAGACTTTATATTTTATAACAAAATGGTAATCCGGCCATTAAAGGCCGTTAAATACTTAACGTGACTGTTATGAAACTTTGTATAATAGCACATTTAGACTTTAATATTTACACAATCAATTAATTTAGTCCTAATTCAAAAAAATTCAATAAATCTAGACCTCATTATTTATATATTCTTTCAATTTGGTCATATTTATAATTGGAAATAATATTAAATATTTATACATAATTGCTTGAAAATAATCAAGAGCATAAATAAACAGAGAATTATTTAGATAAAAATTCCAGGCCATGAATGAGAATTAAACGGGGAAAAAATCAAAAGAACAATCTTTAAAAATATGCTAATATAAAACAAAACAAAAACCTGTTTAACTGAGCTGGGAAAAGTTATTTTTCCTCAAATTTCTCGAATTTCAACAATCTCTTTAACGATGAGCCTCCAGCGCCGGCACAAGCCACCACTATTTTTCTTTGAGGCCAACAATTTTTAGAGTCTTAGATCTTTACAAGAACTTCCCTTAACAACTCCGACAGCAGGTTGGTCCAGCTACAGCAGTCCCTACCGCCGCCGCCTTCTTCGACCAGCACTTGTTGGTCTGAAACTACTTCCAGCTGGTTTCGAACCACCCGGCCTTGTGATGAAGTTCAGTGTCATGGATTAACGTCAAGATTTTTGCTGGTGATAATTTGTATAGTTGTTTATGCTTTGCATGAAAACATGAGAAAATCGATGAATTAAACGATCAAAGATAAGCTCGGTAACATGTTAGAACATTGACCCATGTTAGAATCTGATGTTTTCTGCATCATTTATCATTACAGAACATTTGGATTTTGCAAGCATGTTGAACTTGTTGATGTGCTCATACAGGTTGAATCATGATTTGTAAGAGAATTTTGTACTTTTCCTGATGAAAGAAGTCAAAGACAATGTTTGCGCTGTAGAAACACTGGTGTCTTTCACGAGCTGCAACATGCTTCTGCACAGGTTTCAGTTCTCCACTTGGAATAGATGTAGCATTTGTGTTGCCATAATTTGCCAAATCTGATACGACTTTTTCTTGCGAAAATCCAAACTTGTTCCAACTGCAGTGAGAATCTTGATTTGGACTAAATTTATTGAAACATTTAATATTATTTCCAATTATAAAATAGGGCCAAATTGAAAGAATGTGCAAGTAATGAGCGATAAATTTATTGATTTTTTTCAAATAAGGACTAAATTAATTGAATGTATAAATATAGAGGACTAAATGTGCTATTATACAAAGTTTTATAACAGACACATCAGTATTTAACGACCTTTAACGGCTGAGTTACTATTTTGTTACAAAACATCATTTTGTAACATTTGAAAGTTTGGTTACCATTTTGTTTTTTTAACAAAGTTCATTGATCATTTTAGTACTTAACCAAAATACTTTGATACTCAAACGTGTATAAACCAAGTTTACACAAGTCTTTTAATTTTAGGGTTTAGAGGTTTAGGTTGTGGTTTAGGGGTTTACGTTGTTGGGTGTAGAATTTATGATTAGAATTTAGAGTTTAAGGTTTAGGGTTTAAGGTTTAGGTTTTAGGGTGTTAGGGCTAAGAATTTAGGTTTTAAATTTTATAGCATTGTGTAATTTTTTTGCACAGCTTGTATATCAAAATATAACCCATAAAATAATACGCCCAAAAGGAAAGCTTTTATTTTGAGATTACTTGCCTTATATTTCAAAACAACAGTGATTTATGTTTGAAGGCCTCAACTATAAATACACTCCTTTGCCTCACCTTTTATTTGTATAATATCTCATTACATTAAAATCCCAGAAAGAATCAGCTCCTTCAGATATGAAAATTTTCATCCTTTTGCTAGTTGCCTCATGTAAGTCCTTGTCTCACTTTTTTCAGATATTTGATACTAAAGGTTAAATAATTGTTTTTGTTTCGTTTAAATAAATCCCCGATCATTAATAATTGCAGCAATGGTGTTTTCAATGACACCGAGAGCTCGAGGGCATATGGCATGCAACACAGAAGAAGAGTGCAAAGCACTCTTGTGTGTAGCGGGAGCAGCACATTGCATCAAAGGCCAATGCCAATGCCCAAATTTTGGAATCAAAACAATTAGTTGTTCCCATAACTCTGATTGTGACAAAAAGTGTGATCCTAAATCTGATAATCATATTTGTGTTAATGGACAATGCCAATGCACAATTTTTGATGTCAAAATAATTAGATGTACAAGTAACTCTGATTGTGAAAAAAAATGTAACCCTAAATCCTATAACCATATTTGTGTCAATGGACAGTGTCTTTGTGACTGAATTAGGTTAAAAATGGAGGATGTACTTTTCAATAATGTGTCAACAAATAAAGTGATCTGATTCTTGTCAACTCTTTTTTCTTTTAATTCCACCTTTTAATTCATTACTAATTAATAGCTATAATACAAATAGCCTGCTTTTTCCCTCAACCAGTAAGATTTTATTAGATAATTGTCTCTTACACGCATATTGTCAATATTGCGCGCCTCGATAAAAATTTTCCTAAATTTAGGTGAAGGAAAAAAAATACTATACAGCCTGACTAGGATTAAGCACCTCACAAAATACAAAATGCCAAACAATTCACCTTGACCAATCCACCAAACTCTGGCCTATACACCTCCAAATTTGCTTTGTTGGGTTAGGCCGGTACACCCCATGACTTAGCAGAAAAATTATTTGACGATCACCACTAGAGATCCATGTACGAGGAACGAATTAGGGTGAATAAGGGTGAAGAATTACCTGTTAAAATCTAGAATTTTGAATTTGGAGAAGATATATTTCTAATCATGATTACATAATATCGATTCCTAAGCCGCAACAATAACGCTCCGACCTCTACTTAGTTCACCCTGTTGAAACGAGCATATACAACTCTCTAAACTATTTAGTGAGGTTTTCCAAAAGCATTAATGACTGCTAGATCTCTCATGCTTTTATTTGTCTTTTGCAATCCTAATTCAACTCATATTAGGATTTTAATATATATATATATATATATTAATATATATAATAATAATTTAACTTTAATTAGGATTTCAATATATATATTAAATATATATAATCCCAATTCAACTTAATTAAGATATATATATATATATATAATCACAATTCAACTTAATTAGAGTTTCAATATATATCTTTATTAATATATACAATCTCAATTCAACTTAACTAGGATTTCAATATATATTAAAATATATAATCCCAATTCAATTTAATTAGAATTTTAATATATAGATATTAATTTAAATCAAATTATATTATTTTTATATTAAAAGAGCCATAATTACAATAATTATTTCTTTTAATATTTATCAAATAGTTAAATTATATATATATATATCAAATATACATTAATTTAACTAAATCCGTGCACAACAAATTTGTACATATATAATTCGTTTAATATATGCTCATTTCAACCGTGAGTATGACTCTGTAGGTTCTTAGTAACGTTAGTAGTAAATATTAGAACATTTCTAATATTACAAACGATGAGTGACATTTAGCAATATGTCATTGTCACCTAAGTTACAAGAAATCATGATTCGACATAACCTCTTCGTGATTAAATCTTTTCGTGTATTACATCATTTTTTCCTTTATACCTAGATTGGTCACAAGTCATGCAACTGTCACACATGTATAGGCCATCTAATATTTCTTGATATCTTGAGTAGACTATTATAAACGAATAACTATGATATCTCATATCAACTCATTCGAGCATGACCATGCATTTCTAGTCTCACTCAATCAAGTGGCCTACGATATTACTCATATTATGTAAGAGAGACAAAACCTATCTCAATCAACCATATCCCACTACATAGATTGTGACATATCTAATATCATTTTTTATAGTGTAGTCAGTTACAACACACGTTTGACTATATCAAAATATGTCATTCATGATGTTGAAATAATGATGATCTCAAACATGAGGAATATACATGTAATTATCACTATGAACAATATTGTGACTGTCACATAATGACCCAAGAAACTTGCTCATAGCGGGTCAGTCCAGTATGTCGTTCTCTAACATATACTTATGTATTGATTTTGACATCTCCATGTCAATGACAACACTTTGTCATCATTCAACTACAAATTAGTCTGTTTTCTTTCCTGCAAGTTATTTTTGTTTGTTGTTTCTGTGTTATTCTTTGTTGGGCCCTTTGGCACCCATTTCTTTTCCTTATGCATTAAGTTCTTGTTCTATGTTCAATAAAGCCAGCTTTTAATTAAAGAAAAGATTGGGTTTCACCTTGTTTTAATGTGGTTTTAATTTTGGGTCACTAGTCACTAGATCCGAGTCAAATGATTAGGTCCGGATAAAGTTTTTTTCTAATATTTTTTACCTAGAGGGAGAGGAAGAGAAAATTTGCTCCTACTAAGTCTAGAATTCACAACCTAGAGGAGGGGAATGTGTCAAATGATAGCTTTTAACCACTTGCTCTACATATTGTTGACAGGTTCGGACAAAGTTGATACTTACAATCACTTTATTTTATAATATTAACAAGTATTAAAAATATTTAAAAATGTAAAGGATTAGTTATTAAATTTGTTTTGGCTATGGATTAATTTTAAAATGGTTGACTATGTGTATTATCGCATTGGTGTTTTATTTTTATTATTTTTTAGTGTTTGTCCTATTAATATTATATGTACTCTTTTCCTCCAACCTAATTTAAGGAGGTTTTTAATGAAACATACAATAATATCTATTTGTATAATTTTTTATTTTAATAAAATCATACTTTGTCGATAAAAGAAAATTTTAATTTATAGTTTGGTAAATATGTACTAACAATTCTCTCATTTTGATAAAAAGAAAATTCTCTCACTTACTTTCACAATGACGTGCTTATTATTATTATTATTACTACTACTATTATTAGAGTTTTATTTTGATACATAGTCCGTATAAAATATTCATACACAACCTTTCTATAAAATCCAAAATCTAAAACCCTAACCCTAATACCCTAGATTCTAAACCCTAAATCCTAAATCCTAAATCCTAAACCTAAACTCTAACCCTAAACCTTAAATTCTAAACCTTACAACCTAAACCCCTAAACTTTAAACCCTAAACTAAACTCCTAACCCCTAAATTTGAAAAGCACGTGTAAACTTTAATTTACACGGACTGTGTATCAAACTTTTTCTCTTATTATTATTAGGTTAAGGTATCAAAATGGCCATTGAACTTTGTTAAAAAAATAAAATAGTAACCAAACTTTCAAATATTACAAAATAGCAATTAAACTTTATGTTTTGTAACAAAATAAAAACTCGACCATTAAAGGCCGTTAAATACTTAACGTGACTGTTATAAAACTTTATATAATAGCACATTTAGTCCTCTATATTTACACATTCAATCAATTTAGTCATAATTCGAAAAAATTTAATAAATCTAGACCTCGTTATTTATATATTCATTCAATTTGGTCCTATTTATAATTGAAAATAATATTAAATGTTTACACATAATTGCTTGAAAATAATCAAGAGCATAAATAAACAGAGAATTATTTAGATAAAAATTCCAGGCCATGAATGAGAATTAAACGGGAAAAAATCAAAAGAACAATATTTAAAAATATGCTAATATAAAACAAAACAAAAACCTGTTTAACTGAGCTAGAAAAAGTTAATTTTCGTCAAATTTCTGGGATTTCAACAATCTCTTTAACGATAAGCCTCCAGCGCCGGCACAAGACTTCACTATTTTTCTTTGAGACCAAAATTTTTGGAGTCTTCGATCTTTACAAGAACTTCCCTTAACAACTCCGGCACTTGTTGGTCTGAAACTACTTCCAGCTGGTCTCGAACCACCCGACCTTGTGATGAAGTTCAACGTCATGGATTAACGTCAAGATTTTTGCTGGTGATAATTTGTATATTTGTTTACTCTTTGCATGAAAACATGAGAAAATAGATGAATTAGACGATCAAAGATAAGCTCGGTAACATGTTAGAACATTGACCCATGTTAGAATCTGATGTTTTCTGCGTCATTTATCATTACAGAACATTTAGCTTTTGCAAGCATGTTGAACTTGTTGCAACTGCAGTGAGAATCTTGATTTGGACTAAATTTATTGAAATATTTAATATTATTTCCAATTATAAAATAGGGCCAAAATGAAAGAATGTGCAACTAATGAGGGATAAATTTATTGATTTTTTTTCTAATAAGGACTAAATTGATTGAATGTATAAATATAGAGAATGAAATGTGCTATTATTCAAAGTTTCATAACAGTCACATTAGTATTTAACGGCCGAGTAACTATTTTGTTACAAAACAAAATTTAATTGCCATTTTGTAACATTTGAAAGTTTGGTTACCATTTTATTTTTTTAACAAAGTTCAGTGATCATTTTAGTACTTTAGCTAAAATACTTTGATACACAAGCTTGTATAAACCAAGTTTACGCAAGCCTTTTAATTTTAGGGTTTAGAGATCTAGGTTGCGGTTTAGGTTGTTAGGTGTAGAATTTAAGGTTTGTAGTTAGAATTTAGAGTTTAAGGTTTATGTTTTAGGGCGTTAGGGCTAAAAATTTAGGTTTTAGATTTTATACCTTAAGTATAAAGGATTGTGTAATTTTTTTTATACAGCTTATGTATCAAATATAACCTATAAAATAATAAACCCAAAAGGAAAAGTTTAATTTTTAGATTACTTGCCTTATATTTCGAATCAACAATGATTTATGTTTGCAGCCTCCACTATAAATAGCCTCCTTTACCTCACCTTTCATTTGTGTAATCTCTCATTACATTAAAATCTCACGAAGAATCAGCTCCTTCAGATATGATATTTTTCATCCTTTTGCTAGTTGCCTCATGTAAGTCCTTATCTCACTTTTTCAGATGTTTGATACTAATGATTAAATAATCGTTCTTTAATTCGTTTAAATAAATCTCCGATCTGTAATAATTGCAGCAATGGTGTTTTCAATGGCACCGAGAGCTCGAGGGCATATGGCATGCAGCACAGAAGAAGAGTGCAAAGCACTCTTTGTGTGAAGGGGGAGTTGCACATGCGCATTGCCTCAAAGGTCAATGCCAATACCCAGCATTTGGAATCAAAACAAATTAGTTGTTCCAGTAACTCTGATTGTGACAAAAAGTGTAATCCTAAATCTGATAACTATATTTGTGTCAATGAGCAATGCCAATGCACAATTTTTGAAGTCAAAATAATTAGATGTACTAGTAATTCTGATTGTTACAAAAAATGTAACCCTGAATTCGATAATCATATTTGTGTCAATGGGCAGCGTCTTTGTGACTGAATTGGGTTAAAAATAGAGGATGCACTTTTTAATAATGTTTCAACAAATAAAGTAATCTGATTTTTGTAAACTCTTTTTTCTTTTAATTCCACCTTTTAATTCATTACTAATTAATAGGCATAATGCAAATAGGCTTTTTTTTGCTCAACCACTAATATTTTATTAGATAAATATCTCTTACATGCCGATTGTCAATATTGTAAGCCTCGATAAAAATCTCTCTAAACCTAGGTGGGGGAAAAAATACTAAACAACCTAACTAGGATCAAGCACCTCACAAAATACAAAATGCCAAACAATTCACCTTGGTTGATCCACCAAACCCTGGCCTATACACCTCCAAATTTGCTTTGTCTGGTCACGTTGATACACCAAATGGCACATCAAAAAAATATCCGACGATCACCACCAGAGATCCATGTATGAGAAACTAATCGGGGAGAATAAGGGTGAAGGATTACCTGTTTAAAATCTAGAATTCTGAATTTGGAGAAGATATATATCTAATCACGATTACACGATGTCGATTCCTAAGCTGCAATGATAACGCTCCAACCTCTACTTAGTTCACCCAGTTGAAACGAGCATATAAAACTCTCTAAATTATTTATAGGGTTTTTCTAAAAGCATTAATGACCGTTAGATATCTCATGCCTTTATATAGCCTTTGTAATCCTAATTCAATTGATATTAGGATTTTAATTAGATTTCAATATATATATATATATTAAATATATGTAATCTCAATTCAACTTAATTAGGATTTTAATATATATAAATATATATATTAAATATATATAATCCTAATTTAACTTAATTAATTAGGATTTCAATATATAATATATTAAATATATATAATCTCAATTCAACTTAATTAATTTCAATATATATATTAATTTAAATCAAATTATATTATTTTATATTTCATAATTACAATAATTATTTTCTTTTAATATTTATCCAATAGTTAAATTATTATATATATATCAAATATATATTAATTTAACTAAATTTGTACACAACAGGTTGTACATATATAATTCGTTTAATATATGCTTATTTCAATGTTAACGTTAGTAGTAAATATTAGAACATTTCTAATATTACAAACAATCAATGACATCTAGCAATATGTCATTGTCACCTAAGTTACAAGAAATCATGATTCAACATAACCTCTTCGTGATTAACTCTTTTCATGTATTACATCATTTTGTCCTTTATATCTAGATTGGACACAAGTTATGGAACATTCACACTTGTATAGTCCATCTAATATTTCTTGATATCTTGAGTAGATTATTATAAACAAATAACTATGATATCTCATATCGTCTCTTTCGAGCATGACCATGCATTTCTAGCCCGATCAATCAAGTGGCATACGATATTACTCCTATTATGTAGGAGGGATAAATCCTATCTCGATCAACCATATCCCACTATATAGATTGTGACATATTCAATATCAGTCTTTAAAGTGTAGTTAGTTACGACACACGTTTGATTGTATCAAAATATGTCATTCACGATGTTGAAATAATGATGATCTCAAACCTGAGGATTATACATGTAGTTATCACTATGAACAATGTTGTGACTGTCACATAATGATCCAAGAAACATGCTCATAGCTGGTCAGTCCAGTATGTCGTTATCTAAC
Source organism: Hibiscus mutabilis (assembly GCA_019671005.1). Lineage (NCBI taxonomy): Eukaryota > Viridiplantae > Streptophyta > Magnoliopsida > Malvales > Malvaceae > Hibiscus > Hibiscus mutabilis. Next base: position 56,769,403 of record CM033726.1, read on the forward strand.
ACATACTTATGTATTGATTTTGAGATCTCCATGTCAATGACAACACTTTGTCATCATTCAACTACATATTAATCTTAATGCATTATTGTTGTCCATGCCCACAATAATATTCGACTAAGGATATTTAAGAATAACCATATTATTCTAAGAACTTTATTATAATTTAGTTTATTTATGCACACAAAATAGTAACTAAAAATAACAATGGCAATGTCTCTGTATTAATAAACAAGGCAAAACAAATGTCAGTCTTTGGGCATACTCTAACATGCTTAACATTAGTACATTTTGATCTTTGACCCTTTATACAACACAACAACCACCAAGGCTCTATAACAAATGCTCTTTGGTCCTCTACCACCAAGCTTTGAAGAGTTTCGGTCTAGTCAACTTGACAAGATAGTCAGCCATGCCATTCTGATTTCTCAAAACATAGACAAATTGAACCATGCCAATTAGATGCATCAAACGATCTATTTCCTCGAACAACTCCCACCAACGCCAAAGAGGATTTTTGATCCAATTCAATGCCACTTGGGAGCCGGGTTCAACAACCAGACCTGTATTTACAGACCAATTGGCTTCTATAAACACTGTCAATGCAGTTTTAATCACAAAAACCTTCGCATAATCAGAATCTATAACCATCACAAGACCTAAAAATAGTGCCCTTGCAATACCATCCTCTATGTGAAGAATCCCACCACAACCTGCTAAACCTTTCTTGATAGAACCATCCACATTGAATTTCACATTTCATGCTCTTGGGGGTATCCAATCTTGTCTAGAGACCTTGCCTAGCTGATTGTCAATGATGCAACTTTCTGGAAACTCCCACCAATTCAACTCATTCAATAACATCTCGTTTTTATCAACCTTAACCCAAATAAATGCTCGCATCTTTAAGTAGAATACAAGCTCATTTAGATCAATCGACTTCCCCGAGAAGACCACCTCATTCTGCTTTAACCAAACGCTCCATAAGGCTACAACGTCAGTGATTAGCCATACTATTTTTAAGGTACCATTCGAAGAAACACTAAAAAATAGTCAATGAATTCATCTATATCAGCTAGGTTCAACCATTCGATATTCTACTAGCTACAAAATTTTGACCAAAAATTATACATTTGATGACAGCTCACAAAGAGGTGGTTTAATTCTTCCAAGCATTCCCCACTCCAAGGGCGAGGGCCCTCCACATCTTCTAGTATTACACATATCCTCTTGAGGAACTCTTTTGTTGGGATTCTATTTAATTTCACCATCCATAAGAAGCTCCTAACCTTGGGTTGAACCTTTAGCTTCCAAATTTGATCAAAGTTAAATACAGGACTCTCGACCTCAAAATTAACAATCAACTCTGATAACTCCTTAACTAAAAATTGCCCTACCTTATTATGAGTCCAAATGATTTTATCGGGAACCAAGGTATTTAAAGAAGCTAAGCTGATTGACAAGCGTAGTGAAGTTTCAAAATAATTATCCTTAATCTCTAAAGAAATAATTAAATAGTGTAGTAAAGAGAATAAGGGTCGATCCACAGGGACTTTGGAAATTCTGATGTAGAATGCTTTTGATCTTGATTTAGAAAAAAAAGGGTAAATAAATTGGGTGGTTTATCGCAAGGTTTTAATTTAAATAAAACGAAGAAATGAAAGTTTAAATCTAATAGTTTAAAATCTGGAAAAATCCAACTCGGACTATGTTGTCTCAATGAGAATCAAATCCGATCTCAATTTCCCTTAGCGGGCCGCCGCTAAGTGTGTTCACAGGAAGTCGAATGTGCTACAAGTCGATCCTTCCTCCCAACTATAAATCGAAACAACATTCAAACCAATGAGCCCTTTTTTAATTTGAAAGTGTAAGGATTTTAAATGGAAAAGCCGATTGCAAATCCAAGTTTGCTGAAAATTGAGAAATATATTCGAAGTTATAAAGTGTTGTTCAATTCTCACAATCATAATTGAGTGGTTGCGTAAGCCTATGGCTTGTTGGAAAATTAGCCAAGCATAATTATGGTAGAAATCATACTCAGCATTTTAAAAGAAAATAAATGAAAATTTAAAAATAAGAACGTAAAGAAAAAGAGAATTTTATAGAACTTAGAAAGCAAGAACAAAAACTAAAAATGAGAGATGATTTTCTAGCTTACCCCGAGGGGGTATTTATAGTATTCTAAAACCCTAAAAATAACCTATAAATGATAAAAGATATTCTTGAAAATATTCAAATTAAATCCTTAAAAGAAAAGATAATTTCTAATTTGAATTTTAAATGCGACTGATCCGCTCATCCTTCCCCGCTGACTGGACCTTCTAGAAGCCGCTGACTGGATGCCATGTTAGACGCTTCATGCCCAGATTCATGCCCAGTAGCCCAGCTTTGATTCCAGAAAATAGAACTGCAAAATGTTATCTTTTAAGTGCAATTCCTAGAATTATAGTCTTGCATAGAAAACTCATAAAAACACCCAAATCAACAACATGAACTAACCATAAAAGGCATAATTAAAGATAAAATGGTAGCCAAATAAACTACTTATCAGTGTACAAAAATATAGAGAAAGAAGATATTTTGCAGCCCACATGTGAACACCTTACCAGCCAGCTGTGCCACACATGTAAAGGGAATATTCCCTAGGGCACACAAAGAATTAAGGGCACAAAACCCTAGAAGACCCCACTATATAAAGAATAGGACACCTACATTTAAGGGGAGCTGGAAAAAGTGGTTTATGCAATAAGAAAGAGAGAAGAAAAAGGTGGCTATCCTTCTTCTCCTTCATTTTGGGTGTCCTCCATTATCGAAGCTTCAAGGGAAAATCTTCCTGGCCTTTAAGAGAAGCAACAAGCTTAAGGTGGTTCACGGCCGTCCACGGCGGCTTGGGAGTTTTCCTTTACTCTTAGTTGTTCCTTACATTTCCATACTTTTCTGAAATGGGTTGTATTAAACGGATGAAATTGGATGATATTTGCCCAGCCATGAACTAACTTTAAGTGGCTTGGGTTTATTGTGAATGATTATGTTTCTTGTTTGAATGAATGTTTTAGCTTTTTCCAGTATCATATATACTTTGTTCACTGTTTTATTGCTTTAGGTTTGTAAGAGCTTTCGAGAGTTAGCCTTAACCTTAGTTTGATGCTTAATGGTCGAGAGAGTTAAGCTTTGATCTACGCGTGGGGTTGAGCTTAGAGGTTAAACCCTAACTCACCTTAGAGATAAGGATAGAGTTTCAACAAATAAAAGGAGTAGAACTTCAAGGATAGTAGCTTGTTAAGGTTCATGCTGAGAGGTATTGCTATAGCATTCTTACTGTCAGTTTCTTGCTAGAGATAGTCTAGAAACACATGCGTAAGCTCTGTCGAGCATCTTATCAGCTGGAAAATGTTAAGCATTCACGAGAACTAAGCATAGGATTCCTTGATAAACCCGGCCTGTCATCCTATTTGAGAGTTTCCACACGTGTGAGGATGTTTAAGGAGGTTTTAATGAGGCATACACGAACAAGGTTATCTTAATATAATAAAAAATCTCTTTGCCGAGAAAAAAATGGAGATTTTTGTTGGTTTTGTTTTAATTTTTTGTTTGTATTTTTGTCTTTTTATAGTGTGGGGTTTAGATTGAAAGAGTTTTTAAAGTAAAAGCTTTAGATTTGTTTGTTTTTGATGTTTTGAGGGAAGAAATCGTCGTAGTAAATTCCTCACGCAATCAATGAATAAACCCATCACGTTGGTCGGGCAGTCATTGCCTATGGATGATGGTGCTATTGAGTTGCTCCTCTAACGACAGCAACTTCGCCGTCACCAACCTCTTTATCCTTGTGTTTCAAGTTTCTCACTAGTTTATTCCTTGAGATTTATTTAAATTCAGTGTCTTTCATTCTTGTTACTTCGAATTTGAAAACAACCAATTTGTTATTGATCAATTTGCTTTTACATGTATTTTGATCTTCTGCTCTCTTTTTGTCTTTTTTGTTCGTGGGTGTTTGACATTTCAAATATCATGTTTGATCAGGGAATAATGGATGAGCAAAGGAAATGAGAATTAGGGATTGAATTAGAGTAATTTTGAAATATCAAGGATTAGCTTTGTTATAATTAGGACTCAAGTAAAATAACGTAAAAGCTGAGGGTTAAGAGTGTTATTATACCAATTTTATTAATTATCACATCATCCCGTCTTTTTTTTTAAGATATGTATCAATTTGTTAGTTTTTTAAATTCGAGTTATTATTTTGTAACGTTTCATAGTCAGGGGCTTTGTTACATAAAATCTTACTAGTGAATTAAAAGGTAGAATATTTTTGAATAGAATTAAAAGGTAGAATTAAATATCGCTCTATTGTATCAAAAAAGGTAGAATTGAAATTAAAAGAAAAATTAGGTTACTTTATTTGATGACACATATTATTAAAAAATACATCCTCCATTTTTAACCTAACTCAGTCACAAAGGCACTGCCCATTGAAACAAATTTGATTATCGGATTTATGGCTACATTTTTTGTCACAATCAGAATTACTAGTACATTCAATTATTTTGACTTCAAAAACTGTGCATTGGCATTGTCCATTGACACAAATATGGTTATCAGATTTAGGATCACACTTTTTGTCACAATCAGAGTTACGGGAACAACTAATTGTTTTGATTCCAAAATCTGGGCATTGGCATTGGCCTTTGATGCAATGCGCTGCTCCCCCTTCACACAAGAGTGCTTTGCAATCTTCTTCTGTGCTGCATGCCATATGTGCCTGCACTTGAGCTCTCGGGGCCATTGAAAACACCATTGCTGCAATTATTAAAGATCAGATATTTATTTAAAAGAATCAAAGAACCATTATTTAACCATTAGTATCAAACATCTGAAAAAGTGAGAGGACTTACATGAGGCAACTAGCAAAAGGATGAAAATTTTCATATCTGAAGGAGCTGATTCTTCCTCGGATTTTAATGTAATGAGAGATTATACAAATGAAAGGAGAGGTAAATGAGGCTATTTATAGTTGAGGCCTTCAAACATAAATCACCGTTGATTTGAAATATAAGGCAAGTAATCTAAAAATTAAACTTTTCCTTTTGGGTGTATTATTGATTTGCACTGTTCTCCATATATGGAAATATAATATTTCAATCATTAATACGAGTACTGTGGATAATAGAGAATGTACTAAAATTTGAGTTTAGTCCTTCGGCTAGGTTTAAATTTAAGATTTTTTTCGCGCAAAGCAATTGTTTATATTAATAAAAAATCCACTAAAATTGTAGGAAAAGCCCGTAAACAAATATGGAATGACAACGCTACACTGAAACACAAATAAACAATCCACACAATACACTCGGGGGCATCCCTGGGCCAAGGTAATAGGGGCGCCTGCACAAGGCCCACGCTTAAGAAAATTAAAAGTATAGTTTTAAATTTTTACGGGTGGATGAAAAAAAAGAACCCAGTGATAAACATATATATAGCTGTGTAGCGATATCCCCTTTTTTCTACTACGGGCGTTTCGCTAAAAAAATGGGGTTTTAAGGTGTTTGGGGTCTTTCGGGTATTTGAAATTGTATTCTATGGGGTTTTAGAAAAGATCGTATTTTATTTAAAAATGGAGTCGCCACCGGCCACTGAGGTAGGCCAGACACCATAAAACCAGAGATTTGAAAACTGTTGGATTCGGGAGTCGGTTACGGATGGGGAAAGATTAGCACCCCACACCGCCTAAAATTGGTCCTTTAATAATTACCGCTTTATTAATATTAAATTTTCCGGATTAAAGTGACAATTAAATTAAAATTTGGTTATAAGTGCGAGTAAATTTTAAGGGCCCCATTATTCGAGAGTAAACTGATAGACCACCATCATTGCGTTTGATACTGGCCACGTTTACGCTCGAATAAAAGGGCACCGCATTGATAATTAATATATCCGTTATGCAATCTTAGAAAACATAAAAAACATATATTCGTATTGACTTGGTATTAAAAAACATAAAGACATGAATATTACAACATTAAACAAAAATAATAAAATACATGAATAAAAAACATAACCCATCATGATAATAAAAAAAACAAATCATAAACATGAACAAAAACATGTTTCCAAAACTAAATTAATTAATCATAACATGCTTAAACACAATAAAATGAACCACAACTATAACACATGCATGACATGAATAAAATATGATGTTAATCTAACAAGTCATAACAACACCTTAATATATATGCAAAAACTAATATTTAACACATGACACAATTTACATGCTTAAATTAAGAACACATCATGAAACTAACACGTAACAAAATTACCACAATACTAACATGTAACCTAGGATGTAAAGGGGATATGAAAATTTATGCTAACATACGAAAACATACTTTACACAAAATAAACTGAAACCTAACACCTAAAGTATGCGTATATGTCTGATGTGAGTAAACGAACTAAAACACAAAAGCATGTTATCACAACAACATAAATACATGAAACACAAGAAAAACACATATAAAAAAACATGAAATATATACAAATGTAACCATACCAATAAAAACACAAAAAATATAATTATTCGAATCATGCCAAGGGACTGAAATTAAATAAAATGAAAACATAATACTTTTAAAAATAAATAAAAGAAAAACAATTGGGGGACTAATTGAGAACCGGCCAAAACCAAGGAGGATTGAGAATGCAATTAACCCAAGGGGCAAGCTCGAAGTGAAAAATGCCAAAACACAGAATGACTAAGGATGTAATTTTACCATTAAAAAGCTGAATTAGTTTAATCTAGGGGTGAAATTGAAAGAAAGCAAAAAGAGAGGGGGGACTGGAATTGTAATTGGACCAAGGGGCATGCTCGATTTGAAAAAAAATAGAAACGCAGAAGGATTTTAGAAGTAATTAAACCATTTAAAAAAATAAAACTCTATAAAACCCATCTATCCAGCCAAATTTCACTCTTTTACCATTTTTTTAAAAAAACCCTTTGATAAAACTCTCTCTCTCTTATTTTTCCCTCAAACCTGAGCCCCAAACCACCACCGCAGTCATGTGGTGTTGGTCTCAAGGCAGGTTTGGCCACAAGGCCACCTCAAGCCATCCTAGACCCATCCCACCAAAGAAACCTAAAAAGACTGGCTACCCCCACCAAAGAAATCCCTAAAAAACTTCCTCCCCTCACCACGAAGGGCTTATTGCGGCAAGAAGAGGAACCGACTCAAGTAAACCCTATTACTTTGTTATTATTTTTTATTTTTTTACATGCATGCGTGAGAAAGGAAAGGAAAAGAAAGGGATTTACCATTGGATTTTTTTGTTCTTATTTTGAATATGAAAACTGAGTACAAAAGGGTTCCTTACATGTGATATATAGCCCAACTCTTTTTTCTTTTTGATTTTTTGCTTTGCTTACAAGATTAGGTTCAAATGAAATGATTTTCTGGGTGATTTTGACTTGTACTCCTCTGATCTTGCATGTCCGGTTTGGTTTACGACTGGCATTTTTTTGTTCTTATTTTGAATCGATCCAAAAATGAGATCGGACGTCTCGATTTAACGGGTGGGAAGAGATTAGATGGAGGGTTTAGGTTTATTTTGACTATTGGGCTAGGGTTTGGGCTGGTTAGGCCATGTAAATTCAATTGGGCTTGTAATATATATTTGACTGTAGACTAATATATTTGGGTTTTTAATATATTATCTGTTTATACATACAATAATAATAATAGTAATAACAATAATAATAATAATAATAATAATAATAATACATATATACATACACACACACACATATATACCAGCATACATATATATTCGCACATATATACAAGCATACATATATATTCGCACACATGACTAATACAAATATACACATTATATATATATACAGAGTATACATAAAATAATCATACGGTGCACATAAACCATAATACTTATTAATAGGCATGGGATACACAATATGCATACACCATACATACATTCACACACATCACACATATATTAATAACATGTACACACACATATATATGTAACATGCAACAATAATATCAGTTAATTATTATGCTAATTTATTAATATGATATTTATAGACCTGATAAAAATGAGTGATTACAGTTGCCCCTCTTTGCTTGTTCTCGTAGAATGAGCATAAAGCGAAGATTATAAGCACTCATTTTTATTCGAATTCCCTATTTGTAGCTTTGGAATCACGTGATCTCCTAGAACTCTCCACTTTTCCTCGGACGAATCTTCAGGCTTGTAAGTTCTTCCTATATAGAACTTCTTCACCTTCTGATCTTGGAGTTATAAGCTCTTCCTTGAAATCCAAGAGTTAGGGTTCTTTCTATATGGAATCTTTCACTCTGAAGCCTCGAGTTACGAGTCCCTCCTATATAGAACTTTTCACTCTAAGACGATAACGCTTGGATTCCTTCCTATATAGATCTCCTTACCTTTGACGCTGCGGGTTTTTCCTATATAAAACCTTCTGCGTCACAGATGGATTCTTTTGACTGGGAGTTATTCTTATCTAGAACTGCTAGTCTTCAAACCCTGGAGCTGCAAGTCCTTCCTATATAGAACTTTTAGCTTATGAAATCTCAGAGTTACGGGTTCTTCCTATATATAACCTTTCACTACGAGGGCCTGAAAATATAGGCCTTTCCTATATAGAACCTTTATCTTCGAATTAGGGATTCACGCCAAACTGGCTACCGAACTTTCTGGACTCACGCTACTAAAACTGCCGAAATCTTTCATCAAATTTGGGGATTCATATCGAAAATGGCTACCGATCTTCCTAGATTCACGCTACTAAGGCTGCCTAAATCTTCTTTCAAATAAATCCACATCTTCCGGACGAAGTCGCAGATCAAAGTCATTGGTAATCTGTAAGTACCTGTTTAAAATAGACAAAATGTTATAATGAATGAGTGTTGCGCGTAATGAGTGCTACGCAAATGTGCAAGTATACACGTTGCAAGTTATAGTATAAAAGATATCGTCTCCACAGGGATTGGTGCCACTTCAAGAATCTAGTCTCTTGCACTGTAAAAAGTAAAAATACAAATAAAGGATTATAGGAGTTTAACTAATAAGTAATCTAGAAAGCAATAAAGTAAATGAATAGATGAGATCAAATGAGAGAGAGATAGGCCAGGTTATTGTGAGTTGAGGTGTGATAGCCGATTGGATCGTCTTGGTAAAAGAGTGCACGGGCAACTCAGTTGCCCTGGCAACTTGTACAACGGGGTTGCCTTGGCAACTAATCGATGGTTGCCTGGGCAACTAGTTGGGCAACTACTTGGGCGTCTGGGCAGCAACTTCAAGGTTTGGCAAAGCGTTCTTCAATGGTTTCTTCTTATCCCTAAGTCGAAACTCTTGCTACTTGTGCATGCCTTGATAATACATCCCTGCGTGAATCAAGGGTGAACAACAACCAATCTTGCGCTCCTCTTAGCCGTTGAAATCCTTAACTTATTCCTAAGCCGGATTAATCTTCACCATCAATAGATTGAATAAAGATCATATTCATTCGTTTCTTGAATCTAACTCTCCCGATATTAGATAAATAGATGAAATCGCGAGATCCTCTCCCAATTCACTCGCAAACAAGAATAAGAACCAAGAATGAATAAACCTTGAATAGAAAAGTGCAAACTCTTATTACCTAAACAAAAACCAATAGTCTCTCATAACCACAAAACACAATAACCATAGCCAAATAGATTTAGTTCATGGCTAGGTTCCAAAGAAACACAAGATAATTAATCCCTAGCATGAACCCAATCGAACAAGAAAGAAAAGATGGAGAAGGAGGCTTGTCGAAATCCTCCTTGCCCTAGATGCTTGTCCAAAATTCTCTTCTCTTGCCCTCCTTGGAGTTGTCGAAATTCCCCTCTCTTTGTTCTCTCTGGATTGTCGAAATCTCCATCTTATTTATAGGGCTAGGCCAAAGTCCTTCTTTGAGGAGGAAGTTAAGTTGGAATTAAATTATCTTTAAAGAATATAATTCTTTATTATAATTGTATTCCTACTAGAACTTCTCCTATCTTCTTGGAATTTAATTCTTCTTTAATCTCTGCATGGCAATCAAATTACTTTGGGTTTGGGCTTTGCTCCACGTCATCTTGGGCTTGTATAGTCATCAATTTCGACTACCATATCACCTTTGCTCTTGTCGACAATTGCCATGGAAACTGGCTCGGCGTCTCCTTCATGTATTGCCCTGACAACTAGCTCTAGCCTTGCTTTGGCAAGTGATCCTGCACATACACACAAAACACACCAAAACAGCATCTTTTCCCACAAAAAGTACCAAGTTATGTAATCAAGCTCAACGATGGAAGGAAACATAGATTAATGCATGAATGGCTAATTATGCAACTAATATGGGCCTAAGTCTAACAATAATATGAGTAAAAAGGGTAAGAAAAATAGTACTTTTGAACACTTATCACACCCCCAAACTCGAACTATTGCTTGTCCTCAAGCAATGCAAACTCATAATTACCTGCCAAGACTTCAATTTTCACAAACTTAGCTTTGAACTTGATTTCAATTCTTTGAACCGGAGCACAAAGTATGATTGGCTTTTTATTTTTTCGAAAAACTTAAGAATTACTCAGAATCAAACTATAATGCTTGTGAGTGTGTGCGGAGTTGTGTGCAAGTTGATTTTTCGGATTCTATGCAAACAATAGATTTTCAAATTACTTAATTGGTTCTTTTTAACATGTTTTAACTAGAGCCAGTTTTGGGCACCTCTAGTGTTTTGTTTTTAGTTTTCTTAAGTTAATTTATTCGACTAGAGCCGGTTTCGGGCACCTCTAGCTATCAATTTTTTTAACACATAGTAGAGCCAGTTTCGGGCACCTCTAGCGATCAATTTTTTGCACATGCTAGAGCCAATTTCGGGCACATCTAGCATTCATCCAATTTTTATCCTAATCCCCCAATTTGTTAATTATCAACCTAAGTTCACTAGAATTCCTTAAATCAATCAAACCACAATAGTTTTTCATCAAATTTAGCATCATAGTAAAATTCTAAGTTTTTCCATGGTTATCCTAGAATAAAAATTCTATCAATTAAGTGCATTGGCAAAGTCATCATCGGATATTCATCAAATCTAAGCAATTCTTGTTCCAATTAAAGGCATGGCAAGCAATTTATGTATCTTAAATGTAATACTTAAGATGAATGTAACTAAACATGGTAACTACTAATAACAATCCCCCCCAAACTCGAGTGAGGCATTGTCCTCAATGCATGCATTAAAGAAAAATAAAAATAACAAAAAATAAAATGCAAACGAGGACTTACTCCGAGAGTTCATCATCGTAGATGATTAGTTTCCTTTTGGTTGGTGTCTTGATTCTCTTGCTTGAACGCAATGGTTGTTTTCTTGTTGCCGGTGGTGGAATCGATCCTCGTACGGGGTTGTCCTCATCGTCATCTTCATCAATGTCATTGGCTTTTCGCTTGGAGGATTCAATTGGTGCGGTCTTTGTTGGTTCAATGGAGGACTCATCCGAATCTGAAAAATCAGAAAATGATTCCGTAGGAGTCGATTCGGGCATAGGTGCTTTACCTTTGGCTTTTGCAGTGGTTGCCAGGATGTCTTTAGCTTTGGTTGCCGTGGCATCTTCAGGGTTGGTTGTCGTGGCATCAGCTTGTGCAGGCACGATGTAGGTTGCCGCGACATCATCTGTTGCGGTTGCCGTGGCGACTGCTTCATTGGTTGCCGGGGCAAGGATCTTCGCGGGAAAGATTGGGAACGACACGCAATTGTCCGAGTACTTTTCTAGGATGACTTGGGTGATGGCATTGTTGTGCTCCTTCATGTACCGCATGAACATTAGTTTCCGGTCTTCAATTTGCCTTAGGTGGCTTGCCAATGGGTGCAAAAGTGCTTTAAAGTGTCCCAGGGTTGATGGCCGAGTTGTCCGGGCGTTAGGTGCTTGGGCATTTTGGATTGTCGGGGCGGCATGAGTTGCCGTGGCAATTGGAGGCCTTGAAGAATCTCCCGGTGCCTCTCCCATTAGCTTTCAGATTAGTGCTTGATTCCAACCAGACTTGGGTAGGGCGTTTTCATCGGTGGACTCACTTGGGACATGCATCTCCTTGCAAAGATTAGAAATTAAGCAAGGGAAGAAAAGAGAACCCTTATCTTTTGAGCTGCATACAAAAATCTCATCACAAATAATTTTTCCAATGTTAATGATGCGATTATGCAAAATAGAATGTATGAGAAAAAGACGTGGTATATCAACGGTAGTATTGTGTGTGGTGGGCATTAAAGAAGTTTTAACAAAATTATTCCATAGTTTTGCCTCGGGTTTAAGCCGAAGGTGATTTACCGTGCCCTTGTATTTACCGTCGTTCCAATGAGTTCCCGGTTGAGTGAGTTCTTGAAGCACCTTGTCGAGTTGCTTGGGAGTGATTTGATCAACGAAGGCTTGATGCTCGTCCTTCTCAATGTAAAGCCCGTAAAAGGTGTTGACGTTTTCGGGACTTATGAGTATGGCCTTGTCACGAACAAAAACATAAGGATTATCCGGGTTAGGTGAGTGAGCATAGAATTCTCTTACCCATGAGATGTTACCCGGTTTCGGTTGATGGCAAAAGATTTACCACTTTTGATGTGCAATGCTCTCGAAGATGAATGGTTCAAGGCCGAAATCTTGATGAGAGTTGGAGTATTCAAAGCCTTGTTCTTCATGAATCTTCCGGCTTTCAAACTTGGCTTGAAATCTTTCTTGAACCACCGGTGTAGCAAACTTCTTGTATCTTGGTTCTTTGGAGGAACTTGGATGAACTAAAAATTTAATCTTGGATGCCATGGATGATCTTGGCTGTGAGTTTTGTAAAAACAAAGAAAAGAAAAGAAACTAAAAAGTTGCAAGATAGAAAGTAGGAATAGGTTAAGGGTGATGGGTTTTATAGAAAATATAGGTGGGTGGGATTAGGGGAAAACGAAAAAGGGTTTAGGGTGAGGGAGAAGTTGACGACAAGGGGTTGTGATTAGGGTGAATTGGAGGCTTTATATAAGCCTTAGATTCAGCCCATTAGTTTCCTTGTTGAAGATGTTTTCCTACTCGGATTAAAATTCCTCTTTATCTTGAACTTTTTTTTCCTACAATTCAAAAACAAATCAAATAAGGATTAAAGATAAAAGAAAATAAATAAAGATGTATAAAGGGATTCTTAAAAAAAATAAAATCTATCCTAAAAATTAATAATAATCGGAAATAATAAATAATAAAATAAAAATAAAAATTCGAAAAATAAAAATAATAAAAGAGAAATAAAAAGATAAAAATAAAAATATCAAAGGGAGAGCATGCTCATGCGTCTCCTAAGTTGACCACTTCTTTGTTACGTTCCACATGGGCACCATTGTAGTGCTTCAATCTTTGTCCATTAACTTTAAATTTATGGTTGTCAGAGATGGACTTGATTATCACAGCACCATGGGAGAATGGTTTGACGACTTCGAATGGTCCCGACCATCTTGATTTCAGCTTTCCTGGGTAAAGTTTTAGCCGAGAATTAAATAAGAGAACTAGTTGCCCTGGCATGAATTGTCGCGGCAATAATTTCTTGTCGTGCCATCGCTTTGTTTTCTCCTTGTAGATTCGTGCATTGTTATAGGCGAGTGCACGAAATTCTTCTATCTCATTGAGGTCCAACAAACGCTTTTGTCCGGCATTTTCCCAATCCATATTCACGGTCTTGATTGCCCAGTATGCCTTGTGTTCAATTTCCACCGGTAGATGGCATGTCTTGCCATAGACAAGTCGGAAGGGGGACATACCTAAGGGTGTTTTGAATACAGTGCGATATGCCCAAAGCGCGTCATCTAGTCTTAATGACCAATCCTTCCTAGGGGGATTTACAACTTTCTCGAGTATACCCTTCAATTCTCGGTTGGAAATTTTTGCTTGCCCGTTGGTTTGTGGGTGATATGCCGTGGTGATCTTGTGTGATATGCCGAAGTGTTGTAACATCTTGGCAATTAGTCTGTTGTCAAAATGCTTGCCTTCGTCACTAATAATTGCTCTCGACATCCCAAACCGTGTAAATATGTTTTTCTGCAAGAATCGTTGCACGGTCTTGGAATCATTGTTGGGAACTGCAGCTGCCTCAACCCATTTAGACACGTAGTCGACGACAAGTAAGATGTAGAGGTTGCCGAATGAAGATGGGAAACGTCCCATAAAATCGATCCCCCACACATTGAACAATTCCACCTCGATAATGATCTGGAGTGGCATCTCATGTCGTCTAGAGATATTGCCCGTCCTCTGGCAACGATCACATTGCTTGTAAAAGTCTTGGTCATCTTTGTACAATGTTGGCCAATACAAACCAGATTGCAAAACTTTGGCCATGGTACGAGTTCCTCCAAAATGTCCTCCATAGGGTGAAGAATGACATTGCCGGAGTACATTCTGCTGCTCTTCTTCAGGGACACATCGGCGTATAACCTGATCTGCACATTGTTTAAACTAAAGAAGCTCATCCCAAAAGTAATGCTTAGCATCATGGCAGAAACGCTTCTTCCATTGGTGAGTAATGCCATAAGGTAAAATACCACAAATAAGGAAATTAACTAAATTCGCGTACCAGGGTATTACCGAGGCATGTGCTGTCGTGGCGACTGCTCCTAGAATTGCCGAGGCGTGCACGTCAAAGGCTGCTACGGCGTCGAGGGTTGCCGAGGCATGTGCGTCCATGGTTGTCGAGGCGTCTAGGGTTGCCGAGGCATCGAGGGTTTCCGAGGCAACTAAAATTTGTTCATCCGGGAATGTATCACATATCTCTAGATCTGCGTCCTCCTCCCTATTGCATTCCAAACGTGATAAGTGATCGGCCACTTGATTTTCTATTCCTTTCCTGTCCTTAATTTCATTATCAAATTCTTGTAAAAGTAATATCCAACGAATCAAACGAGGTTTGGCATCCTTTTTAGCAAATAGATATTTGATTGCCGAATGGTCCGTATGAACAATTACCTTTGTACTAATCAAATAGGATCGAAACTTGTCAAATACGAAAACTACAGCTAGTAACTCTTTCTCCATTGTTGTGTAATTCACTTGAGCACTATTAAGAGTTTTACTAGCGTAATATATCACATGGAAGGTCTTACCTGTGCGTTGGCCTAGGACTGCTCCTACCGCGAAATCACTTGCATCACACATGAGCTCAAAAGGTAGCGTCCAATCTGGTGGAACGACAATGGGTGCTGAGTCAAGCTTTTTCTTTAGGGTTTTGAATGCTTGGGTGCAAGAATCATCAAAACCGAAGACTTTATCCTGTTCAAGCAAATTGCACAAGGGTTTAGTGATTTTATAAAAATTATGAATGAACCTCCTGTAAAAACCTGCATGTCCAAGAAAGCTTCGAATTCCGTTAACCGAACTTGGTGGAGGTAATCTCTCGATCACGTCCACCTTGGCTTTGTCTACTTCAATTCCCTTGGATGAAATCTTGTGGCCAAGAACTATTCCTTCATCTACCATAAAATGGCATTTCTCCCAATTGAGGACTAAATCAGTTTCTTCACATCTTGCCAACACCCTCTCTAAATTACCGAGACAGCTGTCGAAGTTATTACCAAAGACAAAAAAATCACCCATGAAGATCTCAAGGAAGTCTTTTACCATGTCTGAAAAGAGCGCCATCATGCATCTTTGGAAGGTTGTCGGGGCGTTACACAATCCGAACAGCATCCTTCGGAAGGCATAGGTACCGTATGGGCATGTGAAGGTTGTCTTTTCTTGATCTTCTGGTGCTATGGCAATTTGATTGTAACCTGAATAACCATCAAGAAAACAATAAAAGGGTTTACCTGCAATACGGTCAAGCATTTGATCAATAAAGGGTAATGGGAAGTGATCTTTCCTGGTGGCTTTGTTTAGCTTTCGATAATCCATACAAACCCTCCAACCGGTCACAGTCCTGGTTGGAATGAGTTCATTGTTTTCATTACTTACCACCGTTATACCTCCTTTTTTTGGTACGCATTGTACCGGACTTACCCATGTAATAACAGAGATAGGGTATATAATGTCGGCGTCAAGCCACTTGATGATTTCTTTCATTACAACCCCTTTCATGGCATGATTCAGTCTCTTCTGGGCCTCAATTGAAGGTTTGTGATCATCTTCTAACAAAATCTTGTGCATGCACACTGTCGGGCTAATTCCCTTCAAGTCGGCAATTGTCCACCCTATTGCCTTTTTGTGTAGCTTCAACATCTTGATCAGCTTCTTTTCCTGCTCAGGCTGTAACTTAGAAGAAATAATTACAGGCAATGTATTATCGGTTCCTAAGTATGCATATTTTAGTTGCTCTGGCAATTGTTTCAGCTCAAGAATCGGTGGTTGTTCAATAGAGGGTTTTTCGAGTTTACCTTCCTTACCTGAGTAATCCAGTGGTTCAAAGTATGTACCTGGTCGATTGACTAGCCAATTTGCCTCTTCTTGTTGTTCCTCATCGACCGGTTCTTCATACTCCTCAGGTTCCTCTTGATCGGCAATGTAGTTGTCGAGGCAACTAAATTCCTCGTCGAAGTTAAACTCTGCCGTGGCATGAAGTAGCTGGCATTCTTCTGGATCATCGACATGCCTTAGTGTTTAGAACACATTTAGTTTAACTTGCTGGTCATTCACCCTCATTGTGAGTTCTCATTTTTCAACATCGATCAAGGTTCTCCTTGTTGCTAGGAATGGTCTCCCGAGAATGATGGGTGCATGCTCATCTGCTTCACAATCCAAAATAATAAAGTCAGCGGGAAAAATAAATTTATCAACTTTTACCAGTATGTCCTCGATTTTTCCCTCTGTATGCACATAGGATCTGTCTGCTAGCTGTAGCATAACTGTTGTAGGTCTTGCCTTCCCGATTCCTAGTTTCTGGAAAACCGATTTAGCATCAAGTTTATGCTAGCCCCAAGGTCGCATAGTGCTTTCCTGACACAGTGGTTTCCAATGGAACAGGGTATTGTGAAACTTTCGGGATCCTTCAACTTGGGTGGCATACGATTGTGCAACATTGCCATGCATCCCTCTGTTGCGGCAACTGTTTCAAACTCTCCTAGCCTTGTTCTCTTGGACACAATGTCTTTAAGAAACTTGGCATAGTTTGGCATTTGTTCAATTGCTTCCACCAGTGGCAAGTTGATGTGGACTTGCTTTAGGATATCAAAAAACTTTTTGAATTGGTACTCTTGCTTTTGTCGCTTCAACCTTTGTGGGAATGGTGGTGGAAGTCGGATATCTTCGATCCTTTCATTGGTTTGGAACCTGATTGACGGCATTGCAGGGACAACTGGAGTTGCCGAGGCATTATCAATTGGGGTTGCCGAGGCATGCTTATCACAAGTTGTCGAGGCATCTTTATCGTCGGTTGCCGAGGCATGCTTATTGCCAGTTGCCGCGGCAATTCCTGGTTCAGCATCTGAGGCTTTGCTGCTAGGTTCGTCTTGATCTTTTTGTGGAGTTTTGTTTGATGAGCGGGTTTGAACCTCTCTAAGTTGTTGGCCACTTCTAGTGGTGATCGCCTTACATTGCACATGGCCAGTTCCTCTTGCGACTTCAGTATCGCTTGGTAAACCTCCTTGCGGTCTACTTCTAATGATTTGATTGCCGCCTCTTGGTTTTGCAATCTCATTTCGGTCCTGTTAATAAAAGCATCAGTTCTTTTTATGAAATTACTATTCTCAGCCATATAAGATTCAGTTTTCATCATAAAAGCATTGAGAGAATTTTCTAAAGAACTAGATGTTGTCGGTTGTTGTTGCGGCAACTATTGCCGTGGCATATTCTGCTGGAATCCCGATGCTTGTGCATTCTGATTGTTCTGGTTTAGAGCATTGTTGGGATTACTCCATGAAAAATTTGGGTGTTTCTTCCAAGCTGGATTGTATGTATTGGACATCACATTGTTGTTCCGATTGTAATTCCCCACATAGAAGTTGGATTCCGAATTCTGCATACATTCAGAAGAATTATGGTTATCACCACATAACTCACAAAAAGAATCCATTACCTTGACCTCATATATGTTGTTTGGTTTTTGCATGTTTTGGACCATCTTGGTTAAAGTGGCCAATTGTGCCGAAATTGAATCTGATGATCCTAGTTCATGTATTGTGGCTTGGCGTCTAACTCCTCCTCTTCTTGTAGATGGGAATTGATAATCATTCTTGGCCAGCCTGTTTAAAATTTGCATTGCTTCCTCCGGCGGCTTATCTAGGAGTATGCCGTTTGCCGAGGCATCTAGCATCATCCTTGTTGGTGTATTTACGGCGTTGTAAAACATTGTTACTTGAGTCCACACCGGGAATCCGTGTAGGGGGCATTTGTGTAGAAGTTCTCTATATCGCTCCCAAGCCTCGTACATGGATTCATCATCTGCCTGCCAAAAAGAAGTAATGTCATTACGAAGCTTATCAGTTAAATTTGTAGGATTAAATCTAGCAAGGAAATCACGACAAAGATCGGTCCAAGATGCTATTGATCCGACAGGAATGCTATTCGACCATGCTTTCACCCTATCCCTCAGTGAATAGGGGAATAATCTTAATCGTAAGACATCGGGGGTGACTCCTTGTATCTTGAACAAGTTGCAAATCTCAAGGAAAGATTTCAGATGTTGTCGTGCATCTTCAGTTGCTGAGCCGCCAAATTGACCAATTGTGTTGATCATATTAAACATTACCGGTTTTAACTCAAAGTGGTCGGCTTGAATTTCAGGTGCGACAACTCCTGGATTAAGTCCATCAAGATCTTCTTCAGGATAATCTCGAATAGTTCTGTTTCGTGCAAGAATCACTCCTCCTCCTACTAGAACATATTGATTCATATTGTCGTCTTGATTAGCCATTGCTACTCTTATCCTTCGTCTAAGTCTTTGTAAGGTTCGTTCGATTTCTGGATCAAAGGGATATTCTGGTGAAGTCGGTCTCGCCCTGGTCATATACCAATGCAAAAACAAAGTTTGTTAGCCCTTTGAATTTTAAACAATAAAAGTAAAAAGAAAGTGCAAGAAAATAAAAACAAAGTCGCTATTGCCAATCCCCGGCAACGGCGCCAAAAACTTGTTGCGCGTAATAAGTGCTACGCAAATGTGCAAGTATACACGTCGCAAGTTATAGTATAAAAGATATCGTCTCCACAGGGATTGGTGCCACTTCAAGAATCTAGTCTCTTGCACTGTAAAAAGTAAAAACACAAATAAAGGATTATAGGAGTTTAACTAATAACTAATCTAGAAAGAAATAAAGTAAATGAATAGATGAGATCAAATGAGAGAGAGATAGGCCAGGTTATCGTGAGTTGAGGTGTGATAGCCGATTGGATCGTCTTGGTAAAAGAGTGCACGGGCAACTCAGTTGCCGTGGAAACTTGCACAACGGGGTTGCCTTGGCAACTAATCGATAGTTGCCTGGGCAACTATTTGGGCGTCTAGGCAGCAACTTCAAGGTTCGGCAAAGCGTTCTTCAATGGTTTCTTCTTATCCCTAAGTCGAAACTCTAGCTACTTGTGCATGCCTTGATAATACATCCCTGCGTGAATCAAGGGTGAAAAACAACCAATCTTGCACTCCTCTTAGCCGTTGAAATCCTTAACTTATTCCTAAGCCGGATTAATCTTCACCATCAATAGATTGAATAAAGATCATATTCATTCGTTTCTTGAATCTAACTCTCCCGATATTAGATAAATAGATGAAATCACGAGATCCTCTCCCAATTCACTCGCAAACAAGAATAAGAACCAAGAATGAATAAACCTTGAATAGAAAAGTTCAAACTCTTATTACCTAAACAAAAACCAATAGTTTCTCACAACCACAAAACACAATAACCATAGCCAAATAGATTTAGTTCATGGCTAGGTTCCAAAGAAACACAAGATAATTAATCCCTAGCATGAACCCAATCGAACAAGAAAGAAAAGATGGAGAAGGAGGCTTGTCGAAATCCTCCTTGCCCTAGATGCTTGTCGAAAATTCTCTCCTCTTGCCCTCCTTGGAGTTGTCGAAATTCCCCTCTCTTTGCTCTCTCTGGATTGTCGAAATCTCCATCTTATTTATAGGGTTAGGCCAAAGTCCTTCTTTGAGGAGGAAGTTAAGTTTGAATTAAATTATCTTTAAAGAATATAATTCTTTATTATAATTGTATTCCTACTAGAACTTCTCCTATCTTCTTGGAATTTAATTCTTCTTTAATCTTTGCATGGCAATCAAATTCCTTTGGGTTTGGGCTTTGCCACGTCATCTTGGGCTTGTATAGTCATCAATTTCGACTACCATATCACCTTTGCTCTTGTCGACAATTGCCATGGCAACTGGCTCGGCGTCTCCTTCATGCATTGCCCTGGCAACTAGCTCTAGCCTTGCTTTGGCAAGTGATCCTGCACATACACACAAAACACACCAAAGCAGCATCTTTTCCCACAAAAAAGTACCAAGTTATGTAATCAAGCTCAACGATGGGAGGAAACATAGATTAATGCATGAATGGCTAATATGCAACTAATATGGGCCTAAGTCTAACAATAATATGAGTAAAAAGGGTAAGGAAAATAGTACTTTTGAACACTTATCAATTAGCTAGCATGCTCCTAGTCCTAGGGATGCCTAACTATTCAAGATGCATGGGCGTCAATATCTCGATGTGTTTGCTTCCGCAGTCAGTCAATCTCGACCCTCTGCTTGTTTTTTCCTTTTCTTCTTCTGGTGATGGTACCCCATCTCACTATTAGGTTCAACCATTTCAACCTTTCTTTTATGAGTTCCTGGTCCAAAATTCTAAAGTGCCCTTTTGGGTTTTCGCTTTAGAAATTTTTTTAGGCGCCCTTACGGGTTTTCACTTGGGAGATCTCTGTTGTCGTCTTACCTATTTTTTCAGACAAGTATGAGTGGTACATGACATTGGTTATCTTATTCTGATGCTTGAAGTTTTCCCCTCGTCGTGCCTCGACGTACATTATGCAAAAAGCTTGAGATCAAAGTTAATTCTATCTTCTAATCACCTGCATTCTCAGGGTTAGATCGTAGTAATGCTCAGAAATCTTTTGTTTATCATAAGTCTATGTTAACCTGTTTGCACGATGCTTATGAAAACAATGAGAAGACAAGGAATGGAAGGTACAAAAACATGATCTTATTGACATTAAGGGCTTGGAACAGTTTTAGACAAGTCATGGAAAACATGAGGAAAAGGGAAATCAGAACATGAAATGCAAAACCCTCAAATATCCACTATATGAAAGATGCGTGATCCCGCCAACCAAAATAGAATATTTGCCCGAGCTCATTCTTTTGGTACCTGTAGGGATAATTCTACTTGCCGAAGGCCCAATCTCAAATTTTATCTGAGCTGCCCTTAACAGGTGTTTCAACCCAGATCCTTCATTTTTTCAAGATGCCCTTTTTCGGGTTTTTGCCTCGAGCTCTCCCTTTTTTTAATGAAATGCCTTTTTGGTTTTCGCCTCATTTCTTTCATCATTTCATTTTTTCTTCTTTATTCTTTCTTTTTTTATTCTTTTCTTTACAAAATAATACTTCTTAACTAAATTAGAATTCACATGAATTTTTCAATTATTTTTCATCCATTTTAGTTAAAATTAATGCTCATCCCAAAAATGCCTTCTTGACGACATATGGCCCTTCCCAATTAGGCATCAACTACCCTTGAGAATCTTTCTGAGTTGGGAGGATCTTCTTAAGCACCAGATCTCCCTCTTAGAATTCTCTCGGGCGCACTTTCTTATCATATGCCCGCATCATTCGTCTTTGGTACATTTGACCATGGCAGATGGCTTTCAACCTCTTTTTTTTTATGAGATTTAACTGGTCAAACCTTGTTTGCACCCACTCTGATTCATCCAATTTTAATTCATTCAGAACTCGGAGTGACGGAATCTCAAACTCAATGGGTAGTACCGCCTCTGTGCCATATACTAGAGAATAGGGCGTTGCCCCTGTTGATGTGCGAATAGATGTCCGATAGGCGAACAGAGCAAATGGCAGTTTCTCATGACAATCTTTGTAGGTGTCTGTTGTCTTCGTAATGATCTTTTTTATGTTCTTGTTTGCCGTTTCTACTACCCCATTCATCTTAGGACAATAGGTCGTGGAGTTATGGTGTGTTATTTTGAACTGGTTGCACACTTCAGTCATCAATTTGTTATTCAAGTTGGAAGCGTTGTCGGTGATAATCCTCTCTAGCAACCCATATCGATAGATGATCTCCTTCTTCATAAACTTGCACACCGTTGTCATTGTGATATTGGCGTAAGACGCTGCCTTCACCCATTTAGTGAAGTAATCAATGGCAACCAAAATAAAATGGTGTCTATTGGAATCTTTCGGATGAATATGTCCAATAACATACATGCCCTATACTGTGAATGACCACGGTGAGGTCATGGTGTGTAAAGGTAAAGGAGGAGCATGGATCTTGTCGACATATATTTGGCATTTATGACATTTTTGGTGTAATCGATGCAGTCTCCCTCCATGGTCGACCATAAATAGCCATATCTCATGATCTTTCGGGCTATGGACATACCATTGGCGTGTGTTCCACACAAACCATTATGCACTTCTTCCAAAATTTCTTTTGCTTACCGAGCATCTACACATCTCAACAGCGTCTGGTCATGGCTTCTTTCGTACAGAACCTCCCAACCCAGCACATATCTTGTTGCCATCTTTCTGAGTGTTTTTCGGTCATTTTTGTTTGCCTCTTTTGGATAGTTATAGAAAAAAGATATCATATAAGATGATGGGATTGGTACCACTTCAAGAATCTAGTTTCTTCTTGCACAAAAGTAAAAACACAAGTTGGGATTATAGGAGTTTAACTAATAACTAATCTAGAAAGCAATAAAGTAAATGAATAGATGAGATCAATTGAGAGAGAGATAGGCCAGGTTATCATGAGTTGAGGTGTGATAGCCGATTGGATTGTCTTTTCAAACTCTTTAATGAGCTCTTGGATCGGTTTGCCGTGGTATTTTACTAGGGGTTGCCTTGGCAACTATTCGATGGTTGTAGCTGGGCAACTAGTTGGGCAACTAAGGGCGTCGGGCAGCAACCCCAAAGTTCTTTGATCTTTCTTTCAATGATTTCTTCTTATCCCAAAGACACAAACTCTAGCTACTTGTTGCATGCCTTGATAATACATCCTGCGTGAATCAAGGGTGAACAACAACCAATCTTGCGCTCCTCTTAGCCGTTGAAATCCTTAACTTATTCCTAAGCCGGATTAATCTTCACCATCAATAGATTGAATAAAGATCATATTCATTCGTTTCTTGAATCTAACTATCCCGATATTAGATAAATAGATAAAATCCGAGATCCTCTCCCAATTGAAGCAAACAAGAATAAGAACCAGAATGAATAAACCTTGAAATAGAAAGGTGCAAACTCTTATTACCTAAACAAAAACCAATAGTTTCTCACAACCACAAAACACAATAACCATAGCCAAGTAGATTTAGTTCATGGCTAGGTTCCAAAGAAACACAAGATAAATAATCCCTAGCATAAACCCAATCGAACAAGAAAGAAAAGGATGAAGGAGGAGGCTTGTCGAAACCCTCCTTGCTCTAGATGCTTGTAAAAATTCTCTCCTCTTGCCCTCCTTGGACTCATTATGTTGCCCCTCTCTTTTTTTCTCCCTAGATTTTCAAAATCTCCATCTTATTTATAGGAGGCCAAAGTCCTTCTTTGAGGAGGAGTTTAAGTTAAAATTAAATTATCTTTAAAGAATATAATTCTTTATTATAATTGTATTCCTACTAGAACTTCTTAATCTTCTTTTGAATTTAATTCTTCTTTAATCTTAGACCATGGAAATCATTTTCCTTTGGGTTTGGGCTTTGCTCCACGTCATCTTGGGCTTGGGAGTCATCAACGGAGATTACCATATCACCTTTTGCTAGGAAACCTTAAACAATTGAGTTGGCAACGGTGGGAGGTCTGGATAGCTTTCTCCTTCATGTATTCAATCCCCTTCTCGCTCAATACAAACCCCATATATTGCCCGGCAACTAGCTCTAGCCTTATTTGGCAAGTGATCCCCATATACACACAAAAACACAAAAGCAGCATCTTTTCCCCAAAAACTACCAAGTTATGTAATCAAGCTCAACGATCATAGGAAACATGGATTAATGAATGAATCTTAATTATCATATATGAGAAAAAGTCACCATTGCTCTTTGAGTAAAAATGGTAAGAAAAATAGTACTTTTGAACACATCATCACAACACATATCCTGTTGCCAGGTTACAAATGTAGTTTTTGGTCATTTTTGTTTACCTCTTCGGGATACTTTTGAAACTTGATATATTATAAGATGTCGTAGTACCAAGGGTTGCCATTTATTTCTTCTTGCACATTATAAGAAGTTGAGTTGGCCTCTCGAAAAGATCCCTATAATCTCAATTGGCTTCATTTCAGCTTTCCCATCGTTTGCTTTTGAACATGGATGCCAAGGTTGTCAAGGCGTCTGCCATATGGTTGTCTTCTCTAGGAAGGTAAGTGAAACTAATATTTTCAAACTCTTTAATTAGCTCTTGGATCAACTCGTAGTATTTTACTAGCTTTGGATCCCTAGTTTCCCATTCTCCTAGTAGCAGATAGATCACTAAGGACGAGTCTCTGAATACCCAAAGTTCTTTGATCTTTCTTTCAATGGCTACATTAAGTCCCACGACACAGGCTTCATATCGGTTCACGCAATGTTGTTTGTGCAAAAGAATTCTAATTTTTGGTGAAGGGTAGTAGACATCTTAGGAGAAATTAGTATTCTTTTTCTTATTTGGTGGGGCATGATTTGGGCATTGGAGGCTCCATCAAAGTAAAGTTTCCATGATCCGTCACATTATCAAACGTCTTCCCGGTTCTTAATGCACATCAAGTCCTCATCTCGGGAAATTGAAGTTTAATGATTCATAATCATCATTCATACGACTAGCTAGGAAATCTTCTATAGCACTTAAGAACGAATGTATTGCTGAAGATAACAATTTCAAACTCGGATAACATGAATATGAGTAAAAATGAATGAATGAAGTAAATAAAATATCCTGCCATTTGTTAATGCTAGTGCTTCCATTAGAAACTTCAAGGGGTCCAAACCAAAGCACAACATAGCTTTTGAATTGGTGGGTACCGTGTTTCGCAATCAGTGAAATTCTAGCTTAGGTAGTAGACTTTCCTTCTTTCCAGACTCATCATGTTGCCCCAAAACATAACCCATAGAGTTTTCAAAATTGCTGCCATTGGATCAAAAGCCTATCATGTTGATGGACACTAAAAGAGAGCATTCATCAAGAACTTTTTAATCTTATCGGAGCATTCGTCAAGTACTTCTTAATATTCTCTAGAGCTTCTTGACATTCTTCATCCTAAACCCCCGGGTTATTCTTCCTAAGTAGTCTGAAGATAGGATCACACTTATCTATTAATTGGGATATGAAACAGGAGATATAGTTTAACCTTCCTAGGAAACCTCAAACTTTTTTCTGAGTTTGAGGCGGTGGGAGGTCCTGGATAGCTTTCACTTTTTCTGGGTCGATCTCAATCCCCTTCCTGCTCACTACAAACCCCAAGAATTTTCCAGATGTGACTGTGAAGGTATATTTACCCGGGTTGAGCTTCAGTTGGTACTTTCGTAATCTTTGGAATAGCTTTCCCAAGTTTTGAAGGTGCTCTTCCTCGGTTCAGGACTTAGCGATCATATCATCCACATATACTTCTATCTCTTTGTGCATCATATCATGGAAAAGAGTCACCATTGCTCTTTGATAAGTTGCCCCTACATTCTTGAGTCTGAAAGGCATCACCTTGTAACAAAATGTGCCCCACAAGGTTACAAATGTGGTTTTCTCCATGTCTTCTGGGTCCATCTTTATCTGGTTGTATCCTGAGAGACCATCCATGAATGAGAACCACGAGTGTCTCGCGGTATTATCAATCAACGTGTCAATATGTGGCAAAGAGAAGTTGTCTTTAGGGCTTGCTCGATTGAGATCCCTATAATCTACACACATTTGGACTTTCCCATCCTTCTTTGGCATCGGTACGATGTTTTCAACCCATTCAAGGTATTTGGCAACTTCCAGAAAGCTAGCATCAAACTACTTCCTCACCTCTTCTCTGATCTTTAACATCATGCAAGTCCTCATTCTTCTGAGCTTTTGCTGGACTGGTTTACATTCTGGCCTAGTTTGCAGCTTGTGCACCACTATGTTTGTATTCAACCCCGACATATCTTGATAAGTCCAAGCAAAAACGTCCTTGAACTCTTGGAGCAGGGCTATCAGTTCACGCCTAGTTTTTTAAGGAAAATGTAGTCTCGATTTTTACTTATTTTCTCTTCACATCAGTTCTCAAATTCACAATTTCTTTTTCTTCTTGGTGGGGCATGATTTGCCTTTCTTCGTTGGCCATCATCCTTACCAACTCTTCAGGAATCTCACATTATGCCTCATCGTCCTCCTCTTCAATTTCTGTCGAGATCTCTGGGCGTTCAAAATCTACCTCAGGATTGGATTCAGAATCATTCATACAGTTAATTATGGGAATCCTGCACGAAATGATAACGAATGTATTGTGAAGAGAATAATTTTAAATGAAGTGAATGAATATGAGTAAAAATGAATGAATGAAGTAAATAAAATATTTTGCCATTTGAGAAAATGGGGAAGACATCTTTTTATTGCAAACAAAAGGTTAACATAGGTGCCCTATACAAAAGATTCCCATTGCCTATGGGCAAAAAAAAGGATTAATTCAGAGCATTACTCTGATATGGCCCTAAAGACTATAGGTAGATCAATGTAGCTCCAGTTATCGAGTGTTTCCCCGGGACGGCAAGGGCGGTTGTTGGTCAACACATTGCTGTCATTGTCATCTTCAGCTATCATGTTGATGGACATCCCTTCAAGAGATTCACTGAACATCTCATTATTTTTAAGTGTGTCATTTTCTCGAATGGCTTCCTCTACTTTCTATCCTATACGGTCGATTCCTCCAAAGATAAAATATCTTTACATGGGGAAATACATATGTCTCCATGGAATGTCTTCTCCCTTGAGTCTAGCCTTCATTTGTTCTTGTTTTCTCCTATACTCCTCTCTCCTTTGCTGAACACTTGGTTTGTAGCCAAGCCCAAAATGATCTTTCTTGGTGATGACGCTCCAGCGGAGTGGATCCATGGTCTTCCTAATAAGCAACTTTAGCTTAGCTTTATGTATATCACCACTAAGTCAACTGTGTACTCTGTCGTCCCGATCAATAAAGGTACCTCAATTCTTCCAAGTGTTCCCCTTTGAGTACCGTCAAATGCTCTCACAGAGTTATGACAGGGTTTTATGTGGGAATCATCTACTGGCAGCTTTTGCAGAGTCACCATCGGTAGTACGTTTAATGCTGACCCATTATCAATCAGTACTCCTGGCAACACATACCCTTTGTAGTGGGTCATGATGTTGAGAGCTTTGGTGGACACCATACTTCCTCCGTGATCTCGTCATCACTAAATGTGATGTGGTTGTATACGGTGATATGCCCCACTGTTCTGTCCAGCTTAGACACAGAAATGTCATCAGGTACAAATGTTTGATTCAACACCTTTAATAATGCCTCACGATGCTTTTCAGAACTCAAAAGTAGCTCCAACACGGTAATTCTTGCTAGTTGCTTTCGCAGCTGCTGCACTACATTGTACTCACTGTGCCTCAAGAACTTCAGAAATTCCTGCGCCTGAGTCTCAGTTATCGTCTCATTAATCTTTAGAGAGGGGTCCTCTCTGAATATATGTGCAGGACTAGTTGATTTACCTTCTCCCTTATCCTTTGTAGCTTCAGTAGATTTCAAAGCCTCTGACGAGTAGCACCTGTCGCTCCTCGTAAAGTGGCCTACTTCGCTGATACTTTCATCTTTCTTTGTCTGTTCCTCTTTCTTTGTTGGCTCTTTCTCTACCCTTTGTTCCTCCTCCTCACCTATGTTCTGGCTTTTCTACTATGGTCACGTTAGCGGCATAATTCCAAGGAGTTCACCACATGTCTTTAAATGGGAATGGGGCATGTGCTGAGATGATGATTTTAGGGGCCACCTTTACATCTTCCCCTTGAGATGAACTTGCTTCCTCTGATATGGAGGAGTCGACAAAGGGCCTGTCTCTCCCATACTTGAGGTTTGGGCTATCTGACACACATACATCTAAACCATGCCTTCCCGTAAACTCCTCAAAGAACTCTATCTTTTTGCTGTCCATCAGCTATTGAATCAATCTCCTGAATTCTTCACATTGTTGGATGTCGTGTCCTCCATCCTGGTGGAACTCGCAATAAGCTTTACATCCCTTCCGTACCACTACCATGCCCTTTTCAATCAAACGGGCCATGCATAATTGTTGGAATACCCACCGTAAGGGAGACTTAATTTCTGACACATTCTCCTTAGCCTTCCTGGCAGAGTACTCCTCAATAGCGTTCACTCCGCGGTTCCCGTGATTAGGTAACGGATTAGCGACCATATTTGGTTCCTCGAACTTTAATACCCAGAATTAATCAGACTCTGTACGAGTTTCTTGAATGCGAGGCAATTTTCTGTGGGGTGACCAGGGGCACCTCTGTGATAATCGCAACATGCATTAGGATCATACCATGAAGTAAACAGAGGTTTGATTTGAGTAACATAGTACGGGCGAACCAAATCATCTTTGTGCTACTGAGAATAAAGCTCGAAGTACGAAACTGGCAATGGAGTAAAGGTTGCTTTCTCTTTTTCCTTTCTCGGA
This sequence comes from Hibiscus mutabilis, assembly GCA_019671005.1. Taxonomy (NCBI): domain Eukaryota; kingdom Viridiplantae; phylum Streptophyta; class Magnoliopsida; order Malvales; family Malvaceae; genus Hibiscus; species Hibiscus mutabilis. The sequence continues at coordinate 56,798,244 of CM033726.1, forward strand.
GCTCTCTCTTTTCTTTGGTTCTGAGCCTTCCCTGTCGATGCTTGTGGCTGAGAGACCGTAAAGTTCTTTGGGGCATTGTAGGTACTCGTAGTGTTTACTTTATTCTCCCTCTTCTTGTTGTATTTTTGAGAGCTATCCCCACTATCAATCATGCCGCTCTTGATTGCTAATTCAAGGGACTCCCCAGTCCTGATCAAATCGGAAAAGGTCTAAGTTGTATTATTGATAAGGCGATCGAATAGTGTTTCCTTCAGAGTATTCACGAATAGGGGCATAATCTCTTGCTCAAGAATTGGTGGCTGGATCTGAGCGGCCACCTCTCGCCACCTCTAGGAGTATTGTCACAGACTTTTGCCCCATATTTTCCAACATGATCCTACTTGGGGTCATATCTGTCACATGTTTGTACTGCTCAATGAATTCCTTTGAAAGGTCTTTCCAGGACTTGATACTTGCCCGGCTTAATTGGGTGTACCACTGGGTTGCTGCTCCAGTCAAACTATCCTAGAAACAATGGATCAAAAGCTTTTCATCCTTGATGTAGGCCGCCATCTTTCGACAATACATGGTCACATGCAAGGAAGGACATGTGGTTCCATCATATTTATCGAACTATGGACTTTTGAATTTTGGTGGTAAAATGAGGTCGGATACTAGGCTAAGATCTTTGGCTTCATTCCCTGGTTCATCTGTGGTTTGCAGTGCTCTAAACTTTTCCTCCATGAGAAGAAATCTTTCCTCCTATTTCTTTTCCACTTCCGTTCTGATTTTCTCGACTAAGTTCAGATATGGCACCTCTTCTTCGTAGAATGCCTCTGCATCAATGGGTTGGCTTTTAGATGCCACTACCTGAAGGCTAGCAGATATCCCGATAGGGTCAATGTATACTCTTCTTGCCAAACTTGGCATCTTTGGTTGAACCTTACTGTGAGATGCGGTACCTTTTGGCTCTGGGCGACTTTGTCTATAACCTTTTCTTTCCCAAGGCTTTTTGCCAGTAATGAAGTTATGTCGGATACTATTGCAGCTTGTGATTGAGCGATCTGCTCGCTGAGGCTCCGTTTGGCTTCATCAAAATGTGCTTCCAAATCTTTTTGCCTCTTTTCCAAACTGACTATTCTGTCCTCCATCAATTTGCTTTGGAACCGAGTATAGTATGGATGCGGAATGGTTGCGGTTTATCTTTTAGTTTCACTGCCACAATATTTGCACTATCAATATTATTGCAAAGAAAGATAAATGCATGTATAATGATGCAAATGCGTTGATGCGATGCAAGAATGTATGCAAATAAAGGTACTGATTTTGCTGGTATTCACCCTTTTGAACTACTTTCATAGGAATTAAAGGGTCCATATTACATAATATTAAAGTAGAGTTCTACACATAAGCCCTAGCTCTATCTCATAACTTCTCGATGGCCTTGAGTAACTTGATGAACCTAGGCGCTTCTTCCATGTCAGAAGTTATGAAAGGTTGGAGAGCTTCGACTTCTGTAGCTATGTCTGTCACATGTCTCGCAACTCGTCGTATCTCCACCATCAGGGTCATGTAGTACTGGTCTCTGTCTTGAGTCATTTAGGAGGCATCACGAAGTCTTCGTCGCCAATAATTGTCTCCACCTGCTGCAGCTTCTTCAAATACCCAAATTCTCCCCTTGTAGTCCTGAACGGTTGCCTCGAGTGACTCGATCTGGGCCCGTAACATACCAATTTCATGCTCCCTTTCTTGTAGTTCGATGAAGCTATTCATCTGACAATAGGTCTGAAAGGACTGCTCCAACTCTGCCAGTCTCCCCTCTAACTCGACATTATAATCTTGGCTCTAATTTAGGCTTTGGATAATGTCATTGTACAAGTTTTGCATCTCTAGTAGCCTATTCCTACTCCCCATGGATTTCCTCTTCCAAACGGCAATGTTCTCTCTTTCGCAGATGATTGCTTGCTTGCCTTTGTCTATCTCTTGCCTAGTTCTTTCTTTTTCTTGGTTAATGGCTTCCTTGAAAGACCGTCTTTCGCTCTCGATGTCTAATTTACAGCTTTTTATCTCCTTCTCGATTGCTCGCTTACCTTTCTCTCATTTTTCTTCAACTAAATGCATATTGTTCATCATTTCCTTCTCCACGGCTAGGAACTGGCTTCAGCTAACATTGGAGTTGGAGAGTATCTTTCTGATAATGAGCATTCTTCTCACTCAGATGTGCATTCAGCTTCTTTAACTGCCTAATGGTCCCATCTCGTTCATCGACATTTAAACTTGCCTTGTAAAGTTCATCCATATGCTGAGTATGTAAAGCCTCCATCTTTTTCTTAACCTTCTCGAGTTCATTTTGCAGAATGCTGGCCTCAGATGGTACTATCCTCATATGCTCCTCAAGTGATATGGTTGGTCCTTGGTCGGGTTCTGGAATCTTGTCATCAATCCTCAAGCGCCTCCAAAGATCATAATCTGGGGTGATCATGGGCTCGGTATCTCCTTCTACCCTGATCTGGTAATAGTAATCCCAAGCTCTTATGATGGTCTAAACCTTCATCCTGAACTCGCCCTTGAAAGGAAACTCGCTTCAACTTAAACTGGCGGTGGCTGGAACAAACTATCGCGATCCGAATTGTTGGGACACCAAAAGCGAAGCACAAGCAATCCCACCATACAACCCTAACATCATTAGCCAGTCATAATTGCCGCAGCTGTATAAGAAGTAACTAACCCTGCCGAGCCACGAAACTCTCCACACTATGCCTTCATCTTGAATGTTCCTAAAGATCTAGGACCATTTCTTCCTGTTTAAGTCTTCTCGCCATTCCTTCACTAAATACTCTCGCAAAGGTGAAAAGTCTTAGAATGATATTCCCAGTAAAACCCTCGTTGGTGTCTTCCACATATGGCTCTGGATCCAAACCTATAGTAACTGTGCACACCCCTTGAAACGTCCCTCTTCATGCTTTCAGCTTGCATTTAAAGAAATGAAAGTTTCAATCAAGATTGTCGGTACTGGATTCGCCTTCCACTTCATACGCTCAAATAGGTCTAGATGGCTACATCGATGTTTCCAAGAACCCTCAGAAAGATGACCAAACCATATATACCTAGGGCGAATAGGTCCATCTTCATTACCTCATTTGGGTGCCCGGATATGATGTCTCAGATACTCTCCCATGCAAAGGCTAGGTTGTCTTCTCGAATCTAAATCAGGTCGTTAACTCAATCGTCACTCATCCCTGCAAAAGTTTTGAGCTTCGAAGGGTAATTCTAGTTCCTCGGCAGCTTTGCATAGATCCAATCTTTCTGGACGTTCTTCTGATTAAGTAGGCCCATGTATTCCTTTATCGTAGGCATCATATCTTGCCCGTTGAAAGTGAAGCAGCAAAAAGCAGGATTCCAGAACTAGAAGATGGCTCGGAGCAAAGGCTGGTTGACTCGGACATACATCAACTGAGCTATGTCGCCATAACTATCACAGAATAAGTCTTGTAGTCTTCGATCCCATCCTTCCCAAATTCTTTTAAGTTCCCATAGGTCATTCTGTTAGTGGCTCACGTAAGTATACCCTAATACTATGCGCTCTCTCGACAAACTATTTCCTTGAGTCCTCTAATTGACTTTTGAAAGTTCAGTTGAGTTCGTCCTTCTTAAGATATCTTTTTTACATGATGAAAGATTTTCTGATCGGGCAAACCACTTGATCCAGTACCTTTATGTAATGCAAATGCAATAATATATGCAAAAAAGCAAAACAAAAAATAAAACGAGTCCGTACCGGATAAAATAAATAAATACATAGATAAA